>BSBK01010878.1:177500-632195 GCA_027943335.1 Chamaecyparis obtusa
ATTCAATTTGAAGTTCCTCAAGCATATCCTTCATTTTTAGTAACAGTGCAGATCTTCTATTTGATCTCTCACATATGATCTGATAATTTATTGTATGTCTAAAGGAAAAGGCTCATTCTCATCCTATTTGTGTACACAATCTCCTTAGTAAACAAATTATAGTCTGGATGCCAATGATGGTGCTTACTTTCAATATAGCTGCATGAACAAACACATAACTTAAAGATTTAAACAAATCAGAAAAATCTTTATTTCATAAATAAGATAAGCTAACCTAAACTTAATAGTCTTTTGGCCAAAGTGGATCAAAGGATCTACAAGACTTTACTTACTATTCCTCCGACTGCTGAGTTTTAAGTATACATTTCTAGAAACTTTGTGTGATTATCCCAATCAAATATTTTGTATGCAAGTCTCTTTGCAAATGTATGGATAACTAGTGCAAGAGCACCCTTCTACCATTCATAAATTTTGTTGTGTTGAACTACCTAATCAAGGCTTGTAATTAGAATAAGAGCCCAGAGCTCATTTGGTGTGTGTAGGGTCTAGTTGGGATCCTAGGGTCATAGTTTGGTCTTTCTTATTGACTGTATAGTGACTCAGGGAATGATGTCATCCTAAAGTCACTTGCTCATAGGATAGGTCAAAGTCTTAGAATAGGGGTTTTGAAGGTTTTAGCACCTGTGTGCTTTGTACTAGACCTAAGAAAGGTCCTAGGATGAGGAAAGAGCAAGAGTTGCTTGAGCAAGAAAAAGTTGCTCAAAAAGTTGCTAGCAACTTTTCAAAGTTGCGTAGTAACTTTTCCCATTGTGAGTCTAAACCTCACCCAAGAGGATATAAGTCCTAACCAAGCTCAAACCCCAAGAAGGAGACTATTTTCATCTTGAAAAACCATAATTCAAGGGTTGGCAATCATAATGTATGACTTTGTATTGGAAGAACCAGATTGTGACTATAATTGTGTGTGTCAGTTAGTGCTAATGGCATGATTGGGATGAGTTAATGAAAAGAATATGAGACCTTTTGCATTGTAAATTTGTGTTAGTGTATTTATTTTCATTTGTGTGTGTTTAGAGTAGTTTCTCTATTATTTGGTGTGTGCTTTTGTTTTTATTTTGAAACTGCCAGTCCTCTGTCCAGTTTGGAGAGGCTTGTAATGTAGAGCCTGTAACTCCTATCCCCACCATGGAAACACCATGGAACCTTGGGATATGGTATTATGGACTCTATACTATACATATATGCATGCAGGGCCCCAAAATTTAAGTGCAAGCAATTATTTAACCAAGCCCTAGGCGAGACTAGACAGTGCCCGGCTAGGTGAGGTCAGCGTTGGAGAAGCTCTAGAGGACAAGGGAGAAAACTTCAAGACAAACCCTTTGGAGGAGTTCAAGAGGGATGAGTGAAGAATCATTGGTGTGAAGGAGAGAGTCCCACCAATATATTTAAGTTGTTTATTCAACCAAACAAACTCTGTGACTCAGTTAAGCCTAAAAAGCCCTAGAAACCCTCATTTCTAGTTGGGGCATTGTACGAACAGTTGAAGACCTAAAACCCTAAAAATATTTAAGGATTGGGAATTTGAATAGAGGTCTCTATGGAAGATTAGTCATGGTTGTGTGAAGGAAGTGGGTCAAAAGTCCTATAAACCCAGAGAGGAGGCCTAATTGGGGCTCTTTCCTAGTAGCCCTATTTTGGGAAGAAACTATGAAATCTGGTAAAAAGCCAACTTCATCAACACCTTGGAGTCACTTTTTTGGATGAAAAAACACCTTGGAATTCATCTCTACCCTTTTTAGAGCCTGAGGAGATGAGCAAGCCTAGAAGCCCTTATTGGTCTATGTAAGGGAATGGAGCTAGGAAGTGTGCAAGCAAGCTAGCAAGAAGGAGAGTTTACTATTGGTGGTCAGATTGGGCTAGGTCAAGGGATCCTATAGTGAAGAGGAGTCCTATAGGCCATAGGTTGTGAGTAGAGAACACTAGTGATCCAAGATAAGGATCAGGGAACATAAACTAAGCTAGTCTATCCCAATCTCCCCATCAGATTGGTATCAAAGATGGGGGAGAACTTGATGTTTAGGAGAGTGATCATAAGGAAACCTACCCATGGAGAACCTAATAAAAGGAGAGCTCTTTTTAGAGTCATATGCAAGATCCAAGGCAAAGTGTGCAAGGTGATCCTGAATTGACAATGACAAAGAAGTAGCAAGGCAAGTACAAGAGTTATTGGACCAAGGACTGATCAAGAAAAGTATTAGTCCGTGTGCAGTCCCAGTGGTGTTGGCATCCAAGAAGGGAGGCAAGTGGAGACTTTGCACTGATTCAAGGGCCATCAATAGGATCACCATCAGGTATAGATTCCCAATTCCAAGAATAGAAGATTTGGTGGATTGTTTAGGGGGTGCTATGTATTTTACAAAGTTGGATCTCAAGAGTGGTTATCACTAAATAAGGATTAAGGAGGGTGATGAGTGGAAGACCACTTTTAAAACCACAGATGGATTGTATAAATGGCTTGTGATGCCATTTGGGCTTACCAATGCCCCAAGCACCTTCATGAGGTTGATTAATGAGGTCTTAAAGGAATTCACTGGTAGATTTGTGGTGGTGTACCTAGATGACATACTCATCTATAGCAAAACCAAAGCAGAGCACCTTGAGCACTTAAGGTTAGTCTTGAAGAGGCTACATGAGGAACAATTGGCTATCAACCTAGACAAATGTGAGTTCATGTAGTAAGAACTAGTCTATTTGGGATTTGTGGTGTCCAAGGGTACTTTGAAGATGGACCCAAGCAAGGTGGAGGCAATCTTGAATTGGCCTACCCCTAAAACAAGGACTAAAGTTAGGAGTTTCCATGGTTTGGCACAATTTTATAAGAAATTTATGAGAAATTTTAGTGGCATATGTGCACTAGTGCTTGACACCATCAAGGGAGGACTTAAGACTAAGTTCAAATGGACTGAGGAAGCTGACAAAGCATTCCAAACATTTAAGCAAGAGGTAGCTACCAAACCTATCTTACTCTTACCCACTATTGACAAATAGTTTACCATTGAATGTGATGCAAGTGGTGTTGTAGTAGGAGGTGTTTTGAGTCAAGAGGGAAGGCCTTTGACATTTTTTAGTGAGAAAATCAATGAAGCAAATAAGAGGTATTCAACCTATGATTTGGAACTATATGCATTAGTTCAATCCCTCAAGAAGTGGAGGCATTACCTCCTGCCTAAAGAATTTGTGATGTTCACAGATAATCAAGCCTTGAGATATATTAATACTCAAGAGAAGCTTAGAAATAGGCATTTGAAGTGGATGGAGTATCTTCAATCCTTCACCTTCACTATCAAGCACAAGAAGGGGTAGCTCAATAAGGTAGTAGATGCCTTAAGTAGGAAGCTATTGACTATCCAAGAAGTTCAATTGCAGAGCATTGGAATAGCAGGTTTCAAGGATCTTTATGAGGAGGATGAATACTTCTCAAAATCCTATAAGGTGTGCCAAGAGTTTGAGAACCACTTCCATGACGAGTATGCAGACTACACCCTTCAAAATGGACTCTTGTTCAAGGGCAATCAGCTATGTGTGCCTAGGGGAGCCATGAGGGAAAATTCAATCCAAGAGAAGCATAATGGGAGCCTAAGTGGGCATTTTGGCATAAAAAACTATGGAGCTAGTACAAAGGTACTATTTTTAGCCTAAGTTGGCAAGGGATGTGAGAAGATATGTGGAACAATGTGGTGTGTGCCAAAGAGCTAAAGGAGGTTCAAGCAATGTAGGGCTTTATCAACCCTTACCAGTTCCCAATAGGCCTTGGGAGTGTGTGAGCATGGACTTTGTGGTTGGACTCCCTAAAACAAAAATAGGTATGGATAGCATCTATGTTGTTGTAGATAGGTTCTCTAAGATGAGCCATTTCATTCCATGTAGAACTAATCATGATACAAGCTATATAGCACATCTCTTCTTTAATGAGATTGTAAGGACTCATGGACTCCCATTGAGCATTGTGTCAAATAGGGATAGCAAGTTCATGGGTCATTTTTGGAAAACCTTATGGAAAAGGTTGGGAACTAACCTCTCATTCAATTCAGCTTACCATCCACAAATTGATGGTCAAATTGAAGTTATAAATAGGGTGTTGGGCAACTTTCTAAGGTGTTTGACCAAGGAGTATGGGCAGACTTGGGATCTAGTCATTCCAATAGAAGAGTATGCCTATAATGACAATGTTAATAGGACCACAGGTAGGAGTCCTTTTGAGGTTGTGTATAGAAGACACCCTAGAGGAGTGTGTGAACTAAGAGACCTTGGTTCAATGGAGATGAAGAGTGGCCAAGTAGAGGATTTTACTCAAACTATCAAGGAGGTCCAAGAATAGGTCAAGAAGGCTATCCTGGAGTCCACTCAAAAGCTAAAGGCTAAGGCAAATGAAAGAAGAAAAGAAGTTCAATTTCAGGTAGGGGACTATGTGATGGTCCATCTAAGAAAATCAAGGATGCAAAAAGGCATGCCTACCAAGTTGCAAATGAGAAGAGTAGGGCCTTGTAAAATTCTGGCCAAGTATGGAGAAAATACATATAAGGTGGACTTACCATCAGATTTTTCTATCTCGCCAGTGTTTAATGTTACTAACCTGGTCTTGTTCAAAGGAGATATAGCCAAGGGAAGTGAAGACCAAGCAAGGGTGCTGCATGATATAGATAGCAATGTCATGCCAAAGAGGAAGCAACCCATAGCAGAATAGGTCTTAGAATCTAGGGTGAAGAAGTATACCAGGCATAAAGTGTACATGGAACACTTAATCAAATGGGAAGGTCAACCTGAGTCTAAAGCCACTTGGGTAGAGGAAAGCCAGTTCAAGAAACTAGGCATAGACCTAGCCCTTCTTGACCCCAAAGTGCCTTAGTTTGTGCTGAGGGGGAGTATGGTGTAGGAGAACCCTTCTAAGAGCTCCCACCATTCATAAATTTTTTTGTGTTGAACTACCTAATCAAGGCTTGTAATTAGAATAAGAGCCCAGAGCTCATTTGGTGTGTGTAGGGTCTAGTTGGGATCCTAGGGTCATAGTTTGGTCTTTCTTATTGACTGTACAGTGACTCAGGGAATGATGTCATCCTAAAGTCACTTTCTCATAGGATAGGTCAAAGTATTAGAATAGGTATTTTGAAGGTTTTATCACCTTTGTGCTTTTTACTAGACGTAAGAAAGGTCCTAGGATGAGGAAAGAGCAAGAGTTGCTCAAAAAGTTGCTAGCAACTTTTCAAAGTTGCTTAGCAACTTTTCCCATTGTGAGTCTAGAAACCTCACCCAAGTGGCTATAAGCCCTAACCAAGCTCAAACCTTGAGAAGGAGACTATTTACATCTTTAAGAACCCTAATTCAAGGGTTGGCAATCATTGTGTACGGCTTTGTATTGGAAGAACCAAACTGTGACTATAATTGTATGTGCCAGTTAGTGCTAATGACATGATTGGGATGAGTTAATGAAAAGCATATGAGATATTTAGCATTGTAAATTTGTGATAGTGTATTTAATTTCATTTGTGTGTTTTAGAGTAGTTTCTCTATTATCTGGTGTGAACTTTTATTTTTATTTTGGAACTGCCTGTCCTTTGTCCAATTTGGAGTGGCTTGTAATGTAGGGCCTGTAACTCCTATCCCCACCATGGAAACACCATGGAACCTTGGGATATGGTATTATAGACCCTATACTATACATATATGTAAGAAGGGCCCCATAATGTAAGTGCAAGCAATTATTTGACCAAGCCCTAGGCGAGACTAGACAGTGCCTGACTAGGTGAGGTCAGCATTGGAGAAGCTCTAGAGGACAAGGGAGAAAAATTCAAGACAAACCCTTTGGAGGAGTTCAAGAGGGATGAGTGAAGAATCATTGGTGTGAAGGAGAGAGTCCCACCAATATATTTAAGGTGTTTATTCAACCAAACAAACTCTGTGACTCAGTTAAGCCTAAAAAGCCCTAGAAACCCTCATTTCTAGTTGGGGCATTATACGGATAGTTGAAGACCTAAAACCCTAAAAATATTCAAGGATTGGGAATTTGAATAGAGGTCTCTATGGAAGAGTAGTCATGGTTGTGTGAAGGAAGTGGGTCAAAAGTCCTATAAACCCGGAGAGGAGGCCTAATTGGGGCTCTTTCCTAGTAGCCCTATTTTGGGAAGAAACTATGAAATCAGGTAACAAGCCAACTTCATCAACACCTTGGAGTCACTTTTGGATGAAAAAACACCTTGGAAGTCATCTCTACCCTTGTCAAAGCTTGAGGAGATGAGAAAGCCTAGAAGCCCTTATTGGTCTATGTAAGGGAATGGAGCTAGGAAGTGTGCAAGCAAGCTAGCAAGAAGGAGATTTTACTATTGGTGGGAAGATTGGGCTAGGTTAGGGGATCCTATAGTGAAGAGGAGTCCTATAGGCCATAGGGTGTGAGTAGAGCACACTAGTGATCCAAGATAAGGATCAAGGAGCATAGACTAATCTAGTCTATCCCAATCTCCCCATCAATAATTGTGCCTCATATTATTACCCTTGCTAAAAAACAAGAAATCACAAATAAAAGGACATGCATATTGTATGCACCCTAAAATGGTCACCTAGACTTTGGGCCCCCATTCAACAATTTATCAATTTCTTGAATTAGCATTTTTCAACTTAATATCAATTTCCTTGATCAAATCCTATTTTATCATTTTCGATTATAGTCTATGGGCTAACCATTTTATCCTAACTATTTATTTAATTAAAAAGAATATTTCCTCACCTTTTATTAAATAAAAAGCCCCTATTTTTCCTCTTATCCTAAGTTGTACAAATAAACTATTATTCTTATTTTATAAAAAGGGAAAAAGCACTTTTTGTCTCATATGGACACAAAAGTCAACTCTTATTTTCTCATTAGAGGATATTTGTGCACATGGATTGCTCCTCTTTTATGCTCCACCATTGATTAAATCTTTTGCCTCTTAATCTCCATCGTCTGTTGATTTTTATTTCCTATAAAAGAAGAGCTCTCTTCTCATTTTAGGATCCATCTTTTGAATACTAATGTTATGCTGCAGGTTTTCTAGGTCACTTTGGAGCTTTTGAAGATTTGGAGCATTCATAGTTTTTACATTTACATGCTATCTTAGTTTAATTTCTTGCATTTTAGCTTCATTTATCATGGCATTCATAGCTTCATATTTAGCTTAGTTTCCTTTATGCTTTAAATTAATTTATCTAGCTTAATTAGGAAGGATTGTAATACTTTCATTTAATTTCATAGCTTAGTTTGAATAGCTTGCATCTTCATTTCTATTGTAGCATTGCATTGTATTTTATTTTTGATTCTTGGAGATATTGGCATTCTTTCCCTTGTCTTCATTCGAATCTCTCATTGTGTGGTTGACTAGCAAGGTCATAAGCTTAATAGCTCTAGCTGAGAGCAATCAAATAATCTTGAAACTCCATACATAGAGAGCTCTAGGTCACTTTCTAACATATCCCATTCATGGATTCCCTTGGATGTAATGACTTAGAAAACCAATAGGAGCTACACCTTTCTCCTTAGTCTTTGGAATAGAAGCAGTTTTGCCTTTGGAGGTAGAACTTCCATCTTTGAGGATATCTATTCATGGTTTGATAAATGAGGAAGACTATAGAGTGGCTAGGCTATAATAAATAGAACTCTTGGATGAAAAACAAAAGCAAGCCTTTGATCACTTAAAGGTATACCAGAATAGGATGTCAAGATCTTATAATAAGCACATCAAACCAAGGACATTTCAAATAGGTGACCTAGTTTTGCATGAGAATCCCAAGAACCAAAGAGAAAGGGAAAAGAAAGGAAAGTTGGAAGCAAACTAGTTAGGACCATTTCTCATTGTTGAAAATTTTGGAACCGGCACCTGGAAACCAGCAGATTGTGATGGAGAAGAGTTGCAAGAACCCATAAATAGCATACATCTAAAGAGGTTCTACACCTGAGGTAGATGAAAGAGTATAAAGAGTCTCAGATGAAGAGCATCATATTTATTGTACATAGTTCAAAAGAGATCCCAGAAATACCAAAAACATTTGAAAAGCAGAAAATATAAAAAACAATGGAAAATTGAGCATGAAAAAAAGCAAAAACATTTAGAAAAGATGTTGTCTTGGTGAAAACCTAGCAAATAGGTGCCTTGATGATATGAACAAATTAAAAAAAAATGAAAAATAAGAAAAATACAAAAAAATCAAAAAAAGAGAAAACGTGCCTTGGTGAAAACCTAGCAAATAGGCACCTTGGTAGCAAAAAAAAAAAGAAAAAATCTTTTAAAAAATAGAAAAAAAGAGCTAGATCCATTCAATCAGTGAAAACCTAGTAAACATGTGCCATTGAAAGTCCAAGTCAAACGCATGCTTAGAAGGTCATGTTGTAAATATTGCATTCACCAACATTTGTATATATTGCATAATAAAACCCCACAGTTGCATTTGCAAGTACCTCCAGATTTTGGTCACCTAATCAAAAAATTGTCCTAAGTCCCACAAATGAAATCAATATCAAACTAGGGGCAATCTACTCAAAAGGATAAAGGATTCATCAAAGCAAGCTTTATTCAATCAAAAAATCAATTCATCACACTCAAAAGAGGAACACTTAATCAAATCTACATCCCAATTTAATTTGAGCCTAAAATGAGAAATTTGATCCAAGAACTGAAATGACCTTTCTCTTTATCAGGATTAAAAATATGAAATGGATGGAACAACACTTGACATATGGATTTGAGAAACATTGCAAACTTTTTCTAAGTGTTAAGTCAATTGATGAAATCATGTCTTTCTAGCAAGCCAATGAAAGTTTTAGACTAGACGAGCTATGATGAAAGGATGACATTTTCTTGATTTCTGAATGACTATCTTAAAATTAATGTTTTAAATCATGTATAATTTGTCTAAAGATGTGATAATCAAAGAATCATCGAGGACTTGTATATAGGTTAAAACTGAGATTTCTACTTGTTTACGCAAACATATACTTTCGCTATTCTGATATTCAATATCATAAATACCAAAATCCACTTGCAACATAGAATCTAACAAAATCAGTATTCACACTCTCATGATTGGCTTCAATCAGTGATAGTCATACCGAAGAGACTGATGGGAAAGAAAACAAAGAGGCCAAAAGTATTCATATCATCATAGTTAAACTAGTGATGGTTGTACTAAAACGGGATACCAAACCACTCAATGATGATTATAAGCTCCAAATTTTGATTAATGACAGTTAGTTGCACTCATTTCAGATTAAGTGCATTGTATAAATAGTTTTACCTTACTTAGCTTAAAAATTTGTAAGAGGGGAAATAAAAAAGGGGGTGTAAGCAAATCAAACAATCAAAAGATCATCAAAAGTTAATTATATAGGATCGAGTGTGTTGGAGATAAAAAACAAAGTGCACTGCATTAGGTTACTTGCATTAATTAAATCATTATCATTAAGTCTTGCATGGATTTCAATTTGTCCAACATTTGAATTATTAGGTTCATCATTAAAATTCATACATTTAAAAGTTCATTAGAAACATCAAATTGCATCCATAACATTGCATTCATTCAAGTCATCAAGAATTAGAAACATCTCATTCATTATAATACCATTCATATATATATATATATATATATATATATATATATATCATTGAAAGACCATCATTGCATCACATTTACATATTAAAGGAAATGCATACAATAGATTCATTATCCATCTAATATCCATCAATAACATAAAATAAACATCATGGCATTCATCTATTCTATGTCATACATAAGACAATAATTTCACCATCATTAGGACATATGCATACATGAGAAATTTACATTCTGCAAAAATAAAACAAATCATATAGAATCATATAGTTTCATATCATACGAAGCATCTAGAAAGAAATCTCACACATAATGACATCATATATAGTCAAATCAATCAAAGTAAGTATCATAGTCCATGGTACCATCATCATAAATGAACATGAAATCAAAGTCTATAACATGATCATAAAAAGCAATATCTAGAGATCAATGTCCATCAGATATCAAAGTATCAACATAAAATGAACATCAACTGATAAAAAATGATACAACATGAATCCAATGTCTTGATGATAACAAGGAAAAGAAAGCTCATGAATATATAAGACCACTCAAACAATAGAGTCACCACCATCATCAGCATTCTTGGGACCAGGGGCACTATCTGGCGGACGGCTCGAACAAGCCTGTAATCCATGCTGACTCATAGCTGCCATAAAAGACTATATCATAGAACTCATCTATGACATCTACTATTGAATAGAAGATATCTGAGTCTACAAGGAAGCAACATCCAAAGCTGAGGCTGGGGAAAAACCCTGAGCTACAGAAGACTGTAGAAGTGGAGTATAAGAAGATGGAGTAGATAAAGATGGATCACCCAACATAGGAGCAAATTGAGAGGAAGAAGGATGTCACGAAGATGAAGGCATCAAAGAAGAAGTATGTGCTTGAGCTGTAGGAACAACAGTCAGAACAATAGAAGGAACAATAGGAGGAACAACAAGATGACCCTATGCCTGATCAAGCATCACCTGTGCAACCTCTACATCAATAGCTCTCTATAGTCTAACACGAGGCCTCTCGATAGAAACTCTAGCCACCTGATGTAAAAGTCTATTAACCTATCCACCTCCACCTTTATCTCTAGCCCTAGGAGGAATAGGAGTAGCAGCTAACACTAGCATCTGTAATTGACCTACTCTAGCTTCGTGATGACCCCGTCATCCATGTCGACCCTTGATCCTACCCCGATCGCCACCTCCATCATCATAATCATCACCGCCATCCCCATCAGCTCCATCATCTCCATCTGATAACTCCTCAATGCTAGGAATCCTCTCGATAGGGTCCGTAAATCTAGGAAAAGGATACCTATGTAGCCAGTCACCATACTCATCTATAATCTTGACATCCATCATCTGTGACCTAGGGTTCCAAGGATGATACCCCAGATCTCGAATCTCTCAAACATCTATGCCATAATCAACACAAAGGCCCCATAATGATCTCTTAGCCTGCACATGAGCATACATCACTACACCCTGAGGCATATCCTAAATGCACCCATACTAACGGAACACACGGCAGAAGCATAATCTATTGATCAAAAAAGTAGACCGACCAATCATCCAACGAGGACAAAACATGTATGAAAGCTCACCATCATCCTCTGGCCAAGCCTCGCATCCAAGGTAAGGCCTCCAAATCACAGTATCCATGTCATCTATCCGACATTGCCAGTAATCAATCTTACCCATATGGGTTTTCCTGATAATACCACTGTACATCAATGCAAATGGCCAACCTGCTGGATGATCTTGTGCAGTCACAAGACGTGTCATTGGTAGGTGCTCCCAAGTCCACAGCTATAATAAAATAGCTCCAACAGTCAGAGTAGTAGAATGTCTGTACACAACTGAATGCAGCTCATGATATAACTATGCTAATAAGCATGAACCCCAATCAAAACGATGAGGATCTACCATCAAATCCTCTAATATAGAACCCCAACCAATAGCGAATCCATGTCCATGCCGGTCAGGAAGTAAGAAGCCACCAATCAACATACCAAGAATAGTAGGTAACATAGGGAACAAGATGAACTGAGCCCATTGAATATGCTGATCACCAATGGATTGATCACCAAATACTCCATGATAGGCTGAACCATCATAGACAATGTCATAATATACAAGCTCTCCTTGAGTTAGCAACCGAAGAAGATGATACACATCCTTAGGGGTGATGGTCATCCCACCCATAGGAAGATGGAATGTGTTATGGTTTGAGTGCCAATGCTCAGCAATAGCAGTAATAACACCTTGCCTCATTCAAAATCAAGGAAGATATCATAGGAATGACAAGCCACACTGAGCAATGTGTTGACAGTCGACAACACTCAAAGCAGGAATCATGTCCCAAGACAAAGGATAGGAACCGCCAATACGTAATGAACCGAGATCTAACTACAAAAGGCAAGTTCAAACACATCAGAAAGGAAATTAGAAATTATTGGCATTTTTCTAAGACAATAAAAAATTTACCAATACTTATCAAACCCACAATCAGATTTCATGTTTCTACTCAGATAGATCAAAAATTTTATCCTCACCCATCACCTGAATCTAGATTGACGATGGATATCCTAACTATAACTCAACCCTAACTGACACCTTACAACTTGTTACAAAATCTCAAAATTGGGAACATCCACCTGACAATCGATCAACGACATTGACAAATTGCAACTTGGTCAAAAATTCAAAAAACTAAAATTTTGTAGAGTAAAAGCCTTGATTTATTAAGTAAAAGTGACATACATCGAAAGCACTGCTTAAAGGAATGAAAGTGCACATCAATATTGTAAATGCGGTCACAAATTTGAAAGCACCCAAATACAACTCAGAAGCGCTCTTAAAAGTTGTAATAGTTCGAAAATTAAGCAAAAGCACATGTTAAAGTTGCAAAAGTGCTAAACCTAAGAAAAAACACACAAAAGAATGGTAAAAGCGTGAAAGGGCTTAAAATAAATGAGTGAAAGTGCCAAAGTGATTCGTGAAAGCACTCTTTAAAATGCGGAAGCACACAATGAGAGGCGAAAGTGCCCTTAAAAATGGCAAAATCACCCATTTATGGAAAAAATGAAAACCTAGCTGTTTGACTGGAAAAAATAATTGGAAAAAATTAAAATTACAGCTAAAAATGGAAAAATGGAAAGGTACAAGCACTCATCGGAGGTCCTGAGCTAGGCAGCCACTGATATCACCAGCATTTCTCAAGCTGATGCTCATGGATAGGGACAAACATCGTGGAAAGTGAAAAAGGCAAATGAGAGTCAAAGTCAAAAGTTAATGGTAAATGAATAGTAAAAAGGGATTTTGACCCCTTTATATAGGTTGTTGACCTAAAAGGAGGTAAATTTGACCTATGCAAGTACATTATTATCACATTTAACCTAATAAAGTGATGTTATCATCATAATAATTGATCCAACATTTGAATTATTAGGTTCATTATTAAAATTCATACATTTAAAAGTTCATTAGAAACATCAAATTGCATCCATAACATTGCATTCATTCAAGTCATCAAGCATTAGAAACATCTCATTCATCATAATACCATTCATATATATATATATATATATATATAGATATATATATATATATATATATATATATATATATATATATATATATATATATATATATATATATATATATATATATATATATATATATATATATATATATATATATATATATATCTATATATATATATATATATATATATCATTGAAAGACCATCATTGCATCACATTTACATATTGAAGGAAATGCATACAATAGATTCATTATCCATCTAATATCCATCAATAACATAAAATAAACATCATGGCATTGATCTATTCTATGTCATACATAAGACAATCATTTCACCATCATTAGGACATATGCATACATGAGAAAATTAAATTCCTCAAAAATAAAACAAATCATATAAAATCATATAGCTGCATATCATACGAAGCATCTAGAAAGAAATCCAATACATAATGATGTCATATATAGTCAAATCAATCAAAGTAAGTATCAGAGTCCATGGTACCATCATCATAAATGAACATGAAATCAAAGTCTATAACATGATCATAAAAAGCAATATCTAGAGATCAATGTCCATCAGATATCAAAGTATCAACATAAAATGAACATCAACTGATAAAAAATTACACAACACGAATCCAATGTCTTGATGATAACAAGGAAAAGAAAGCTCACGAATATATAAGACCACTCAAACAATAGAGTCACCACCATCATCAGCATTATTGGGACCAGGGGCACTATCTGGTGAATAGCTCGAACTAGCCTGTAATCCATGCTGACTCATAGCTGCCATAAAAGACTACATCATAGAACGCATCTATGACATCTGCTGCTGAATAGAAGATATCTGAATCTACAAGGAAGAAACATCCAATGTTGAGGCTGGGGCAAAACCTTGAGCTAAAGAAGACTGTGGAAGTGGAGTATAAGAAGATGGAGCAGATGAAGATGGATCACCCAACATAGGAACAAACTAAGAAGAAGGATGTGACAAAGATGAAGGCATCAAAGAAAAAGTATGTGCCTGAGCTGTAGGAACAACAGTCAGAACAATAGAAGGAACAATAGGAGGAACAACAGGAGGACCCTGTGCCTGATCAAGCAATACCTGTGCAACCTCTACATCAATAGCTCTATGTAGTCTAACATGAGGCCTCTAGATAGAAACTCTAGCCACCTGATGTAAAAGTCTATCAACCTATCCACCTCCACCTTGATCTCTAGCTCTAGGAGGAATAGGAGCAGCAGCTAACACTAGCATCCATACTTGATCTACTCTAGCTTTATGACGACCCCATCATCCACGTCGACCCTTGATCCTACCCTGACTGCCACCTCCATCATCATCTCCATCATCATAATCATCACCCCCATCCCCATTAGCTCCATCATCTCCATCTGATAACTCCTCAATGCTAGGAATCCTCTTGGCAGGGTCTGTAAATCTAGGAAAAGGATACCTATGTAGCTAGGCACCATACTCATCTATAATCTCGACATCCATCATCTGTGACCTAGGGTTCCAAGGATAATACCCCAGATCTCGAATCTCTCAAACATCTATGCCATAATGAACACAAAGGCCCCATAATGATCTCTCGGCCTGCACACGAGCATACATCACTACACCCTGAGGCATATCCTGAATGCACCCATACTAACAGAACACACGATAGAAGCATAATCTCTTGATCAAAAAATTAGATCGACCAATCATCCAACGAGGATAGAACATGTATGAAAGCTCACCATCATCCTCTGGCCAAGCCTCACATCCAAGGTAAGGCCTCCAAATAACATTATCCATGTCATCTATTTGACATTGCTAGTAATCAAGCTTACCCATGTGGGTTTTCTTGATAATACCACTGTACATCCATGCAAATGGCCAACCAGCCAAACGATCTCGTGCAGTCACAAGATGTGTCACCGGGAGGTGCTCCCAAGTCCAAAACTGTAATAAAATAGCTCCAACAGTCAAAGTAGTAGAACATCTATACACAACTGTATAAAGCTCATGATATAACTATGCTAATAAGCATGAACCCCAATCAAAACGATGAGGATCTGCCATCCAATCCTCTAATATAGAACCCCAACCAACAATGAATCCATGTCCACGACGGTTAGGAAGTAAGAAGCCACCAATCAACGTACCAAGAATAGTAGGTAACATAGGGAATGAGATGAACTAAGCCCACTGAATATGCTGATCATCAATGGATTCATCACCAAATACTCGATGATAGGCTGAACCATCCTACATAGTGTTATAGTATACAAGCTCTCCTTGAGTCGGCAACCAGAGAAGATGATACACATCCTTAGGGGTGATGGTCATCTCACCCATAGGAAGATGGAATGTGTTATGGTCTAAGTGCCAATGCTCAGCCATAGCAGTAATAAGGCCTCGACTCACTTAGAATCGAGGAAGATATAATAGGAACGACAAGCCACACTGAGTAATGTGTCGACGGTCAGCAACACTCAAAGCAGGAATCATGTCCCAAGACAAAGGATAGGAACCGTGAATACGTAATGAACTGAGATCCAACTACAAAAGGAAAGTTCAAATACATCAGAAAGGAAATCAGAAATTATTGGGATTATTCTAAGACAAAAAATTTACCAATACTTATCAAACCCACAATCAGATTTCATGTTTCTAGTTAGATAGATCAAAAATTTTATCCTCACCCATCACCTGAATCTAGATTGACAATGGATATCCTAACTATAATTGAACCCTAACTGACACCTTACAACTTGTTACACAATCTCAAAATTGGGAACATCCACCTGACAATCGATCAATGACATTGACAAATTGCAACCTGGTTAAAAATTCAAAAAATTGAAATTTTGTAGAGTAAAAGTGCTAATTTATTAAGTAAAAGCGACAAACATCGAAAGCACTGCTTAAAGGAATGAAAGCGCACATCAATATTGTAAAAGTAGTCAAAAATTTGAAAGCACCCAAATACAACTCAGAAGCGCTCTTAAAAGTTGTAAAAGCACGAAAATTAAGCAAAAGTGCATGTTAAAGTTGCAAAAGCGCTAAACCTAAGCAAAAACGTGCAAAAGAATGGTAAAAGTGCAAAAGGGCTTAAAATTAACGAGCGAAAGTGCCAAAGTGATTCACAGAAGTGCTCTTTAAAAATGTGGAAGCGCACAATGAGAGGCGAAAGTGCCCTTAAAAATGGCAAAATCACCCATTTATGGAAAAAAATGAAAACCTAGCTATTTGACTGGAAAAAATTAAAATTACAACTAAAAATGGAAAAAAAAAAGGTGCAAGCACTCACCGGAGATCCTAAGCCAAGCAGCTGTTGATATCACCAACATTTCTTGAACTGATGCTCGTGGATAGGGACAAACATCGTGGAAAGTGAAAAAGGCAAATGAGAGTCAAAGTCAAAAGTTAATGGTAAATGAATAGTAAAAAGGGATTTTGACCCCTTTATATAGGTTGTTGACCCAAAAGGAGGTAAATTTGACCTATGCAAGTACATTATTATCACATTTGACCTAATAAAGCGATGTTATCATCATAATAATTGATCCAACATTTGAATTATTAGGTTCATCATTAAAATTCATACATTTAAAAGTTCATTAGAAACATCAAATCGCATCGATAACATTGCATCCATTCAAGTCATCAAGCATTAGAAACATCTCATTCATTATAATACCATTCATATATATATATATATATATATATATATATATATATATATATATATCATTGAAAGACCATCATTGCATCACATTTACATATTAAAGGAAATGCATACAATAGATTCATTATCCATCTAATAGCCATCAATAACATAAAATAAACATCATGGCATTCATCTATTCTATGTCATACATAAGACAATCATTTCACCATCATTAGGACATATGCATACATGATAAAATTACATTCTGTAAAAATAAAACAAATCATATAGAATCATATAGCTGCATATCATACGAAGCATCTAGAAAGAAATCCAATACATAATGATGTCATATATAGTCAAATCAATCAAAATAAGTATCAGAGTCCATGGTACCATCATCATAAATGAACATGAAATCAAAGTCTATAACATGATCATAAAAAGCAATATCTAGAGATCAATGTCCATCAAATATCAAAGTATCAACATAAAATGAACATCAACTGATAAAAAATGATACAACATGAATCTAATGTCTTGATGATAACAAGGAAAAGAAAGGTCATGAATATATAAGACCACTCAAACAATAGAGTCACCACCATCATCAACATTCTTGGGACTAGGGGCACTATCTGGCAGACGACTTGAACTAGCCTGTAATCCATGCTGACTCATAGCTACCATAAAAGACTGCATCATAGAACTCATCTATGACATTTGCTACTGAATAGAAGATATCTGAGTCTACAAGGAAGCAACTTCCAATACTAAGGCTGGGGCAAAACCCTGAGCTACAGAAGACTGTGGAAGTGGAGTATAAGAAGATGGAGCAGATGAAGATGGATCACCCAACATAGGAACAAACTAAGAAGAAGAAGGATGTGATGATTACGAAGCCATCAAAGAAAAAGTATGTGCCTAAGCTGTAGGAACAACAGTCAGAACAATAGAAGGAGCAATAGGAGGAACAACAGGAGGACCCTGCGCCTGATCAAGAAACACCTGTCCAACCTCTACATCAATAGCTCTCTATAGTCTAACACGAGTCCTCTAGATAGAAACTCTAGCCACCTGATGTAAAAGTCTATCAACCTGTACACCTCCACCTTGATCTCTAGCTCTAGGAGGAATAGGAGCAGTAGCTAACACTAGCATCCGTACTTGACCTGCTCTAGCTTTGTGATGACCTCGTCATCCACGTCGACCCCTGATCCTACCCCAACTGCCACCTCCATCATCATCTCCATCATAATAATCATCACCCCCATCCCCATTAGCTCCATCATCTCCATTTGATAACTCCTCAATGCTAGGAATCCTCTCAGCAAGGTCTATAAATCTAGGAAAAGGATACCTATGTAGCCAGGCACCATATTCATCTGTAATCTTGACTACCATCATCTGTGACATAGGGTTCTAGGGATGATATGCCAAATCTCAAATCTCTTGAACATCTATGCCATAATCAACACAAAGGCCTCATAATGATCTCTCGGCCTGCACACGAGCATACATCACTACACCCTGAGACATATCCTAAATGCACCCATACTAACGGAACACATGGCGGAAGCATAATCTCTTGATCAAAAAAGTAGACTAACCAATCATCCAACAAGGACAGAACATGTATGAAAGCTCACCATTGTCCTCTAGCCAAGCCTCGCATCCAAGGTAAGGCCTCCAAATAATAGTATCCATGTCATCTATCTGACGTTGCTAGTAATCAAGCTTACCCATATGGGTTTGCCTGATAATACCACTGTACATCCATGCAAATGGCCAACCAGCCAGATGATCTCATGCAGTCACAAGACGTGTCACTAGGAGGTGCTCCCAAGTCCACAGCTATAATAAAATAGCTCCAATAGTCAGAGTAGTAGAACGTCTGTACACAATTGTATGCAGCTCATGATATAACTATGCTAATAAGCATGAACCCCAATCAAAATGATGAGGATCTGTCATCAAATCCTCTAATATAGAACCCCAACCAATAGCGAATCCATGTCCACGCTAGTCAGGAAGTAAGAAGCCACCAATCAAAGTACTAAGAATAGCAGGTAACATAGGGAACGAGATGAACTAAGCCCACTGAATATGCTGATCACCAATGGATTGATCACCAAATACTCGACGATGGGCTGAACCATCATACACAATGTCATAGTATACAAGCTCTCCTCGAGTTGGAAACCGGAGAAGATGATACACATCATTAGGAGTGATGGTCATCTCACCCATAGGAAGATTGAATGTGTTATGGTCTGAGTGCCAATGCTCAGCCATAGCAGTAATAAGGCCTCGACTCACTCGAAATCAAGGAAGATATAATAGGAACGACAAGCCACACTAAGCAATGTGTCGACGGTCGGCAACACTCAAAGCAGGAATCATGTCCCAAGATAAAGGATAGAAACTGTGAATACGTAATGAACCAAGATCCAACTACAAAAGGAAAGTTCAAACACATCAGAAAGGAAATCAGAAATTATTGGGATTATTCTAAGACAATAAAAAATTTACCAATACTTATCAAACCCATAATCAGATTTCATGTTTCTAGTTAGATAGATCAGAAATTTTATCCTCACCCATCACTTGAATCTAGATTGATGACGGATATCCTAACTATAACTGAACCCTAACTAACACCTTACAACTTGTTACACAATCTCAAAATTGGGAACATCCACCTGATAATTGATCAACGACATTGACAAATTGCAACTTGGTCAAAAATTCAAAAAACTAAAATTTTGTAGAGTAAAAGCACTGATTTATTAAGTAAAAGTGGCGAACATCGAAAGCACTGCTTAAAGGAATGAAAGTGCACATCAATATTGTAAAAGTAGTCAAAAATTTGAAAGCACCCAAATACAACTCAAAAGCGCTCTTAAAAGCTGTAAAAGTGCAAAAATTAAGCAAAAGTGCATGTTAAAGTTGCAAAAGTGCTAAACCTAAGCAAAAGCGCGCAAAAGAATGGTAAAAGCACGAAGGGCTTAAAATTAACGAGTGAAAGTGCCAAAATGATTCATGGAAGTGCTCTTTAAAAATGTGGAAGTGCACAATGAGAGGCGAAAGTGCCCTTAAAAATGGCAAAATCACCCGTTTATGGAAAAAAATGAAAACCTATCTGTTTTACTGGAAAAAAAATTTGGAAAAAATTAAAATTACAGCTAAAAATGGAAAAATGGAAAGGTACAAGCACTCACTGGAGGTCCTGGGCCAGGTAACCGCTGATATCGCTAGCATTTCTCAAACTGATGCTCGCAGATAGGGACAGACATCGTGGAAAGTGAAAAAGGAAAATGAGAGTCAATGTCAAAAGTTAATGGTAAATGAATAGTAAAAAGGGATTTTGACCCCTTTATATAGGTTGTTGACCTAAAAGGAGGTAAATTTGACCTATGCAAGTACATTGTTATCACATTTGACCTAATAAAGTGATGTTATCATCATAATAATTGACATCGAGGCATGTAAAATTACACGAATTCAACATTGATATCGGAAATACAAATAAAATTCAACAAAAACTTGAACTGTATCAAAATCAAATGAACAACATCATCGAGAATTAATCAACGGTCAAATCATATATGAATTTTATTTCAATTTCAAGGGGGCATACCATCGGATAATTAGATCTACATTAGCAGTAACATCATCGAAAACCAAGAGACCGATCATCAAATCAAAGAGAAAGCTTTTATTAGAAAATTTTTCGTCATCAAACGAATGGGGTATCGCATCAAAATCAATCATTACAATAGGTATCATATTAGAATCTTCCATCAAATCAAATAGCATATCGAGAACCATTATCAGAACAACCATCATATCAGAATGATCATGAGAGAACCATATCAAGAGAGTTTCATATCGATCATATCTACATCAACCTCATATCAAAAATCAAGATCGACCATCAAAAGACACTAAACAACATCAGGGATTGACCATCGTTAAATCAGGACCGATTATCAAGCAAGATCATAGTATTCTTTGAATCTACATGCTTCGCACGTCAACTCAAAGAGGGGCATTTGTAATAACCTAAAAATGGACAAAGATCAAATCAAAGAAAATCAAGTCAAATCAAAGCAAAGCAAGGACATAATTGAATCAATTAAATCACAATGCATAATTAGCTAATCAAAATGCAAATCAAGTCTTAATTCGAGATCAATCAAAATTGAGAGCATTTTAATCAAATACAATCAAATCAAAATACAATTAAATCAATTAATTGTATAGTCTCAGATTAAATCAAATTCAACCCATTCAAGGGGTACATGGCTAAATAAATCAATTTAAATCAATTAATAAATCTCAATTACTCTCAACAACCACAAAGGGAGGAAAATCAATCAACCAATGAGATTTAAGGAGATGCATCCACATGGATCAAGCCAAATTCAATCTCAATCACTCAAAGTGAAAGAGAATCTTGTCCATTGATCTTGTCTACTTGTCCCAAGCTTTGAGGACACAAACTTTGCATTGTCTTCAAAGGGTGGAACCAAAGACTCAACCAAGGCTTAATCATGATCAAATACAACTACACCCCCTACCATTGGAAAATCTATAAAAGGAAGGCCCAATTCCTTCATATTGATCATCCACACATCTGAGAATTGCATTGAACCTCTTGTAATTTGAGCTTAGAAAGGCATTTGAGAGGCATTTTAGCATTTACTTTGATCTAATTGTTAGCAATAGCTTGTTATCTTTATCATTCTCATTCTAGGACAGTCATTAATGGAAGCTTACTAAGAGCTATTCATTAACATTCTTAGTTAGAGAGCCATAGGATGCTCAATTAGTCATTATTTTGCTAAATAGTTGCTCTATTGCTTTATGGTTGTATTTAGTTACTATTCTCATTTATTGATTAACCTTAATCCTATGAAGATACTTTTATTAGTATACAGTATGTAAATACATATACATAATTTATATTAGATGCATATGCTGCTGCAACTTACTGTAGCTCGTACATGACAAAACAAGACAGAACATTGTCACTTGCATTCTGCCAAATACGCCAACAATGTACTTATGCTTACAACGATAAGATACACTTCATACGAAAGCTAGGCAATGCATTTCTAAACTACCAACAAATGTCTAGTCACCAAGTAGTTCACATTGCTCTTTCTCTACCACTACAAAGAAGTTCCCGCAGAACCATTTTTTTCAATACAACACCGCTTGAAAATAGAATTTTGATGTTAAAAAGCCCCAAGCTGCTCGCAAAGGAAAAAGATGACTCTAAGAATATTATGTATGCCTCTACAATAGACAAATACATACAATGTCCAAAACTCTATGACAACTTGTCCCTTGCAGAATATACTGCTTCTTACTTACACAATCCGTCAAAAGAACAAAAAAAAAGAGCTAAGCCACAAATCATACGCTTTGTAAGATACAATCCGCATAAAGATCCAAAAAATTACTTTAGAGAAAAACTTATGCTTTATGTCCCTTTTAGAAACAATGAACAATCATTGTTGCTAGGACATAAAACATGGAGTTTAGCATTTGATGCAAACAAATTGCAAATTGCACATGTCGAAAAGATGTTCACAACATAGATACCTAGTACATGGGGTGACATTGAACTGGCCGCAACAAAAGTTAACAATGATAGCCATCCAACAATATACCTTGACAATGACAGTGAGTAGACCTAGACCAAAATAGAAATACAAAAATATGACATCATCAGTGACAGAGCATGTGAAAAGTGCAAAAAAAAAAGCAAGATATTCCTCGCTCAAGGTTCTTAGAAATTGCTCACCCATTCTTTCTCAATAACCAAGAATATTTCATGTTGCGAAGACAATTGAACAAAGAACAACAATCGATAGTCAAAGATGTAATGATGACAAAGAGACTTGCACCCAACAAACCACTATATTTTTTCTTGACAGGAGGGGTTGGCACTGGTAAAACCTTCACTGCAAAAGTGCTCTTCCAAGCAATGATTTAGAACTTTGATAAGCAACTTGAAAGTGACCCATGCAAGCCTAAAGGAATTATCGTCGCTTCAATGAGTAAGGATACATTTAATGTAGGTGGCACAACCACACATTCTATCTTCCACCTCCCATTTAGCTCTTTAAAGATGCTACCTTTGGACTTGATCACACTTGACAGTCTAACCAAGAAATTGGACCAGTTGCAGGTTTTGTTCATTGATGAGGCATCACTATTAGGATCTAGAATGTTGTACAATATAGACAGACGGATATGCCAAATAAAACACACACCAAAAAAATTATTTGGAAATGTCGATATCATATTTTGTGGTGACTTGTACCAAGCACAACCTATATGCGATGCTTGGATATTTGAGGAGCCCAAAATAGGCAATGATAAAATCCCGTACACATTTTGTTTAGAAAACATCCTTTGCTTTGAACTGCACAATGTAGTTAGACAAATAGATAGACACTTCATTTCCATTCTAAAACATACAAGAATTGGCCAAAAAACTGACAAACACATATCCTATTTGAACAAGACATGTTACAAGACCCCTCCCAAGGACCCAAAATTCCCATACTTGTTTTAGAGAAATACAACCGTTGACGAACATATCAAAAGAATGTTGGAATTCTTGCCCACTAAGCTCTATGTGTTTGAGGCTATCGATAAAAATGAGTCTCTCCTTGACCATACCAACTACCAAGTTGAAAAATCATTGTTGCCTAGTACAATCTATGTAAAGCTAGGAATATTGGTTGAGCTAATAGCTGACAATTTAGATACACAAGATGGACTAGTTAACGGTGTTGACGACATTTTCCAAATGCACACATCTAACCATGAGGACATCCTATGGATAGAATTCAATGACCCTGCTATTAGAAAATCCTGACGCCAAAAAAAATAAGCCATATACACACATTCTATTTCACCTTCTTGGACCCCAATAATGAGAATATCTAGAAAAGTCAAAATAGCTACAAAAATTATTACTCGATCACAATTCCCTATTCAACTAGCATCTGTATAAGCTATTCATAGATCACAAGGCCTAACAATGGATTCACTTGCATTTGACCCTTGTAAAGTATATCAGCACGGTCCTGTCTACATTGCCCTTTCCCGTGTAAGAAACATTGAGACCCTGTACTTGATACACAAATTGCAACATCAAAACTTCAAAGTGTCCCAAAAAGTAGAGAAAGAAATGCAACGCCTTCGAACTCTAGTGTGATGGAAACTACAACATAGTCTTGCTCTTGTATCAATGGACCATGTCATTGTATGCTCTCTGAATACTCAAAGCTTTACATTGCACGCATAAGGAATAGCCCACGACCATGATTTTCTTAAAGCAACTATACTTTGCTTTCAAGAAACAAATGACAAGATACATCAGCATCTTCACTTTCTAGATGGGAAATTTAATTTCCATTCTTCACTGTCTATTCATGGCTTGTTGACTTGCTATGCCAAAACCTTGACATTGTTAAAAACTGATACTTTTGCAACACAATATCTAGAATCCATAACAATTGATATATTCCATCTTGGCACTACTCTTCACATTAAAAATGTTTATATAGCACCAAGTGCACCTATGGATCACATATTGAATCTAATCATAAACATTTTTATCGCGCTACCAATGAATTACAAACTCATAATCGTCGGGGACTTTAACATTGACATGCTACATTCCACAAGAGCACAAACAATGCTTGTCAGACTTATGAAACAATAAAAAATATTTTCCTGTGGACAAGCCAACAACAAATGTAGGTAGTTTGTTGGATCACTTTTGGTTACACAATATTGATATTTCCCTAGCAAAATTCACTTTACTGGATAATTATTGGTCAGACCATTTTGCAACAGCTCTAGAGCTCCACCTCTAGTTTCCATGATTAGAAACTAGTTCAATCAGAATGAAAGAATAGGTTTGATGCTCTCATTATGATGTCGAAACCTATTCTCTAACCACTTTGTTTAGAATGCTTTGCCACCCTATCTAACAAACCACTATATGCAGGCACAAATAATTGTTCTGGTTCTTAGTCGCCTAGCCAAATTTGTTTAGTCTTGATGTAAGTTTGTTGATATGCTTTTCCACAAACTCATAATGTTATTAGTTTTCTATCTCTTTAGAAAATTTCATTCTCATGTTTACTAGCATAAAATTAAGTTAAATGAATTCGGTAGGTGGTCTTCAAGCACTTGTTCCAAAGCATAGCACTAGATTCCATTACAAGTAACATATTTTCTTTTTGGAAGACTTTGTTTCCTTGTTGATGTCTTCATTGCTCATGTTATTGGACCTATTTCAGGTTGAACCAACTATAGCTCCAAACATGAATCCCTCCAAAGTAGAAACATTAGAAAATAAAGCCAGATCTGCCACCAATGAACCAAACACACAACCTTCAAGCATCAAGCATAAAATACCTAGCAGCTTGACAGATAGAAAACTCACAACACCTACAAAAAGGTATTCCCATCATCTCCATTTTCCTCCCTTCAGATGTATACAAACACACTTGCATGTACTTGTAGCTGCATATAGTAGGGACTCTAACTTATCAAAAAGAATTTACCAGAGCTTTATTCACATCCTCTGGTCAACAAGACAACCTTCTAGAAGATGACAACAACTTCAATGACAATCAACAAGCAAAAAGGTTAGAATTTTCCTAGCCTGTTTTACTGTTTTCATTGGGTTTCATATAATTATAGAATCTAAAATAGATAACCTTGTATTATAACAGGCTCGAAATAAAGGAAGAACATACATCCAGCATTGTTGAGATTTGTACATCATAATTTGCCACTGCTTTTGAGGGTGATGTCCTTGTGACTTATGGACCTGCTTATGCAAAAAACCGTTCAAGCCCAGCAAAAGCACCAATACTACATGTTGACCTGATTGACATGCATGGCCAAATGACCATTACAACAAACATTACCAACTAATTAGTTGAAAAATTCCTTGCTCAACTCTTACCCGGTGCAAGTGTCCATATACAAGCATTTGACATAAAGAAAAAAATCACAATATGAAAGGGGCGATGCTGATTATTGCCTAGAGTTTATTGCACAAATATCCATAGAAACCATTCCTAAAGTCTACAAGAAGTAGAAATTGACGCCTGACACCAAAATATGTCAACTTATCCACTTAGCTAGCAACTACTCAATCGATACATTGGGTGTCATAGTGGCAGCACATAACCATGCGCCAAAAGAGTATCAACTTAATGTCAAAGATGGAGAATCTACAACAGCCACAGCTACTGTAAGCTATTCAGTCCATACATCAAACCCAATTGTCTTCTTTTGACATTTAACAATCCATTTTTTACATTGGCTAACACATTTCATTCCTTTGCAGGTTACAGTTCCAGATTGCCATACATGCACTTATGCAATGGTCCAAAATATTCTTGCATCTACACAAACACCACTCTTGATCCTTAAGAATGTTCTCCGTAACGGACCAAGAGGAAAACCGCTCATAAAAACAACACCATCCACATTCATTAGCAATCTCAATGATGAGTATGCAAGGACAAATCTACAAAATATTGTCTCCTCCAATCTTTAGGTAAGGAACAAGCCCTTAATGTATTTGAAACATGACTAGAGTTACATTGCACACTAACTAAATAACAGTATCAAATCCATACTTAAATCTTCATTTCAATTGCAAGTGACTGGCACTCTAAAAACAAAAAATGCTTACCTTGCACCATACTAGCTCCTCTGCACCGTATGTCACCAGCCAACATCAATGCTATTACCATCAATCGCCAACAATGCCCACTGCATCCCATGTGCAAAAAGAACAACCTTTGCTTACGAACCCTTTTTGCAATGTATAGTGCAAATTGAAGATGACATCGTGGATTGCACCATGCATGGACAACTCCTTGAGGAATACTTCCCCCGGCTTAAAGAAATACCATTTGAAGACTACAACATGAACCTGTCTAAAGTTGTTAGCCTAATGCGAGCATTTGAAATTGAAGGCACCTTTACAATAGCAATGAACAAAAACATCCTTTCTATTGCAACACAATACAACGATGTAAGCTCCAAATACCTTCTGATTCGTATTCCTTACAATATAAAAAAACTATGGTTTTAAAACATTGCTTTGTAGCTCTCAGCCCTTAACATACTTGTTTACCATAAAATGCAGGTACATTAAGCCTCTAAGAGTTCACTGCAAGTTTTGGCTCTTCACATACCCTCTTCTATTTTCAAAAAAATGTGAAGCATTGTGCAAAGAAAATAGATTTAGTTTTTGGACATCTACTGATGAATTTTTTGACAGATACATTCGTGCTAGGAAAATAGATTTAGTTTATCGACTTGTACTATTCAATATTTTTTGGACCAGAAAAAACAATACTATGTTGTAACAAACACAGTCACAATGTTCATTATTTTTTTGGCAACCACCACTTTAAATTACTGACATACACAATATGCTTTAATAATGCTTTATATATCCTACTTGTCATTTCCAGTTATAAATAATAGAATGATGTTAAGACTCTACTTCCTATAACATGATTTTGAAGACAGTATGAACAAGCAGTGAAGGAGCAGACACTCAATCAAACTAAAATTTTCAGCTTCACCTGGCTAAGACTTTTGGTTTGCTTCTTTGAATTTGGCCATACCCATTATCTCTGTGTTTGAATTTCTGCACATCCAGAAGCTGAATTGTTGTATTGATGCTCTATTTCATTATCTTTATTCATAGGATTGTGGTTGTAAATATATGTATGGTTGTCTATATTTGATATGCTATGTATAATTTATCCATTTTTGCATACCCAAAATTTCACATCCGAATTCTATTTCTTAGTTTCAGTTAGAGGAACAAAAAGATTAGAGTTTTGGCAGAATCACGTATAATGTTTCTGTGCTTGAGACAGAATCAAAATTCAGTTGTGTCTGGTTAAAATCTTGACACCGGTCTGACCTAATCATCACAATAAGAATTCAGATCAGTCTGGAGAGAAACTAAACAACTATCTGACATATAAAGACTAGAATATATAAATATAGGATTTCAACCTTGCACTCCAGTCATTTCAAGTTTTAACCATCAAGAGGTGTCGAGCCCTATGAAGTGTTTGTTTCTTATGAAGGTATCTCTTACTACTGATAAAAAATTTTAAGTTCTCTTTCCTAACCAAAAACATATCTTACCTGCTCTATGAATTTTACCATTTCAAAAAATTGGTTCATTGTAGTATATCTCACACTTTTCCCTACTATATACTAGCATGATTGAAACCTTCAACTTTCCCTCAAATCTCCTCAAAAAAATTCTTCTTTATCGCAAAAAAGTAGTGAGCAGTTAGGTGGCTATAGCATGCAAAGTCTGTTGTAGAAGAAGACAATTGAATAGGCATACTTCCTTTTTCAGCTACATGACAAATAAATATCTATGCATTATCCCATGTCTAAAAACTATTTGAAAATGTCTAGGATCATACAAGAAGATTGTAGCTGATCTACATGGTTAAAGCTCAGAAATAATGTTATATGTTATTCTACCAAATGTTTGACAAAATAACTGTGAACCAAAAGGATGAATTGAATGTTTAAATGAAAGTTTTTCCCTATCATCTTTATTCAAGCAAGCCAATAATCTTGTTAGAAGTGGTTTGACGCAATCCAATTGAAAACAATAATCCATTCTATTATATATAAATAATTGATTTGTATCAGCACTGGGAACTGTGTCAATTTATCCAAAAAATTAAAGAGAAAAGTGTTTATATGTTATTCTTAGAATCTAAGTGATCATTCAAGTGTGAAATGGATGCATGGTAACTATTTGTTATAATGCCTACGAGATTAATTGGTAGTTACATCAATTCATAATCAGTAAGCTCGTAAATTTTAATGTTCCATCAAGTGCTTAGGCTCTGCCTATGGGTTTTGTGAATATTATGGTGTTGCTAAAATTTTCCTTAAGCTATGCCTATGGATACAATACTCTCTATACTGATTAAAACTAAAAAGTCTTGTTACAGTTGACTGCTGCTCTGTCTTGAGTTGAAATTTTATGTGTATGACAAAATTTGGTGAATATGTTCATGTCTATGTAAATCATTTGTTGGGGGTGCTAGTACATTTATTGTCTCTGGGGTGGGCTAGAATTCTTAATGGTTCAATGATGCCAAAAGGATGGATGGTGACTTGTCTTATTCATTGGCTTGTATTATACCTATTAGATTCAAAATGATGGATATTGAATATTATAGCTGAATGCAATTAGGAATAAAGGGCCAATATATGGTCTACCAAATATGTTGTAGTATTAATATCAGTTTATAATATTGAAATCAGAATTGTATGTATGTATGGTATGTTGCATTTTATTTATACATATATTCATAATTATTCGTAATCCATTTGAATAGACTATTATTTTGTGTCTTTTTGTATCTTATTCAGTAGTTGAATAGTTTTATGGGGATAGTTGAGTAGTCTGATATACCATTTTTTTTTGGTCTATGGAGAAAACTCTTTCTAGGAGAAGTACTCCATTTTAGTTTCATTATTCTATAACTTGACATTGTAATGGAGAAAAGAAAAGCATCATGGCTAAATAAATTCAAGTTGAATACTATAAGTGGTTGTTGTGAAACAAAAAGAACTATGGATTTCTTCAAGACATTAAAGTCTTACAGCTTCTACTAGCATGTATGGAGCCATTCTATAAGATTTTCAAAAAGCTCAGTTACTTTTAATTTGCACTGATTTACAACATTGAACATTCCATTCCTCTATAGTGAGAATGTGATCCACACCTGATTGAGGACTTTCAAAGTAGACATGGAGCTTCCTAAACCACTGGATTCCTTTTGAGAAAAAGCGATGTGGTCACTTGGTGAGAAGACATAGCAGTTTTATATTCGACGACTCTAGAAGGAACGATCTAATGGCGATAATATTTTTAGTGCTCAAAGCTGATCACAATGGAGAAGGTACGACCTAAAATGGACAATTGCCCTTTTGTTGTGATTGTGACAAAATACAATGTGAAGCCTTATTGGTTGAATGCCTAGATTCATTAGGTTTATCATCTTATTTGTCCTATCTGTGACATGGTAATAAAAAATGGAGTTCTTATCATCTAATCATTTTTTAGCTATTAACACCTCTTCTTGTAAAAGCCCTTTGGTGTAAATTAGGAATTATTAAAAATTATAGAACAATATCTATGACACACTATAGGACTCCAAAAGTGGAAGTTAAAATGCCCTACATGGGTTAAACATTGACCTTTTAATAAATCAGAAATACTGTCTGAGCTATTCTAAGTCCCTGAATATTAAAATTTACAGCTATAGTTGGCAAATTGACCAGATACCAAATCATACAAAAGTTGATTCAAAAGAGTTCCAGAACTAGTTTTAGGCATTATGAGTATGTTGAAAGCTCTTATGTACTTTTAGTTTTTTACATTTAATAAAGCACAAAGTCTTATAACAAGGTATTCTAACAAAAAGACAATGTTTGTGAACAGGGTTTGATAACAATCATACAATATTTCTAGTCAAAAGTCTTGATAAGAATGCATTGGAGAGATTCAACTTCCCTAGTATGCATTTATGCAAAATCTGCCATCCATCCTCTTGTAAGAATGCATTGGAGAGATTCAACTTCCCTAGTATGCATCTATACAAAATTTGCCATCCATCCTCTTCTATTTTGCCTTATGGAAGGATTTCCATGAATATCTGTAGATCCATCTCCAGTGTTTAGACTCTCCTGAAAAATATAATAAGTAATAGTCCCGCAAAATCAAAAGCTCCATGTGATCAAGAGGGTTCCATAAACTATTTGGAAGGTTTATAGAATCCCCATCATAATCTTTCAAAATTTCAAAATTTTTGCAATACAATATAATACCTAATCTTTAACAACGCGACACGAAACCTACTTATATAAAGATTTGATCTTGCCTAAGAGGTATACCAACCTATCCTACTATTTCAAGGATTCACTCTTTGTATTGCAAAATCACACCAAATGTTATAATTTCCATCTTTAACTAGAAGCACGGTAGTTGTAATGTATTTTCAAATGCATCCCCTTGAAATGGTTATCATCGTCTAGGATTTGGCAAATGCACTTGTATGAAAGCTTTCTCGCCATGTTTACAGAGAGTGCAAGATGTGGAAGCACTGATAAGACACGTGCACATGTGAACTGACAGCACAATCAACTGACTTCAGTTGCAAAGGAAGGATTTTTTATTTTTATTATGAGAAACAGAGAGCAGCTTTCAAGTGTATCCAATTACAAGGCTGTGAACCTATCATTTGGTAACATTTGATAAAATTGACTTTCTGCATATCCTGCAAATCTTTCTTCTTTACAAATGGTGTGAAAAGATAGTTATTACGACAAAATATTTGAGAGTATTTTTCTGCAATCTTCAATAAGATGCAATTTTGAGATAATAGAAGATATGACAATTAAATTTATTTAAGAGAAAAATAAGATATGATTAATGTATATATAAAATATGTACTGATATGTCTTTACGTGTCTACTATATGAAGAAAATTTGATGAAAATAAGTGTAAGAAAATATATGTATCTTGATATATTTTATATATACTAGCAGTACAATATAAAAGATACTATATATATAATAATATAATATCATTGACCGTAATAAAATATATTATAATATTATTAAATTATCTATATTTTATATTGTTATACAATATTATTAATATTTAGTAATGTTATAATATTTAATATCATTATCATAACATTAATTTGTTGGTATTTAGGTTTAGAATTACAATTAGGGTTTTGATACAGTTATAGGTAATGTTAAGGTTAGAATTATAATTCAAAATATAAATAAAATTCAAATTAGTATTAGTCTTAAGTGTAGGTTATGATTAAGGTTTTTGTAAGAATTGCATTTTGATAGAGAAACACACTTAAATATTACATGAATTAGAGTTAAGGTTAGAATTAGGACTAACTTAGATTTAGGGTTATAGTTAGGATAATTGTAAAGTTTTGGGTTGCACTAAAAAATACAAGTTGTTTACTATTAGGATTAAAGGATTTGCTTGAGAAATACATTGGACAATGAATCAATGGACAACTACTACAATTATACTTTAAAAAATAAATTGCTACAAATCTATTAGATCACTGACATGTTGAAATATAAATAAATATTCACAATGTCCCTTCTAGCCAAATATATGTGCACATCATGTCTAATATTGTGAAATAATGGTAATATATATCACAAGAAGTCACGTGGGATTCACAAAAAAAAGTAACGACTATAATGGTGTGTTAGATCAAAATATACAACTCTTTTTTGAGATGAAACAGTAATAAAAACTTAGTAGATGAATAAGAATGAGAATCACATGTAACATAGAGATGCAAACGTATAATATAATTGTTATATCTCAAGACGAACAAAGAATGCTTGTTTTTTGCATGCACCAACACATAACTAAAAATGAATAATAAGTTTTCTAATTCATTTTACAATTGAAAAATGCAAATAACCTATTGATAAATATATGCTTTATCCACATTCATTGCATTCTGAAGACTTCAATTTAGTAATCGAAGCTTGGAATGTTGTCATATAAATCTTTATTTCTTTATGCTCTTTTGGGGTTCGCTCATAATATTTATTCAATTAATATTTCTTCAAATTTCTCATCTCATATTGAAAAACTTAGGGTAAACAATCATATCTCAAAATAGTATAATGCACTACATAATTGACTTATGTATCCCTCACACTATTTATTGTGTAAAGAAATATCATAAGACAGATATTGCGATAAAATGGTCCGTCAAAGCTTTACATAAATCCCTAAGTGAAGGAATAATTGTTAATAAGATGTGAAACAATAACAAAAAGTCAATAGACAAAGAAGAACAATGTACTTCAAATGACTAGCCTAAATTTTTAGGAACAACTTAACAAGAAAGTTGTACCAATTACAACAATAACCAAAAGTCCATAAATGCAGAAGAATGCTAATCACAAGTAACACATGTATATGCAATACATGTGATTTTTTTTAAACAACTTTCCCCTATCTCAACATAGATTCGCAAGCATTTTCCCACTTCTCTCTAGATGGTGTCATAGACATCTATAAAATGACACATAACTTTATTGTTGTATTTATTTACAATTGTTGATGCTCAACTTGAATCTCGCCCTTTCCTTGCCTTGAAGTGTTCTAAACTACACAACTAGACAAGAAAAAGACATACACACCTACAAAAGACTATTCCTACCACAAACGTCAATTATTAAGATTTAAGAACATACCTACCATTTACTATGAAAATATCATTCGTTTCCAGTCTAGACATGTCTAGAATATCAACAAAAAGTAACACTTTTGCAAATTATTAAAATTAATAAAATCTAGATTTCAAATTCATTCATCCACGCTCTACACGTCCAATGCAAAGTCTTAGTCAATTTTTTAATACATTGATTTCAAATAGCACTTGAAAATTTATTTCCTAAATCTTGTTTATCATTAATCCTCACTGATTATAATAGTATTACTTAATGATAATGACAAATTGTAATAATAATAGTCAGTATATTCAATACTGGACAAAAGGAACTATAAAAAATGATCATTAAAGCTTTACAAGATGTCGTACTCTTTTGTGGCCCACTTCACTAAAAATATGTTCGGATTCATCCCAGGGAGCTTGGAGTGCATCGACACCGTTTCATACGAACAAATTTGATCGGAAGAGCTCCTAATTTGATCGTACATATTCTTAAGTGATCCGTTAAAACGTCGTGGGACTAACGCATGGCGGCGCGATAAAAAGTTCTAGCGTACGTGGCGCCAAGATATGTTGAAATGTTTTTATTACAGAATATTATTGATTACTCCTCGGGATTCAAAATGCGTCCTCGCAAAATGTCGTAAAAATGGCCTCGCATTTGTATGATTGTATGCTTTGCAAACTTCTTTCACTGGTCGGATTAGCTGTAAAAGGCTCCATGTAAACTAGCTGTTAATTTTTCCAGAGATTTGTTTTTGCATGTAAAATTCTAGCACACTTCTTTCACTCGGTTGATGAGGTTTTCCTAGGTCCAGGTCCTTCTAGAACTTTAGCTCTTAATTTTTTCGGAGATTTGTTTTAGCCTGTAAAATTTTAGCACAATATTTTGCAGGGAATCCTAGCTATTTAGACAAGCAAAGATGATCAACCTTAGAAATCTAGCACAATATCTTGCAGGGGATCCTGTACTACTCGTAGCATTGCAGGTTACGGATGTTGTTCTTTGACAAGTTGCCTTCAAACTGTAAGCATTTTATTAACCTCACAAGCCTCATTTTGTTTGTAAAACTTTACAGTTTGCTTTCTTTTTCTCTTTTTCTTTCGATTTTTTCTGAGATTTGTTTTTGCATGTAAAAATCTAACACAATATTTTGCTGGTACCACTTCCAGAAGTTTTGGAGATAATGAATGTGTTTCTTGGACAAGCTGAATTAAAATTGTAAAACTTTAGAGAATATTGCTAAACTATTTTGAAATGATTTTGTTACCGAATATGCCACCCATATTAGCACGCCCTCGCAATTGATCGCTGAGAAAGAGCTTGCTCGAAATGCGTCCTCACAAATTGTCGAAAAATGGCCTCGTATTTGTATGGCAATGTCCCTAACTGCTCTGGGACGTATTCTTTGCAAAGAATTTCACTCGGTCGCGGGTTTGATTCGCTCTGGGCTCCGTATAAAAGGTTTCTCTAGGTCCAGGTCCTTTAGAATTTTAGCTGCTCATTTTTTCGGATGTTTGTTTTTGCTTGTAAAATGCGAGCACGCTTCTTTCACTTGGTTGTGGGTTGATTTGCTCTGGGCTCCTTTTAGAACTTTAGCTGTTAATCTTTTGAGGAGATTTGTATTTGCCTGTAAAATTTGAGCACAATATTTTGCAGGGGATCCTAGCTATTTAGAAAGTAAAGAGGATAAACCTTAGAAATCTAGCACAATATCTTGTTTTTGATCCAATAGTACTTCCACAAGATGCATTGCAGGTTATGGATGTGGTTCTTTGACAAGCTGCCTCCAAACTGTAAGCATTTTATAAAGCTTACAAGCCTCATCATGTTTGTAACGTGACTATCGTAAAACTTTACAGTTTGTTTTCTTTTTCTTTTATTCTTTTTGATTTTTTCTGAGATTTGTTTTTGTATGTAAAAGTCTAACCCAATATCTTGCAGGTACCACTTCCAGCAGATGTATTGGAGATAATGGATGTGGATCTTGGACAAGCTGAATTAAAACTGTAAGCATTTTTTAAATCTTACGAGCTTCATTTTGCCTGTAACCTGACTAATTTCTAATTCTATTGTAAAAGTTTACAGGTTGCTTATGCTTGTGTGATTTGACAGCTTAATCGAAAAGGTCATTTTCTGGGGACCATTTTGGGGTAAATAAAGTTTCAAGAATGTTTGATGGCTATCGGGTTTCCATCGATGCATTCGGGCTGCACATCAAAATCTCTCTGAATCTTGGTAGGTTATGTGCTGATGTATTTGGACTGTCTTTACATTTTAAGAACTCGTATAAGACTGTAGTTGTGACCTGGCAAGAGCCACAAATGGGAAGAGGAAAACCAAGATACCTCCATATTTGTAATGATTGTTCGTAGCGTAGGGTTTAATCTTGATATGGTTTAATACATTTATTTATCATAAGAAAAACCAAGATACCTCCATATTTGTAATGATAGTCTGTGAGAGAGTAATCTTGAGGTGCTGTTTAATACATTTATTTATCATAAACAGAACTGAGTTGATTCTAATTGATCATTTTTTAGCCTTAATTAGCTTATATACTTTGCATCTGTTGTCCTATATCATAAGTTATATTTAATGAAAGTTACTTATAGACGGGACGCTTTTAAAATATATTTTGATTCTTTAATTCTTCTATTTCCCTTTGTGTATTCTATGATTTTTAGACTCCTGAATTTTGGTTTTTGGTTTTAAATATTTATGTATATATTATTTATTTTCATACTAGTTTGATGCATCAAATGTTTAGACAAATCTCTGTAGAAATTGCTGCAACTCCCTTCTATGAGCCTATGGACTTGCCTCACTTCATTGGCAATGCCTTAAGAATGGGTCCGCGAGATGTAAATGCCTTATAGTCTAGAAATGACTCTAATGATAATTCAACATGATCCAAAGTATGTTGTCGATTAACAAATGTCTCTATTCTTGTGTTGCTGCATTCCAGTTATGAGTAGGAGACTTAATTTTATACACAGCTTCATTTCTCTTGCAGGTGATAAGCTTACTGAATGGTCTGCGTGTAGAAACTACTCATATCATTTGTGGTTATCGCTTAATTTACTGGTGGATACTTTAATGTGTGTATATTCTGTCTAATTTTCTACTTTATTTGCTATTTTCTTCTGATGGCCTAATAATTATCTCGAGGGGTGTGTAGTTAGTTATATTTGTTCTTATTTAACAGATTTGATAGAAATGGAAAACAATTGACTATTACAGACTATTTTCAAAAGCAATACACACGCCTTGGCTTTAGATGATTTCCAGTAATTGAAGCTGGCAGCAAGGATAAGAAAAAATACATTCCCATTGAGGTAACTCCTCAAAAACATGGCAAGTTAGTTGGTTGGTGCTGCAAGAACTTTAGATTATCTTATTTCAATGTCTGAAAGTCATTTGATGGGTTTTGTTGATGACAGCTTTGTTGTGTTCAAAAGGGTCAACCTTATATGAAAAGTTTGAATCACCAACAACGTTCAGATCTATTGAATCTATCTTGCTTGCCTCCACATGAATGAAGAGATAGAACTAAAAGGCATGAAAGAAGATATATAATTAAGAAGGCAAGTTTTTGAGCTTTTGGTTAGTGGAATTTTGTCAGTAATTCAAGGAAATTACTTGAGACTAGTTAATTAAGTGTTGTAAGGGGAATTACATGTACTTTTATATATATTTATTATAGTAATATTTGCAAACATACCACTTATTTATTTCTATAAATTTAAGTTTTACCTAAAGAATTTTTTTTATCTTTCACTTATAGGATAAGATTTGAGAGGTGCATCAAGAAGAGATGTTGCAGAGTTTGGAATTGAAACCAACAACTTAATGAAGTTCCAAGAAGAGTATTACCTCCACCAAGGGTAAATATTGCAGGGAAATTTTTAAAAAGTGTAATTGTATGATTATCAAATATCTAATTTCATATGGTAGAACATAAAATGTTTTCTATTACTTTCAGATTTGGTATAGATCACAAGAGAAAAATTCAAGTCCTCTCTTATCCATGAAATGTCTTAGTCTCAAATGTTTTTGGCTGAATGAACCTTCTGTATATAAGAATTGATTATAATTCACTACTTGGTGATCATTCAAAGAGATCAAGCATAGTTACCATATGTGAGGACCACTTATCCAACAGACTGTGGAACATTTATGTTAATGTTTTCAGATTATAGCAAGGAATATACAATCTATAGAGGTCTTTCAAATACTAAGACACAGGATATAATAAATATTCTCAAGTAAAGAAAGATAATACCTAGATTTGAATGTCTGAATTTATCCTTTTGTTGGCTTCAAATCTGTACTTGTATTCTTCAAATTAGTCCTCCAATGTTGCCCTCAATGACTGTCATGAATCAGCTCTTAAAGGTCTTCAATTCGCTCTTCTAGGGCTGCGCCAATTCTGCCCTAATTCAACCTTTTAGGGCTGCTTAATTTGTCCTTGAATTCTGCTCTTAGGAGCTTCCAATCTGCTCTTTAATTCACTATCAAGGTCTACTCCAAATTTGCCACCGATCTGATCTTAGGATTGCTTCAGATCAGCCTTAGTTCATTGTATAGATCATACTATATCTGCCCTAGATCGCACTAGATTTGCCCTAGATCTGCACCTCATCGATAGACAAATCCGCCCAGATTTCAAGCCTTATTTGTATGTATAGATCGTACTATAAGGGCAGAACTAATTCGCTATTAGTGCAGATGATTATCATCACCAATGCTGGTGTAGATCAGTCCATAAATGCTGGTTTGATTCGCTCCATAATCCTGAACTAATTCACTCCATAATATGCTAACTGAATCTACATATTAATTCGCTCCAAGCATTGATGAAGAGGACATTCACATGTGATGGTCCCAACCGGTGTTGAGAGGGGAGGGGTAAATCAACACCTACAAAACTTCACAATAAATCTGATGCAGTGTATCTATAACTGTAAACAGAACAGATTTTAGAGCAGTAATAGCAATCACATAGACAACAATAAGCAACATTAGATTTATCACGTGGAAACCCATTTTGGGAGAAAACCATGGTGTGAGGAAACCTTACAAATTCTGCACTCTTTTGAAGTGCGCCCTGTTAGGAGCCTTCCCTGTTAAAGGATTATAAATGCACTATTAGATGCGACCCGGTTAAGGGATTTGATACAATAAGGCCTCTGCCTGGTTAGAGGACTTAAAACACCTAATTAGATGTCACCCGGTTAAGGGATTTAATACAAGAGACCTGTTAATGTCCACCCAAAATACTGAGATTTCGCTATTGTAATTATTAGAGAACAATAGAGGATTCGACCTTTTAGAAATGGCTTTGCTTAGCCTGATAAGATCACTGTTATTCCCAACTGAGAATCATCACTGGTCTCTGCGGGTATGTTCTCTTAGATAGTTGTGCTTCTTTGCACAATCTTCTTTCCTTCTTTTCTTTACCTCTGTAGCTTCTTCTTAGCATACAGGTTCACTCTTTTTTTTTTTTGGCAGAATGAGGGCAAACTATATTCTTGCCAGGTAGAGGAATATATAGACTTCTTGCCCTACTTGCCATTTTCATGCATGACCTGTTAAAAGTTCACTGAGGAAACATCCGATGCATGCTATGCTTTATCTGCTTTATGAAAGAAAACAACAGCTATGTGTCAAAATCTTTCCTTCATAGTAGATATCTCCATGTTTTAATGCCACAAACTCTAGCATTAAAACCTTCAATCGCGCCTTGTACTGATCGCCTGGATAACTCAAAGTCTACCAGATTTTGTGCAATAAATCCCGGTCAAAGAGTTAGATAACTGTTTGTCGACTATGACTTTCCCCGGTTCATCAATCGTGGCGAAGTCTTCACTTGATCGGTTAAGAACCTTAGGTAGTGCACAGGTAATAGCTTTAACCTGCCACCTTCCCTTTCTCTAGCTATACTGGTTGCATGTTTTCCTCGGTTCCTGTTACCAGTTATCGGTGGTATCCTTCCTTGGTGACCGGTTGCTCTGATGATCAGTTAGAGCAGTATTAGTAATAGATATAGTCTCTTCTTATTTACACAGTGTCACCGGTTGCCGAGCCAGTCTCTCCTCGCCTTACTGTACTCAGTCCTTGCTTCTCAGATCGAACACTAGTATCCTTAGTCCACCTCTTTGCCAATCAATGACAATACCTCTTTTGCCATGTACCGGTGCAATCTTACCAGTTAATCACCTAATGCCAACAACATGTTATGTTTTTGATATGTTTGTCCATCAAAAACTCCAATATATATGAGCATCATTAAATAAACTCTTCCACCTCAAGGTGGCTGACTTGGGCCCTCCCAAGTAATTTATTTTATTTATAATAAAAATAATAAATGCCTTATTATTTATTATTATAAAATTGCACTTCCACATATATATTAATTAACCAAAGGTGTTATAATAAAAAATATATATCCATAATTTATTATTATCAACTTACTTGTCCTAATTGATCTTTGCCGAAAAGGCCATAATATTAACACTCCCTCTTGGACTTGAGGAAAAGATCAACCCATAGGACTCAACCTTTGAACTTGTCTATCATCTTTGATAGAGGTAACAAAAACATAACCATATTGGATATCTTATCCAATGATATCATAGATCTCACATCTATGAAGGTAGGTCTCTATCTACTAGATGAGAACACATATGCTCATCATTCCCCAACCATTCATCTCATATCCATATGAGAATCATCTTTCCATGGTAATATCAAGTCATATGATACTTACCAACCGGATGTCGATTTCCTAGATCCACGAGTCTCCATGACTCAAGAGATAGAATATCAAGTCCATGATATTCAAAGTAACATCAAGTCCATGATGTTTACCAACCACAAGTCAACAATAACATCAAGTCCATGATGTTTAGAGCATTGGTTTAACGAATATCAAGTCCATGATATTCACCAAGTGCTCGGAGTAATGGTCTATCGACATCAAGTCCATGATGTCCACCAACTACTTAGATGTGGATCCCTGATCCATGAGATATCAAGTCCATGATATCATGAGCATTGGTCTAATGAATATCAAGTCCATGATATTCACCAAATTCTCAGAGTAATGGTCTCCAGACATCAAGTCCATGATGTCCACCAACTACTTAGCAATGGATCCCTGATCCATAAGAAGACTATCAAATCCATGATATTCTCTAAATCTCCAATTCATAAGTGTAATCGAATGAATCTTATCTCATGAATCCACATAAGCATAAGAATAACCAACATAAGTCTTATCTTATGAATCCACATAAGCATAAGAATAACCAACATAAGTCTTATCTTATGAATCCATTCATAAGTGTAATTGAATGAATCTTATCTCATGAATCCACATAAGCATAAGAATAACCAACATAAGTCTTATCTAATGAATCCACATAAGCATAAGAATAACCAACATAAGTCTTATCTTATGAATCCACATAAGCATAAGAATAACCAGCATAAATCTTATCTTATGAATATAGACTCAGCTATAAAGAAAGTATGCTCCCACACATAAAATATGCAAATGTAATCATATGCCAACATAAGACAATGCTAGCATATATCATATAGTTTCCTACTATAAAGGAAATGTGTTCACATATGTATATAACATAAGCAAGGTAATGTAAAACATATGCTAATGTAAAGTATGCTTCCCATGCATACAAACAAAACAATGTGTGTTGCCATCCATACATCAAGTTTATCAGCCATGCGCGTAAAGTATGCACATACATAATAGAAATATGTCAATGTAAGATACGCTGCAATATAATGTATGCTTCTCATAAATATGTGTTAGTTATGCCAAAGACAGATAATCAACTAAATATGCAAAGAAACAACTATGCTGATTAGTTGTGTATATTCCCCTACATACATAACATATGTCCAAGAAAAGTATGCATCCGTACATAACGTATGCTCCACATATATGCATAAATCCAGCAAGTCAAGGTATCATAATGTTTGTATCCAATATAAAACAGTTAATGTTCTCAACATATACCAAAGTGAAGTATGTAGTCACACATACATAATGCTGTAAAGTATATCACAATATACTAAAGAAAAGAATGTGCTTCCTACACATTCATAATTAGCTAATAACAAATAACTAGCTATGTTAAACGGCCATGACAATGATCCGCAAAACTAGGTTTAAGTGAGCCCATAATTAAACTCCCTCTTAAGCCAAGCACTAAGGTGGGTTTCCTTCTACAGAACCACACAGGGATAAATTGTTAGAATGCCCATTATTCATATTATTCATGAATGTTTAAAGTCATACCAGGTTATGATCTCTGGGGCTTGTGCCACTCAAGATGATCTACTCCCTCTGGAACAATATGGTGAGAGGTTTATATAGATCCTATCTTCTCCTTCTGAAGCTTAAGTTTACCTTATAATGTACACAAGGTTAGAGTCCCTCTCAATTGTATGTTTCTAGATATTTTGAAATTTACCCTAAGAAGGTCAATCATATAATTTCAAAACATGCAAGGATGTAATGACGTTATTTTACCCATATCTTTTCAGCCAATTATGAGATGGTTTCACAACATAGAAACTAATATTAGGCATAGAAGGCTAAAAGATCAATGAATTTGCACAATCAGAATCCTAGACCTTGATGCAAATCAAAACCCTCATAAGATGTAAGGTTAAATTACTATTTTTAGACCAACCCCTAGTTGCCATAGATTTCTTAGTTTTGAAAGAGTTAGATCGAATTCCTAAATCTGAAAAAGGATCTTTTACTCTACCTAGTCTTTGATACCATGTTAATGTTTTCAGATTATAGCAAGGAATATAAAATCTATAGAGGTCTTTCAAATACTAAGACACAGGATATAATAAATATTCTCAAGTAAAGAAAGATAATACCCGGATTTGAAGGTTTGAATTTATCCTTTTGTTGGCTTCAAATCTGTACTTGTATTCTTCAAATTAGTCCTCCAATGTTGCCCTCAATGACTGTTATGAATCAGCTGTTGAAGGTCTTCAATTCACTCTTCTAGGGCTGCGCCAATTCTGCCCTAATTCAACCTTTTAGGGCTGCTTAATTTGTCCTTGAATTCTGCTCTTAGGAGCCTCCAATCTGCTCTTTAATTCACTATCAAGGTCTGCTCCAAATTTGCCACCGATCTGATCTTAGGATTGCTTCAGATCAGCCCTAGTTCGTTGTATATATTGTACTATATCTGTCCTAGATTGCACTAGATCTGTAAAGAGCCTTGCCTGGCTCTTTGCTGGAAATAATTTTATTTTTGAATTTGCTTGCAATTTGTGTAGAGTTTGAACAAATATGAATTTTATGTAAATTTTTCCAGAATTAAATTAATACAAAATCCATCAATTTTTCTATCTCTAGATGAGTATCAATTCATCAAATTAACAAATATCATTATTCAAATAGAATATCATAATAATTCAAATATGGCTGGCACTTGGCAACTACCGAAAGGTGTTAAGGAATTGTATGCAGCTCCTTTCAACTTGCACGCAGCCCTATGAACATTGACGCAGCCTCAAGATAATGCTTATACGGTCACCCAAATAAGTAATACAGCTCCTTTGTATAAGTTGTAGCCACCAAAACAATATGCAACTTATACACACTGAAACGCAGCTCCTCAAGGAATGATCACCGCTGCCTAAGTATGAAACGCAGCCCTCTAGGAGTAATTTGCAGCTTTGGTATCACACTCAGCCTCTTGAATATTAAAACATAGCCTCTAGAAGTAGATACAACAGCCTCCAACCATACTATGAGCCACAAGATAAAAATTGATTTCCAGCTAGACAAGGAAAAGATTCAAATAACTTGCCCGCCACAATTGGTTTACATCAGCACTGGAATTATGGCCAAGAAAATCAGAATTCGTTCTTCAGTAATCAGATGCACAATTCACCACCAAGAAATTGATGATTCAATATGCAAAAGTGAGGAATCAATCCTCAAACCCTTGTTGAAAGCTCTTCAACAAAAACTTCATTTTAAAAAAAACATCTTCATGAATGAATTGCTTTTTGCTCAAAGCACTGCTTTTATAATAAAAAATATCTTCTCTCACACACTTTTCACTTACAAAAGACTTTGCTTTATGTGCACATTTGAAATATAATAAACTATTATATTTCTCTTCACTTTAATGCTCAAAATGACCCTTTTATTAAAATAATGTAATTTTGACACATAGGGTCCTTGTTTTATGAGCTCAGGATTTAAAACTTCTCAACCCGGTTCCAACAAGCTATAATACTAAGATGCCCAGAATACATTTCCAATAAAAATGGCAACATTACCCGATTTAATTAAATAATAATCATAATTGACCCATCTTGCGAAAACAACTGAGGAAGCATCAGAATCAAAATCTGACAACACAAGAGTGATCCTGATGATGAAAGATGATGAATGAACTTGACGGGGTGACTTACTAAAAATAGACGCTCCCTCCAAGAATCGTGGAGTCCAAACCGGAAGCCAGAAATAAAATTTGAAAGCATCATATAACTCCTCTAAATCCTCTGAGCTTAGTAGAACTATAAGTTGACTTACCATAAATAGTAAGTCCCTTAAAAAGGAGCCAAAACTCACAATAGGGTCCTCTAATCACCAGTATTAGCCTACAAGGACCCAATGTTAGGCTAAATCCACTAACTCCATTGCACGCGCAAAATGGGGACATTACAGCCCTCCCTCCCTGAAATTGCTTGTCCCCAAGCAATCTCAAAAAAACAAAAAATAGAAGTCCACCTGGATCCCAAGGATAGAATGGAGTAATGTCCTCCTGCAAACTCCTATGGAGAAATCATCATCCACTGAGAAAACCCGAATACATTGTCATCATGCCAACCATAATGACCCACACAACTTGTAGTGCCAAACCTGTCACTACCTGGATCCTAGTAGGGATGAAACTCACAGCCATCCAAAACAAGTAAGAATGGATATCCAAAACCATCTAACAAACCAAAGGTCTTTGGACACCCTGTCAATCTGCTCTATATACTCATGTAATCCAAATATCCATCCACTGTAAAACCATTCTGGATGTACTGACCTTGCAAGTCACCTCTTGCTAACTTGCAGTAACCAACTCCATCAACTGCAAATGGAGTAAACCCATCCCATAAAGGATGATACAACCTAGGAGCCAACCCACACCGATGTGCAACCAAATCCTCAACTGGTGGGTCAAAAGAGAAATGATGAACTCTCCTCACTATGTAATCACAGTGAAATGCTCCCAACTTTGATAGAGGCTCATCAACAACAATCCGAGAATCACGAGATAACTTCAATCTCTGACTTTGAAAAACTGATTGGGTAGGATCCCGAGAAACACTCTTAGCAAACCCGACCACAAAATCCCTGTGGGGAAGCGTTGTAGTCAAGGCATCTACAATCTTTCCCACTAATAGTTGAATATTACGAGAACCACGAATGAGAGTACCTTCAGAAGCTCCAAATGGTCCCTTCTGCAATTCCAGACTCAAGCAGATACTCCATAAATGACTCTGTGCAATAGAAATTATATGAAGAAGCATCAACCTGCTCCCCTGCAACCCACCGCTGATCCCTCTAAAACTATGGCACTGCCAACTGTCTATTGCTATTAGTTGTATGAGATGAAGTAATAGATTTGCTTCCGACAGAAGGAAACAAATCCCCACGAAAGCTCGTTTCCATATTAGATGATACCCTGCCCAAGTCCTATGAAGAAGAGGGAGTAGTGTCAGAAACTAATACACAACTCTCTGAAGAATCCGCTACTATCACATCGGGACTCTCAATAACCTGTTCCGAATCATTTGTCAGTGTGCTAACTACTGGAGGACCTGATACAACAAGCTCTCTACTTTCCTCCACTGATGTACTCATCTCATCTGTAACTACTGCAACTGTATCAAGGATGGATGTAACCGTGTTCCCAACACATCCATCACTGCTAACTGTGGAAGTTGACTCACCACCAACCACTACTATATGCAACTGAACTGGATCTATGGCTGGTAAAGACTGTATCCGCACCAACTCCACAGTCACCTCTCCCAACTGCAACTGTGACTCCTGAAGAGCCCACTGAGTGCCCTCTACAACCTCAAAAGTCGCTGTGAACTCCTGAGTAAGCTCACTCACCTCCTCCTCTCTGTCCATCAGTGCCTCGTATGCTGTACTCCCCCACTCAACTAGGTGATCTTGATTGGCAACCAAGATGTAAATAATCCTGTCTCAAAATCCTGACAGCCTCATGCAAAGAATGAATCTCTGTCAAGGAAAGGTAACCACCACTATGCTCATCCGTCATAGGAGCACCCCAACCATAAACAACCAACAACTGATGAGTGGCATCAAAATGCTCAAGAGTAGAAGTAATATCTCTCTCACCAACTCTCAACTGGCTAGTCACATGATGACTCTGCACAACGGACCTCCTATGTACAATCTCAACTACACTGTCCACACTATTGAAGGAAGTTGCATCCAACAAACTCCCCTCAAGATCACTATATCTCTATGTGCTTTCATCCGAGCACACATCTACAAACTGAGTACCGACATCAGGCTCATCCTCATCTACCTCCGAGGAAGCTGCTACTGAAACTGTATCATCACAATCCTCAACTACCTCGTCCTCTACAACCACATGACAATCCAGATCCTGGGACCCATCAACACTGAATGACAATGCTGAGTCCACACCCAAGGTCCGATATAAAAAATCAGAAATACCGCAACACCCATCATCCTCACTCGCAACATTAGAGATATCCGTAATGCTAGTGTCCACATCGTCTATCTGAGACCCTTTTGCTAACTTTGGCTGCATACATGACTCAATGTCATCATGTGAATCATCTATACTATGGCATGAATCTATGTCACCCAACTCAACTGCAACACTCCCATCATGAGTGTCATCACTGGATAGCTCCATGCTCACATCCTCAATACAGGACAAGACTACTGTCTCCTGCACTGACTCCAACTACGACTGCTGTCATAAACATGTTGTCAGAGCTCATATACTCCTCGTAGTCCTCAAGGATAACACCATCATCTATGGTGTCAGAATCCCTAGTGGTATCTACAACATCCTCCACTTGCACCCTATCCACAACATCAACAATAGGCTCAGGATGCTGAAACTCAGTACCACTCTCTGTCAACAAGATAGGCACATCCACATGTCCCTGTAAGAAGTCTCCAACATCATGTATGCAAACAGGACTAGTGGCTATCCTACTAAGAACATGATCATCTCCACAATTATGAGTAGCTGCTGAAAATTCACCATGAAGATTTCTAGATGTCTCACCTGCGAGAACATCCCGTTTCTCTTCCTGCAATCTTCATGGGGAAGACTTCTTGAAGAAGGAAACCATGAAACTAGCTGCCCTGTCAACAGTAGCCAGATCTGCAAGTTGGGCTTTTAGCCTTTCTTGTGTTTGCCTCAATTTCTCCATTTCATTTTCCAAGGCACTTGATTGTTTCCTGTAACACGACACACTGCTAGATTGGTTCTCATATTTACCTGGTTTTCTGTATTTATCTATGACTGAAATAAAACCAGAGTAATGATCACTCACAAATCAAACGTTGGAACTTAAGATTTCCAAATCGCACAGGATGGCAGGAAACCGCTCTGATACCACTGTAAAGAGCCTTGCCTGGCTCTTTGCTAGAAATAATTTTATTTTTGAATTTGCTTGCAATTTGTGTAGAGTTTGAACAAATATGAATTTTATGTAAATTTTTCCAGAATTAAATTAATACAAAATCCATCAAATTTTCTATCTCCAAATGAGTATCAATTCATCAAATTAACAAATGTCATTATTCAAATATAATATCATTATAATTCAAATACGGCTGGCACCTGGCAACTACCGAAAGGTGTTAAGGAATTGTATGCAGCTCCTTTCAACTTGCACGCAACCCTATGAACATTGACACAACCTCAAGATAATGCTTATACAGTCACCCAAATAAGTAATACAACCCCTTTGTATAAGCTATAGCCACCAAAACAATACACAACTTATACACATTGAAACACAGCTCCTCAAGGAATGATCACAACTGCCTAAGTATGAAACACAGCCCTCCAGGAGTAATTTGCAGCTTTGGTATCACACTTAGCCTCTTGAATATTAAAACATAGCCTCTAGAAGGAGATACAACAGCCTCCAACCATACTATGAGCCACAAGATAAAAATCGATTTCCAGCTGGAGAAGGAAAAGATTCAAATAAATTGCTCACCACAATTGGTTTACATTAGCACCCGAATTATGGCCAAGAAAATCAGAATTCGTTCTTCAGTAATCAGATGCACAATTCACCACCAAGAAATTGATGATTCAAAATGCAGAAGTGAGGAATCAATCCTCAAACCCTTGTTGAAAGTTCTTCAACAAAAACTTCATTTAAAAAAAACATCTTCATGAATGAATTGCTTTTTGCCCAAAGCATTGCTTTTATAATAAAAAATATCTTCTCTCACACACTTTTCACTTACAAAAGACTTTTCTTTATGTCCACATTTGAAATATAATAAACTATTATATTTCTCGTCACTTTAATGCTGAAATTACCTTTTTATTAAAATAATGTTATTCTGACACATAGGGTCCCTGTTTTATGAGCTCAAAATTTAAAACTTCTCAACCCAGTTCCAACGAGCTATAACACTAAGATGCCCAGAATACATTTCCAATAAAAATGGCAACCTTAGCCAATTTAATTAAATAATAATCATAATTCACCCATCTTGCAAAAACAACTAAGGAAGCATCAGAATTAAAATCTGACAACACAAAAGTGATCCTGATGATGAAAGATGATGAATGAACTTGACGGGGTGACTTACTAAAAATAGATGTTCTCTCCAAGAATCTTAGAATCCAAACCAGAAGTCGAAAATAAAATCTGAAAGCATCATATAACTCCTCTAAATCCTATGAGCTCAGTATAACCATAAGTTGACTTATTATAAATAGTAAGTCCCTTAAAAAAGAGCCGAAACCCACAACAGGGTCCTCTAATCACTAGTATTAGCCTACAAGGATCCAATGATAGGCTAAATCCACTAACTCCAATGCACGCACAAAATGGGGACATTATAAGATCTGCCCTAGATCTACACCTCATTGATAGACAAATCTTCCCAGATTTCAAGCCTTATTTTGATGTATAGATCACATTGTAAGGGCAAAACTAAGTTGCTATTAGTGCGGATGATTATCATCACCAATGCTGGTGTAGATCGGTCCATAAATGCTGGTTTGATTCGCTCCATAATGCTGAACTAATTCGCTCCATAATATGCTAACTGCATCTGCATATTAATTCGCTCCAAGCATTGATGAAGAGGACATTCACATGTTATGTTTTTGATATGTTTGTCCTTCATCAAAAACTCCAATATATATGAGCATCATTAAGTAAACTCTTCCACCTCAAGGTGGCCGGCTTGGGCCCTCCCATGTAATTTATTTTATTTATAATAAAAATAATAAATGCCTTATTATTTATTATTATAAAATCGCACTTCCACATATATATTAATTAACCAAAGGTGTGATAATAAAAAATATATATCCATAATTTATTATTATCAACTTCTCCTAATTGATCTTAGCGGAAAAAGGCCATAATATTAACAATTTAATGGGTTGGAGTAGCTACGAAATATAAGTAAACTTGCTCTAGCAAATCTATCCTGCATATCTTCATACATTTGGTTTGAACTGAACACTCTTCTTTTCAATTGTCTTGATATTTTTTTGGGGCACTACAATTGATAGCTAATTGTGTCATTTTTCCTTTTATATTATTCTTTATAAAGTTGTAGCCTACAAAGCTAAGTTATATTGTCATCTGGCTTTCATTTACACCATACTTTCTAGTCATCTTTGGAAGATTGTAAACTCACATAGATCTTGCCTTAAGCTGTTCAACTCATTATCAAAACTCCCATGTATCATGAAAACTCACTTTTTGAATATTTTTATCTTATAAGCCCCGAGAAGTGCAAATTTGTGATGATAAAATTGCTAATTTCACATGATATGAAAAGAATTTCTGTAAGTTAGCACTTGATCTAGATGCTGAGAGATATTTGGGTTCAATTTTTAAAATTCTTTGAATTCAAATGTGGTAAGTGTAGAAACAATGTATTAAACAAGAATTCGGAAATAGAATAATATAATGAGAGAAAGGTAGAAAAACTACAGAAATTGTAACGTTAGTTTTATTTATGTGTACATTTTTACCTGGCACTCCCGTGAAGGAAACGAATAGTTGTTTGTGATTCTTTATCGTTGTTTTCTGTCATGCTTTCTAATTGCCTATATATGTGCATATACTCATATAGTGCTATGGAGGGAAAGGAATTGTTATAGAAGATGAAATGGTTGCTCTTCCATGAGTGACTCCATGGGTGGTTCTTTACCTTATGTCAGTGACAGTTGAGAAAATTCAAAAGGGGGTTTTGCTCCAGTAAAGATGAGGATGGGAAGTGGTCAATACTTGGTTTACTTAGTGTGCAGACTTAAGCTCCATTATGTTACAGCAAGATGCACTCAATGATGCTATTTGCATGAGATTTGGTCTGTTGTTGAGATAGTGCACCACATTCAAGCATTCGAGATCTTGTGCAAGTAGAATTTTTGGTGCAGTATTTTGTGCATCACTAAGACCTTGTTCATAGAATATTGATCTGGATAATAACAAAAATTGTGGGAGGAGGATTTGCATTAATACAAATTATATTAGATGGCTGGGCCTTTCTGTAGACCATGAGATTAGGCTTAACAGTTTTCCAGTAATGCCATCCCCCCACCAAACTAGGGTTAGCAGCCTTTATTAACAATAAACCTGGGCAATAGCAATAGCAATTCAAAGTGGCTTACCTTATACCTTATAAATAAGTTCAGGCAATGAAATTAATGGCAATTAAAAGTGGGCCAACCAAGATAGAGTGGTTGACTGAGATTCATTAACAGTTATTAGTGGCCAGCAATTAAAGAAGAGTGACAACTCTTTAAAGAGGCAGTGATATTGAAGATACGCGTCTCTCTCACGAACAAGGATATAAGAGGGAAGAACATTACATTGGAAGGAAAAAGCATCATAAACCAATTGAGAATCATCCCAAAACAGATGTTCAATTAAAAATGGAAATGCAAAAATACACTCAGCAACACATAATAACTTTAGCAACTCATTCAAGGATCATTTATAATAACCTTCAAATATATTTTTGATTCTTATGTCTATCAAGAATTGTAAATTAGCAATAATCTAGCAAAGTCCTTGAGAATTAGTTTTGAATTTGTGGAAGTGTCTTGCAAATAGGAAGGATGACCAACTATGTTCTACAGAGTTTAGGGGATGGGGATGGTTTAGAGGATGGGGATGTGTTTCCGGTACAGGTATGGTTAAGGTCAATTTTCTGGGGACGTTAGGGGACAACTATTAAAAACATAGGGGATTTTTTATTTTATAGAGAAATTTCAAATATGCATATCATAACATTGATAAAGCATTCATCATACACATTTTAGAAGCTTAATACATATCATTAGACTTGAATTGAGATTTCAAATGTGACTTGATAATCAAAATAACAAAATTCAAATGCTTTCATTGTCAATATATGGCATACGTATAGAAAAAATGCCCAAAGGCTCCAAATTTCAACCATGAAATGACATATAATATTAAAATGTAAATACCATAACTAAACTACTAAACAGTAAAGTCCGCAATAATAGACAACTGTCCATAATTAGTAGATGGTAGGTCTAAGAGTCTAAATCAAGTAGATTTGATGCCCTAACCTCCCTTTCAACTGTTGTTCACTCATTGACGAGCTGCTCCTCTTGCTGCTTGTCTACTTTGCGAATGTGAAAATGAATTTCTTTTTCTTCTTTTTGGTTAATTTATGCTTAGATTAGGTTTTGGTATTGTTAAATGTGGTTTGGGTGTCCTTGTAGGCCAGCTAGCCTTTTTTTCAAATTTACAAATTACTTATTTTTTTAACTATGGTAGTCCAAAACTGGCTTGGGCCATAGGGGACTACCAGAAGCTCTTGAGACAGATAGGGGATTTCTAGCCATCCCTTAGCTGTCTTGAGGACTTCTAGCCATACCTCTGTACCATGCTGCTCTCAAAGTGGCGTTTCAGAGATGGTACTTGATTTGCCCATTTTGAAATTGAAACGCCATTGGGGATTGCAAAAATTTGTCCTCACGTCCCTGTACCATATCGGGGATGGGAGTGGGTCTAAAAATCTAGGGGACGCATCCCCGTGGAGCACAAACGACCAATCTTCCAAGTCATGAGAGAGGAAAGGATGAACCACCTTTCATGCTCTTGGGCTCGATCAAGGAGAGGATAACCAGCCTCCAAGGTCGATTGAGAGGTAGAAGGGCTGCCCACTTTCCATGCTCTTGACAATTCAAGCAAGACCGGCCTTGATATTGTCATTTGTAAGCATTCCCATGGAAATTGCAATGTGGTTATTTGGAATATGCTATTATCCGAATATTACTGATGTTATTAAGTTGAATTGTAAATGATGCTACAATGCATTGCTCTGAATATTAAGGATATCCTATGGTGTATTGATTTGAATATGTCATAACTTCTTATCCTTGCCAAGACAGTCTAAAGGAATTCTTGCAGAAAATCAAGATAAGTTTTATCTTCTGAATTATTCATAATTTCATAGAATTGTATGTTGAATATTTAATAAAATTTAACTTGAATATGCTATGATCTGAATATTACTGATGTTATTAATATGAATTGTAAAAGATGCTATGATGCGGTGCCCCAAATATTAAGGATATCCTATGATGTATTGATTTGAATATTTCATCACTTCTTGATCCTTGCCAAGACAGTCTAAAGGAATTGTTACAGAAAATCAAGATAAGTTTTATCTTCTCAATTATTCATAGAATTGTATGTTGAATATTTAATAAAATTTAACTTGAATATGCTATGATCTGAATATTACTGATGTTATTAATCTGAATTGTAAAAAATGCTATGATGCGGTGCCCCAAATATTAAGGATCCTATGATGTATTGATTTGAATATATCACAACTTCATGATCTTTACCAAGGCAGTACTGCTAAAGGAATTCTTGTGGAAAATCAAGATAAGTTTTATCTTATAAATTATTCATAGAATTGTAAGTTGAATATTTAATAAAATTTCTTCATTTTTGATAAAATTATATTTATAAATATATTGTAGTTCTCAACTTAAGTTGTAATTGTTGGTCTAGGGCAAAAATAAGGAATTTCCCAAAAAGGGACATTCCAAGTAATATGTTCAAAGCTGCCATCAGATCAGCATTTAGGTGTTCCCATGTATGTCCTGAAACTTGGGGTTCTTTAGGCTATGTGAGAAAATTTGATGTGTAATGAGAAGAATGACATGCTTTTTAATCTGAAATGGTTTAGACCAACTAGTAAAGGTGTTTAACATCGCCACCAAATGTACGCTTAAAAACTTCCTATCAGAAGACTTCCATAAATTATAAGGCTCAATTCCTGAGGAAAATACCAGAAATAGAATTGTTGAGAATTCTGATTAAACTAGTGCACAGAAAGTCACTTGAGTGATTCACAGACTCATGGGACTGTCAAAATTATGAAAAACTAGCTCCAGTGAGGCTGTCATTCCCAGCTGAGAAACTCATTCTTTCCTCTGTTGCCTAAAACATCACCGATTGGTTTGCATATACAGAACAATTTTATTTGAAGTGAAACTCTCCCAAATGAGACAAAAAGACAGCCTATAGACACCAAAGAAATTGTGGCATTCAAGTTTGCGCTATAAGTGTTGTGAAAGTTTTTTGGGCTTACAGTTAAAGTTCTCTTGTAACTCATGGGTTGGTTTACCCCCTAAGGAACATTGTATGGTGTTCTTTTCTATTGTAATTGGCTGTAGTTTATCTAATGCTTCAACCAAATAGTCTTAAGGTCTGAGTGTAACTGGGGAGGTTTACAGAGAAGTGGCATTGTCAAAAGGTGTTAGGATGTGCTCTTACATGCGTAAGGTTTGTTAAAAAGGTGTTAGGATGCGCTCTTGCATGTTTAAGGTGTCTACAAAGACCCCTAAACAACACTAAACCTTGTAAAACAGAAAATAATGGTGGTATGAGGAGATCCTCACAATTTATAAGGTTTTGTCCAAATTGGGTTTGTCCAGGTTAAAAGCTGTTTAGTCTTTAATTTCTTTGGTTTGTTCTTACCCACAATTTTGTTAATATAATCTCTCTTTATGTATATTAGCCTTAAGAACAAATTAAAACACACCCCATTTTTCTGCACATTCGCATAAGAATCAACAACTAAATCAATCATAATGCTATTGTAATAATTAAGATTCTTGTCGGTGAGTTATATGTAGAATATCCATGCTAATTGCAGATCGAGTGTAATCAGTGTTACATATTCCACATTTATTTTAATACCAAAGCTAAGAAAATTTTATTGGTAACTGTCTATGACTAAATAACTGAATAATGAACAATGATATCCACATTAATGTAGAGAAGGCTTAGTGAGTAACCAGTCCAATTAGCAATTAAAGTATGAGTAAAAATCTTTTCTATTTGGGAATGGTGTAGAGATGTCATATTCCCTCTTGGAATAATGGGAATCTTAGCAACATTTTATTTGCAGTGGTATTTTTGACAAGGCAAAAAATTTGCAGCATAATTTTTTACAAGATAAATGTCTCTTATTTGACTATGGTGATGTAGTTTCAATTTATGTGCCTTTGGATAGATCAGAATCACAATGCTGCAATGCTCTAATTTCTGATCTCATGTTGAAGAAATTGAGAAGGGTTAAGTGGAGCATCTCTTTGGTCACAGTAGGTGACAATAATGTTAAATATAGATTGTGCCTAGCCCATGCTTATAGATATCTCCAATAATAAAGATTTTTGTCAGTGAGTTATGTGTAGAGTATCCATGCTAATTGCAGATCAAGTGTAATCTGCATTACGTATATCACACTTATATTTTAATACCAAAATTTAGGGAATTTCATTGGTGACTGTCTACAACTAAATAATTAAAAAATGAACAATGATATATACACTAACATAGAGAAGGCATAGTGAGTAATCGGCCCAATTAACAATTGAAGTATGAGTAAAAATCATTTTTATTTGGGAATGGTGTAGAGATGTCATATTACCTCTTGGAATAATGAGAATCTTGGCAATATTTTATTTTCAGTGTTATTTTTTTAACTAGGCAGGTTTTTGAGCTACTTGGTTGACATGATGTGGAAAGGATGGGGGGACATCACAAGAAATATAGAACAAAACTATGAAATTAACATATGATAAAACACAATGCCTAGAGGTGGCTTAGAGCTGCTTGGGTAAGAGTGAAGACCAAAATATAACTTAGGAGCTTGTAGACCCAAGGCTTAATTATGAGCTAAGAAGTGAAAATGTGTTCCCTATTATCTTACCATTCTATCTGAGGGATTGTTCTTCCCAAAGATTGCTGATGATAATGAGAACCTTACACAGAATTGAACACTGATTAGACCATAGTTTTGTTGCTTGATATATTTTTTCTTTACATCTTTATTTAATGAATGGCCTCAGTGTTCTGATGGCACACTTAATAGGACTATGTTGAAAAGTTTTCTGTGATTCTGTTTGAAGCAGATATGAAGGAGGTATGATTAAATCTTGTTTTTTCAGAAGATTATACATAGACATCAATTTTAGAGTACTCATATGCACTATACTTTACCCCAGCGATTTTTCAAAATATCTCTTGTGCCCAGAAAGTTGGTTAATCAGCTGTGATTTTTTTCCATGATCTTTCCAATGCAATTCATTATATTTGGTAAATGTTTTATTTGGCAATTTTTGTTCTTGTTGAAGGTTTTGACAGAATTAATGAGTCTCTCATGGCTGTTGACGCTGCTGCATGTGGAAACTTCATAGCAGGAGGAAAATATCCAGATCTTCAGGCTTGAGGAAGGTACTGTGTATGAATCAAGTAGTTTATCATTTTGTTAACTATAGTTGGTTCCTAGTGGCAGTGCTTTTCATGTTTCTTATTTTCAATATTCTATGATTACACTGTATTTTGTTATGTCTGGGAATTTCATTTGTTCCAGGGAACAAATTATGTGTACTTTTTTTCACATGTTTACTTAAATGCATCAACATTTAATAGATGGAATCATGGATCACTGCTTTTTGTTGCATATTTTTGTATTTCAACAATACATGCATAACAGTTTTAGAGCATGTTATTTAGATTCTTGTCCTTAACCTTTTGTCCACACCCTTGTATCTTTCCATGTCTTTAATCAGCCATTAAAACATAATTTTTTTTTTTGGGAAAAACATTAAGTTGCATCCCCAGGTATCAAATAATGTGTACTTTTTATCACATGTTTACTTAAATGCATCAACCTTTAATAGATGGATCACTGTTTTTTGTTGCATATTTTTGTATTTCAACAATACATGCGTTTTTGTTGCATATCTTTGTATTTCTTTCTTGGTCAACAATCTGGAATAGCCATGCTTGTTACCTACATAAGCCTCGAAAAATAAGTAGCAACATAGCTGATATCATGGTTGGTGTAGGTTAGGTAAATGAGACTCCCAATTAGTTGGGTATAAAGAGTTGCATTACTTGAGGTAATGGATCATGTTTCAAGGGCTGCAATCTTGTCTTCATGGGAATTGACATGAGTTTGCAATCTTCCACTTTGAATTTCTCAAGCAATGACTCGGTGTGTGTCATTTTGGATACAAGTATTTGCTACCTTTTTGCCACACTTCTATTCCATTACAATAATATAGGAGCTCAAATTTTGATAAGTAGAATAGTTATTTGAAATAAATTTTCATTGCTTTGATCATCTTATGAGAAATCCCAATGATGATTAGATCACCAACATTTGGTGGTGCTTTCCAATTGTAATATACCCTCCCCCCAGATTAAGTTGTATATATGTTTTCTTTAAGATCTGCATTTGGGAAGACACTCTTGCAATCTATTTTAAGCTGCCAACTAAACTGGATTGGCATTGCCAAATCTGTTTTTATAGTCTCTATCATTGCAGTGATGACAAAGGTTTCTTCATAATCATTGTGTTCTCTTCATGCATAGCTCTCAACCTTAACCTGGACTTTGTGCTTGTCAATGTTACCATTTTCTTTATATTTGATTTTGAAGATCCACTTGCATCCAATAAATTTCTTCTTTGATGGAAGATCAACAAGTTCCCATGTGATGTTTCTGATTATTGCTTGATATTTTGCATCAATGTCATCTTTCTATGGTTGCAACTTAAGAACTTGCTTTTCTATATCTAGTTTTGAATTTTGAACGATTATCATATAAGAGCCATATGCACTTCCTCATGAAACTCTTTGCAAGTCTTTAGTCTATAATTATACATGTCTGCAATTGCATTTGCCTTTGTATACTTCATGGTGGTATAATACCACATAATTATTTCATGCACATGAGAGGATTGAAGTAGAGATATAATTGGAATCCAATCCAATTGGAAACAAGACCTCTGTAATGTCCCCTATTTAGCATGACCATGATAGTGGATGGATTTAGCCTATTACTGGGTCCTTGTAGGCTAATACTGGTGATTAGATGACCCTGTTGAGGGTTATGGCTCTGTTAGGTGGGACTTACTATTTATAGTAAGTCAAGGGATGGTTTTGATGAGCTCCTATGAGTTAGAGGAGTTGAATGATGCTCTCATTTTTTATTTTAGGCTTCCGCTTTGGGCTCCAAGAATCTTGGAGGGAGCTTCTATTTTTGGTAAGTCACTCCATCAGGTTTGTTCATCTACTTCATTAGGATCACTCATGTGTTGTCAGATTTCGGTTCTGATGCTTCTTTAGTCATTTTCGCAAGATGGACGAATTATGATTATTATTTAATTAAATATGCTAAGGTTGCTATTTTTATTGGGATTGTATATTGGGCACCTTGGTGTTATAGCTCATTGGAACCGGGTTGAGAAGTTTTAAATCTTGAGCACATAAAATAGGGACCCTATGTGTCAGAATATTATTATTTGAATGAAAGGGTTATTTTCATCATTAAAGTGGAGGGAAATATAATAGTTTATTATATTTCAAATGTGCATCAAAAGAAATATTACTTTTCTAATGAGAAGTGTGAAGGAGAAGCTCTATTTCAAATTGTAATAAAGAATTATAAATGCCTTCCATGAGGAATTCGAACCATCCATTATGTTGCTTTTGATATTTTGTGAATGTGGTGAAGAGTTGAGACAAGGGGTTGCTTTGAATTTGTCTTCAAGAATTGTTAATTCTTGCAAGAAATCGTGGCACTTTGAACCTATTAAATGCTAGATGAATTGTGCTAACAATAATCTCATTCAGAGATTATGTTTGTATTTAATAGTGAGTAATTAGGGTTTACAATCAAAGATTTGAATCAGATTTTTAGCAGAGATATTAGTGACAACAATGAGCCATCATTGTGCTTCCATTGGTGATCAAATTGAGAAGGTTCCAATGTTTTATCTCTGGAAAAGTTGCAAAGTTTGTGGGGTGAATTTTAAATACAGATCACAGTATATAAGGGCCTACATCTAGAGGTATAGGCTACCGCAACCTCAATATTGGGACAACGCTTGCAATTGCAAGCAATGTTAATCACAGAGGGCCAACGGTTTGGAGAAAGGGAGCTGCAATTTCTACTGGAGAACTCCAATCATTAATTCCAGAATTCCAAGTTTTTTTTTAATTGGCAAATGAATCTATTCCTCAAGGCATTAGTTGTTTATTGAATGCAAATCTTTTTCCTAAATTGTATTGAGAGGATATTCTGTGAATAGTTTGCAGTAGTTTGGTTGTACGCAAACTATATGACAAAATGTCTTGAATAATCTGGTGTTTTTTTAAGAATGATATATCTGCCAAGTGTTTGTCTTAAATATGGTAACCATTGAGCAATGTGTCATGTTTTAGGAAATACATAGGTGCCTTGGTAAATGAAATGGAGAAATTGAGGCAAACACAAGAAAGGCTAAATGCAAAACTTTTAGATCTGGCGACTGTTGACATGGCAACTAGGTTTATGGTTTCCTTCTTGAATAAGTCTTCCTCACAGAGAAAGCAAGAAGAGTAACGAGAGGTTTTCACAAGCGAGACATCCAGAAATCTTTAGGATGAATCTTCAACAGCTAGTGATCATTGTGGAGTTGATCTTGTGCTTTGTGGGGCAGCCACTAGTCCACTTTGCATACATGATGTTGGAGACTCTTCACATAGACACAAATATGATTGATTTTCTACAGGACAGTAGCAGTGAGTCCCAACATCTTGATGAGACCAGAGTTAGTGAACAAGAGAATAGTGATGACATGTTGACTACCCTTAATGGAAGCCTCACATTAGTTAGAGGTACTGAAAATGTCAGTGACACAACGTCTGATTTTCAGGACAACAGTTCCTTATTTGATCGCGTTGATGGTGTTGCTAATGCCACTATGGCTTCTGACTCATTAGATGATAGGGTTGTATTTGAAGATTGCGAGGAGAATATGAGTTCGAATAGTTCTGATTTTTATGACTGCAATCATAATAATGAGTCAGTGTAGGAGACAACAGTCTTCGCCTGTGTGAAGGATGAGAGCATGGAGCTACCTAGTGATGACACTCATGATTTTAGTGTTGGGGAGGAGTTATACGATGTAGATTCATGCCACAGTGATGTTGATTCACATGACTACAATGAGTCATGTATGCAAAAGACAAGAGATAGAAGAGGAGGCTCAATTAGACGATGTGGATACTAGTGTTATGGGCACCTCTAATGATTTGTATGAGGATGTTTCATGCTGCAGTGATTCTGGTTTATCATTCTAGACGTTGAGTGACGATTCAGAGTTGTCATGCGTTGAGGATAGTGTTAGCAAATTTAAGTTGTCATTAGTGAAGTTAGATGCAAACACCATTCCCACCGGTATAGGTTCACTAGTAGATCACTCACATTACTTTAAAGGCACTGGTAGACTAGAACCAGAGTATATGCACCTGTAGATTAAAGAGAGGGGATACACCGGTAGATCGAACAAACTACACAATACCAGTCTTATGTTGCATATAGGGATGGACCGGGTATAAGATTGATACCGGTCGACTGCATATAAATCCTCGCCGGATTATGCGGAACTGTTTGTTTTAAAGCCGGATTATATGGAACACCCACCATTCTAAATGGAAGTTAGCTTTTTAACAGGAGTTGATTTTGTTTCTACGCGGATATTTCAAGGTAAACTCAAGATCAGAACGCAAAGCTTTTTGTTTTGTTGCATGATTTAAGATCGAGTTTACAGCCTGGCGGTTCTATGAGTTAAGGGTTTCATTGAGATGAACTTATGTATAAATACAGGTCATAGGACACAAGAAAAAGTGTTGTTGATAGCTGTTGAATATATAGAGTAGAAGAGAGATACCTTCTGAGAGAAGTGCTACAGTCACAGAGGTGAAAGGCAAAAAGATCAACATCCATGTAGAACCGGGAAAGATCAATAGGTATGATCTAATCAGATAGGAAGTGTCAAGTTAAGATCATTTCTTTTATAAGGTGTGAAAGCATATTGAAATCCCTCAATCAAGATGAACTCTAATTGGTTCTTTGTAAAAATCCTTTAACTGGGTAACATCTTTGCTGATGTTGAAAGTCCTTTAGCCAGGCAACTCCTAACAGAGTTAAGATCTTAACCGATCTTCTATCAAATTCCTTAACAGGGTAGCACCTTCACAAGTGCTTTGTAAGCTCCTAACAGGGCATCTTTATTTCTGCAGAAGTGAAGTTGTGAGCTCTATCTCATTGTGGTTTTTTCCTTCTAACAAAGAGTTTCCATGTATACATGATGTGTTGATCTGTGTATTTCTATTTATGCAGATGATTGTTTACATTCTGCTTGTCTTGCAAGAATCTTTATACAAGTTTTAAATTCTAATAGAAATAGTGTTTATTAATTCACCCCCCTCTTAGTAACCGTTTACGAATAACAATTGGTATCAGAGCACAAGTTCTCTAATATATAAAGCTTAACTACTTGAGAAAAAGATCATGGAGGGTTATAGATATTAGAAATAGCTTGAGGAAGCCAATGACATCATTGCCTCTCTGGAGAATAGGCTGAGATCACTTGCTAAAATGAAGGAGCTGGCTCTGCAGTTAAGTGAGAGCAATGAAACTATTGATGAACTCTTTGGGCAGAGTGGATTTGATGAAGCTAAGGAGGCAGTCTCTGAGCTCATGGAGAGGAACCAAATCCTAACCGATCAGATCTCCAACCTAAAGTGGGAGCAAGAACTAATGCCCTAAGGATGACTGAACTGATTGAGAAAAAGAGGAAAATTGAAGATGAAAGAAAAATAGCAATCAAGTTCCTAACAGCCTCTGAGAGAGAAAGGAATCTTGCAGAAGAAGCGGTAAGGGAGAATGATCTTGTCGTTCTGCAACTTCAAGAAGACATGCAAATTGTCACTCAAGAAAATGCAAACATGCAGAAGGGTTGGCATGATAGAGATGATGCATGCAAAAATTTGGCAATAGAGTTGTATCAACTGAAGGGGCAGATGAAAGAACTTGAAGAAAGGAATGAAACCCTAAGGAGATACAACGAAAGCTCGGTCAAGCTTGATGAGCAACTTAAAGCTCAAAGAAAGCACAAAGATCCCATCGGTCTTGGATTCACCAATAAAGACACCAAAGAGATTGGTGAGTCATCAGGAGATAATGAAAGCAAGAAGGAAAAGAAGAAACCGGGAGAACAAAGGGTAAAAAGACCAATTCTTGCAAACACAGTGGGAAACTGGGCCATAAAACAAGCAACTGCAGAAATGCACCGGTCAAGCCAACTAACAGTTACTGCAAAAACTGCTGCAAGTATGGCCACAAGACCAACGAATGTTGGTCAAGCCCCACAACTATGTCTAGTGGAAGCAGGGGAAGCTTCAAGGGTTATTGCTATGCATGCAACAAGTTTGGATACAAAGGTGATGAATGCAGATCCAAGACTATGGTATTTAGATCCCCACCGAGACCGGTATTCCCCAAAAGGAATAAGAACCAGAGCACAACCAACTGTGTTAATTGTGGCATGCACAGTCCTAATGAATCCTCGTGCAAATCACCTTACTAAAGAAGGGTGAATCTATGGAAGTCAACCGGGATAGTCTGTTACTCCTGCAACAAGGTTGGACACCTAGCTTAAGACTGTAGGAACCGGTCAATAAACAAAAGGAAGGGATCGGTCAAACCGATGTAGAAGACCTCTTCTTCAAATGAGAAGAAGAAAGGAAAGAAGACCGAGAAAGAAGTCAAGCAAATTTGGTTCAAAAAGGAATCAAAGAGCTCCGCTGAGGAGAAGACAAAGGGAAGATCATCATTTGCAGATGGTGATATCTCTTCAGCAAATTGAGCCTACAAGGCTTGGACGGAATCAGTAGCCCATCTACCGTTCTCGGTAGAACTGGTGAGTATTAAATTCACTCAGTCTACAAGTAAGACCAGACAGGTAAGAGTTGATCAACTGAGGTTTGCTCAACCAAAAAAAAGGGCCTGAATACCGGTTGACAAAAGCGGAAAGAAAGGTTAGGTAAGGCAATAAATGTTGTAGTCGTTAAACAAATAGTTACCATTTGGTAATTACCGTTATGCCCTAACTCTATAAAAGGAAGGAGAATTACTCATTTACTTTTACTTTGCGATTTTGTGATTAACAATTTCTTATGCTTGAGTAATATTCTCGTGCTTTGATCATCAAAAGATATTGTCTGTTAGACCGATCAAGCTACTTTCTAATAACCGGTTGTTAGCAATGGCATCTTCATCATCCACCGACAAGCTAATTCAAGGAAATCAAGTTGAAAGACCTGTCTACAATATCATGTCAATTCAAAACAGGGAAAACGACATGAATGGTGCACTATCTTGCGTACCTAAGGGTGTTCTCATGACAGAAGACGTGACTACCTTCATTCATGCCAAGCATGAAGATTTGGGAGAAACATACATCCAAAGCGAGTATTTCTCGCTGTGTGAGGACAAAAAGCTTCCTGATAGATACATGAAGCTGGTGTCATCCGGTCTCATCAACGGAGTCAGCTATCCAACTATCTTTTGACAAGATTAGATTTGACTAGTTCTTAGTCGTGTACATGATCCAGGGTTTTGGCTCCAAAAGGGTGCAGCTACACAAATCACAAAGGAGGATTTGCATCGAGTGATTGGGTATAGTTAGGAAGGGGAAGCATTAACCCTAAGAACGATCTCCAATGTGATCGTCACTAAGCTGACAAAATCAAGATTCGATGGTCGAGTTATGACAGTGATCGACATCGAAGACGAAGGAGTTCGGTTCGCCTCTGCTATAATAGGTTATAAAATCTACCAGTCCAGCAACCTAAATAGAAAATCGGGAGGAGTTATTCATGCCGTTCATCGGATAATGTATGACAAGGCCAAGTACGATCTTTGCGGAATGCTTTGAGGGCAGATATTTGAAAATATGAAGAAGCTCGACATTGTTAAGAAATCCATGAAGTATGGGACCCTACTGGTATCAAGATTTCTTCTTCTAATATCAAAATTTCTTCCCAGGAATTGGAAAGGTGACATGGGGAACCGATCGACCGGTCATGCATCAAATTAGTGAAATGGCCAACCAACTGGGAAACCAGTTCAGTTAAGTAATGACTGAGTACTTTGAGGCATTCCAATTGAGAATGCATGCAAGGGAGCGGGTGCCGTCAACTATTGTTGACTCATATAAGGATGATGTATGTTTTCTGGTTTCCACCGATCATTGCATTATTCAAGCAGTGGAGCCGATAACCGGATACACTCCAGAACTAGGCTATGAGATTACCGCCAAGATAGCTAAGGCATATGCAGATGTGTTGATCGAAGCTAACCTAGATCTCTCTGCTTACCGGTTTGGTACCTTTGAAAAAATCCAGGATAATCTGAAGAAAAGGGCACCAATCAAGAACGTGTATGTCAAGAGGACACCAACGCCAAAGAAGAAACCGGTGACAGATCAACCTAAGGCTCAAAGGAAAAGAGCACAACCGGTAGCGAGCACTCAAGAAGAAGAACTAGAGGAAACAGAGACTGAAGACACAGTTCCTCTAGTCAGGAAGAGGAAATTAGGTAAACCGGTAAAGGAGGATCCACCAAGAAGAAGAAAGCCCACAATTGATGAGTTTGTGGTTGGATTGAAAGATACAGGTGGAATGAGTTCAGTCAGCACAAGATATCAGTTTGCAAATGAAGAAGACAGGAGAAAGATAGAGGAAGCAATAGTCTTCTGTATTCACAAGTTCAACCTGACTCCCACAAAACTCTTTAAAGTTGTTCCTGATGATCGCCAAGAGATTCTTGAAGCTAGATGGAAAGCTTCAATGGACAAGGAAAAAGAGCTGAGGATTCGACCTCTGTTGGAGGTTCAGAACCATCTCACTCTGGACAAGGCCACTCAGCAAGCCAAACTACACAAGCAAAATTTCCTGATAAAGAGGAGGATTGGTCAAATGCTTATTGGTGAAATCGAGAAGGTTCACAAAGGTGTGTCTACTTGGACAAAACTTCTTCAAAACCAATGACATGAAGAAGAAGCACACCAAAGGGTAACTGAGCCATTGGTCATCGATATCGGAAAAGGAGTACTTGGAGCAGAAGTACCAGTGAAAGATAAGATTCCTATCGGACCGGTCATCGTCGACATCACTGATGACAAAGGCAGCGATCCAGCTCGTCCAACTATTCTTATCTCTCCGGAGAAAGGTAAGACTCGAACTATGACAGTAGATGATATAGTTGATGAGGTGATGGATTTTGGAATAGTAGATAATGCCGCTAAATGGTATAGCATGCTAGGAGAAGAGGATAAACAATCAGTCATAATAGCCATAGTGGAAACTTTATGGACTACAATAGAACTCCAAGGGACTATAGGGCCAAGTTTCTCCCAGAATTAAATTCTAGGCTAAAGACTAAATGGAGAACCAGTCTAGGCACCAACACTAGAATCAATAAGGAGACATTATCTAAGGTTAGACTTGGTCTTAGTGAAGAGAGAATCAAGCTTCTACTAGAAGCATCAATGAACTTGGATACCAAGTATAGAGTTGCCAAGATTCTCAATGGATATGAAAACAAAGTCTATAAAGAGACTTTAGATTTCTGGCAGCAGTATGACTTCAATGCTCTTGAGGGAACAGGTCCACAGGATCCAAATCAAATAGTACAAGCAGCACTTGTTCAATTCACTTCTCGTGAAGAACCTACAACCGGTAAGGAGAAGAGTTATACAAAACAGTTCATATCTGGTGAACATGTAATTCTGGGAGAGTCATTAATCAAGATGACCACTGACAACACAACAGGTGTTGAGGAAGAAATTGCTGTGGGTGACTTGCATACAGCCAAAGAGAAGCACTAGGAAGAAGCCCCACCGGAAGAGAAAATTCCACAAGAAGAGGATGCTCAACCAGAAGTTGAAGTGCAACTGGAAGTGGAAGCACAGAATAAGGAAGAAGTACCAGCAGAAGAAGTTCTACCAGAAGAGGAGGTACAAGCGGAAAATGTGGCATTACCAGGAGAGTTAGCTTAACTGGAGAAGGAACAAGAGATTCCAAGAAAAGAACAATCGGAACAGCCGCCCAGTCAAAAGGAATAAACCGATATACCAAGCTCCTCATCCAAGAGGAAGTTATCATTTGCTGAAGACAAAGAAGCCAAAAGGATTAAGGCAACAGAGACTGTGGTTGACATCAACAAAATGTCAACAAGGCAGCTAAAAGAGCTAACCAAGAGGAAACAGGACATGGTTGTAACAAGTATCAAGAATATACTGCGCAATTTTATACCTGATGCTAACATCAATGAAGATGAACTAGTGATTGATTAGTTGGAAGTATTGGCACAAGCAATCGGTGATGACCTAACAGATCCAAAGACTGTAGCAATAGATCATTATGAAAAGAAGAGAATAGAGAATCTCCATAAACAAGTTGAAGAAATAAAGGTGACTGTGACAACCAATTTGAGAATTCTTCAACAATAGATTCAAGTGGCAAGAAGTTTGACGACAAGAACTTCCAATTTTGATACATTCTTGCTAGATCTGACAGAGAAGTCAGCAAAGACTTCAGAAGACATAAGAACTTTGTCTTCTCAATTTGACACCAAGAATAAGTCTGCAACAAACTTCAGCAGAGAAATGACAAGTCTTTCTCTCATTTTGAGAAATACTTCTGAAGAGAAGACTAAGAGAATCCCAGACATCATTGGATTTCAATTGTGTCTAGCCCCCACATTTGATGCAATGCAACAAACTGCATCATTGGCTGAGAATCTGTTCAAAGAACCAGACTACAAAACTGTGGAGGACATGGAGAACATTATTGTCTCTCTAAAAAAAACATAGAAGAACATTGAACATGTAACCGGTCAATGGGCACCATTTCTTCATTCAGCAAGGAATATTTATGAAGATATCTTCACAAAGCTATAAATGTAAAAACACAAGTGAAGCTAAACCCTTTGTCCAATGGAGGCAAAAATGTGAAGAAGAAGAAGAAATGGGGAAGAGATCATAACAAAAGAGCTAAAGCACTTGGACAGGGGAAGCCTGGAACAGGGGAAGTGTGCCACCAAAAAAAAAAAAGGGAAAAGAAAGGAAAGAAAAGTCTACAGGACAAGGTATTAATTATGATGAGTAAGTGAGTATGGTTTTGCCATCAATGACAAAGGGGAGATTGTTAGCAAATTTAAATTGTCATTAGTGAAGTTAGATGCAAACATCATTCCCACCGGTATAGGTTCACCGATAGATCACTTACATTACTTTAAAGGCACCAGTAGACTAGAAATAGAGTATATGCACTAGTAGATTAAACAGAGGGGATACACCGGTAGACCCAACATAGTACATAATACCGGTCTTATGTTGCATAAAGGGATGAACCGGGTATAAGATTGATACCGGTTGACTGCATATAAATCCGCACCGGATTATGTGGAACTATTTGTTTTAAAGACGGATTATATGGAACACCCACCATCCTGAATTGAAGTTAGCTTTTCAACAGGAGTTGATTTTATTTCTACGTGGATGTTTTAAGGTAAACTCAAGATCAGAATGCAAAGCTTATTGTTTTGTTGCATGATTTAAGATCGAGTTTATAGCTTGGCGGTTCTATGAGTTAAGGGTTTCATTGAGATGAACTTATGTATAAATACAAGTCATAGGACGCAAGAAAAAATGTTGTTGATAGCTATTGAATATATAGAGCAGAAGAGAAATATCTTCTGAGAGAAGTGCTACTGTCACAGAGGTGAAAGGTAGAAAGATCAACAACCAGGCAGAACTGGGAAAGATCAACAGGTATGATCTAATCAGACAGGAAGTGTCATGTTAAGATCATTGCTTTTATAAGGTGTGAAAGCATATTGAAATCCCTCAATCAGGGTGAACCCTAATCGGTTCTTTGTAAAAATCCTTTAACCGGGTAACATCTTTGCTGATGTTGAAAGTCCTTTAACCAGGCAACTCCTAACAGTGTTAAGATCTTAACCGATCTTCTATCAAATCCCTTAATCGGGTAGCACCTTCACAAGTGCTTTGTAAGCTCCTAACAGGGCATCTTTATTTCTGCAAAAGTGAAGTTGTGAGCTCTGTCTCACCGTGGTTTTTTCCTTCTAACTGAGGGTTTCCACGTATACATGATGTGTTGATCTGTGTATTTCTATTTATGCTTATGGATGATTGTTTACATTCTGCTTGTCTTGCAAGAATCTTTATACAAGTTTTAAATTGCAATAGAAATAGTGTTTACTAATTCACCCCCCCCTCTTAGTAACCAGTTAGGAATAACAAATAGGTCCCAGGATCATGATTTATAGGGACTTACAATGGAGGGGGAAGTAGAGGCATGTGAGGAATTTGATATAGCTGTGGCTTCCACTTCTTCAGATGAGATATTTGTAGAGGTACCTAGTAGTACCTTGTTGATGGACATGTGCGAGGTTATTAGTGCACATGATGTTAGTGATCATGTGGTGAGCAGTGAGGATACAGTTTCCTATCATAGTGCAGTTAGTGAGTTCAAGAGCTTATGTAGGAGCCAAGGTATTAGAGACATCATGTGACCTGACAGCTGAAGGTGAGCGATAGTGATATTTCTTCAGCTCTTGAGCATTATGATGCTATCCAACAGATGTTAGCTGTATTTGGTTGGGGTGCTCCTATGTCAGATGAGCACGGTGGTAGTTGCCTTTCCCTAGCAGAGATTCATTCACTTCGAGGGGCTGTCAGGATCTTGAAGCATAATTATTTACAGTTGGTAGTTGACAAGGATTACCTTCTTGAGTGGGGTAGTACTTGTTATGAGGCATTTCTAGGGAAAGAGGTGGTGGTTGAGCTCACTCATGAGCTTGAGGTGACTTTTGAGGTGTTGGAGAGCACCCAGTTGGCTCTCCAGGAGTCGCAACTATAGTTGAGCGAGGTGATTGTGAGTTGGAGAGAGTACAGTCTACGCCAGTCACAAATCCAATTCAGCTACATATAGTGGTGGTTGGTGGTGAGTTGATATCCACAGATCGTGGTGTTGGATGCGTTGAGGACATAATTACATCCATCCTTGATATGAGTGCAGTAGCTACAAAGGAGATGAGTGCATCAGTGGAGGACTGCAGAGAGCTTCCTATTGTACTAGGTTCCCCAGTAGTTTGCACACTGATAGATGATGCAAAATAGGTGATTGATGTTTACCCTCATGGGGTAACAGAGATTGTTAGCATATAGACAAATAAGTACTCAACATAGAATATAACAAAGCATTGCATTCATATATTCACAAGAGTTGTAATCACATTATCATCGTGTCCTCATCAAGCAGACAAATACATATATAATGTCCGAAGGGATGCGAGGCGAACTGTCTCACCCGTGTAACTCCCTCGGATGGACCAACTGTCTAACTACCCAAATTTTCCAACAACATCATTCCCCCCGAAAAGAAAGTCGTCTTCTGATGACAACAACAAAACAGGAAGGATGACAATATACAAAAACAAGATCAAAAAGACTAAGAGCTCGAAGGGGGCTGAGAATGCATCCCTGAAGAAGCTGATCCTGCTAACCGCACTAGTTTCTCTCAGAGGGCATACACCTGTTCCGTCTTGGTCTTCAACTAGCTCTCGATCCTCAGCTCGTGGTCCAAGGAAGACTTCACCATAACGGCTGCCCTCAAGAGCTCTCGCTGTTTGGCATTTGCCGAGGCCTGTGTCAGGTTCCTCTCTTGGATAAGGACAACCCACTCTACTGCAACCTGTGTCTCCCGGTCCTCCTTTTCCTTCTGCTGAGTCTCCTCATACTCATCCATGGCAACTCTCTCCCTATCCCAAGCAGTTATCCGGGTGGTCCATTCCTTACACCGCTCCTCCAAGGATTGCTCCAAACTGACAATGCGAGTGTTCAACACCCGCTGGGCCTTGGACGCCACTCGATGCTCCACCTCATAGGAGTGCTCCATCTGCCGGAATGCATAGTACTGACTGCGGAAGGCTCTCTCCAAATCAGTCACCAAGGCTTCCACCCGATTGGCTACCATAGGTTCTGTTACCTGCCAAGCCTCCAACATAACCGATGTCTTGTGACTAGGCCAATCCCCACTACAAATTGGACAGGACACTCTATCCTCACAAAGGTGAGAAGGCGCTGCAAGTCCGCGTCCACATCCTCGAGTGCATGTTCCTTCACGCTCGCTAACATCTCCCGACCTCGGGTCACTACCTCTGTCCAGAAAGCCTCCATGTCATTCCTTCGCCGTGGCTAACTAAAGGCTGCCATCCCGAGCCTAACAACGCTATCCTCAGTCTCCTCTTGTTGTTCCTTGGAAGACAGCATGATGGGTGCCTCCATTCATACCTCTTCTGCTGCCACAACGTCCTTCTCCGGTCGAGGGGAGAACCTCACAGGTTCCTCTGCTAGTGTCATCTCAAACATGGTAAGCCACTCCATTGAAGCCTGCCTGTTGATGATGTTATTGGCCTCCCCGAATTGGCTGTCCATACTTTGCCCCACCCGCTCGTCTGGGTGCTCCATCTAGTTCTTTGCTAACTGGCTAGGTTTCCCTTCCAACACAGGTAAATCGGTCAAAACCAGTGCCTCTGCGTCGTCATCTGCCCTCGTCGGAGGTACATCTGGACTTAACACCATTGGTGCCCTCTGTTGCCTGAACATTAGAAAGGAAACCGCAATAGGTAAGGCAGTGGCCAGGGTTAGGCTAAACTAAATATCCCCAAGCTGTGGTGGAGTGAACAACACTGGTGCCGACTCTACCGTCAACTCCATACGGTTATGTCCGCTCGTTTGGGAGGAACTGCTACCACCAGATGATGTGGGCTCCCGGCCACTGTCGACATCTTCGGGCTTTGTTTCTGGCTAACGTTTCCTCTTTGGTCCTGACATGACCTCTCCAATATCCAAGTAGCACCATATAAAAATCAGTCTACATCCGTGCTTACAGACTTATCCATACTTGCCAACAATAGAGTGGTGGAAGTATCAGTTTCTTGTTTAACTTCATCTCTTGCTTCTTCTCCTTTTGTTGTGTATATCACTTCTCTCAGTTTTGTTTCTTCTTTTTGCTCTTCCTCTTTCTGTCCTTCCTCTTCCTGTCTTTCTTCTTCTTTTGCCACTGTATTATCCAAGTTTTCTTGAAATGAATCATTCTCATCAAGTGAAGTGTCAAGGGTCATAGGCACACCAATACCATAGAAATCTAGTTGCTTGTCAGTACTTACTTCGCTTTTCTCCACAATAGCCTCAACTGACTTAGAGCTCTCTCCAATTCCTATAGGTGTGGGCTTGGTAGTCTTAGGAGGTGAAGTTTTCTTAGAAATATTGCTCATAAGTATCTGATCTACTGCCCTTGGAGTATCTTCAATAACTTCATCATACTTTCTACCCATAATTTTCACAAGTCTAGCTTTTGTTCTTAGTAAAGGTTTGAGTTCCTCAAATACTCTCTCTCTCTCTCTCTCCTATATAGAAACTATAGGAAACATGTCCTCAATTGCTTGATTCCTAATTGCTTCATCTTCTGTTTGTGCAAGCTATTTTCTGATCTCTAGTTTACCATACAAATCCTCAGGTATACTGCTCTCAATCTCCAATAGGTTCTTTTTGTAAATAGGTAGATATTCAATTATCATATCTTCTATCAATGCTTGATTGCCAGAGTCATACCTCTCATAGTATCTACTTAGTGTCTTTAGGTTACCATCTCTTATAATCCTTCTGTGCAATATCTCTATGTTTGGTTTCCAGTGGTATGTGTCCTCTATTTTCTTTTGTTCTATCTTCTCTTCTTTCTTCTCAGTTACCTTATCCTTTTTCATCTTAGGTTCCTTATCATCTTTCTTCTTAGATTCCACTTCAACCATTTGTTTCTTAGGGCCATTTGGTTTGGTTGATCTGGTGGACCTTCTAGGTATGTTCGTAGGTGTATCTTCTTGTGCTGTTTTCTCTGGAGTGATAGATAGGTCAATTATAGTAGAAGTGGGACTTACTATGTTTACTGCTTCAGAAGGAGGGGCTGCAATTCTCATGCTTGCTGATCCAGAAGCTCCCTCAGTCATCTTAGTCTTTACCACTTTTAACTCTCCCTTTGTCATCCCAACCTTAGCTGCCATATCACCAACCATTTTCTCTAGCTTTCTTTTCCTTATACCTCTATACTGTTCTTCTCTGACTTTAGCTGATTTCTCTTCATACGTGCCCCATCTTTCTTCAGATGTGTCAACTTTAGATGCCAAAACATGTTCTATTTGGATAACAAGAACTTCTGACTTGACTTCATAGCCCATGGGGTAACACCACTTCTTCCTTTGTATCATTGCAACTAGTCTTACATCCTGTTGGAAAATATCATTCATTGTCATAGCTCGCTTATCCCATTTAGAGTGTGTTAGGGTTTCAACTTGTTTCTTGATGTTCTTTTTTGCTACAGGAATAACTCCAATGTTGTCCAACCCAGTTATGTCATGAATTAATTGACTACAAATCTTTACAGGTTGCTCTCCTAACCAAATGAATTGGTCATGAACTTTGCTAAGTATAATTTTGAACCATTCTTCTTTGCTGAATTCATACATGCCGGCCATTTTCATAATGCTTAGGTCATCTAGGTGTTTGAACTCATCCTTCATTTTACCATCTTGTCCAATCACGTCCTTCATTTCTCTGAATATCTCTATGTCACCAAATGTCTCATATTTGCAATGAATGTATGCCCTAATATCCTCTAGGTGCAGGACACCGTATGATGTTTGGGAAAAGGCTCCTTCAGGGTCGTCCTCACAAGATTTAAAGGGATGTTTCTTAAATTTATATCTCGGTCTATCCACAACATCATAAATTATTGGTGCATCCATAGCTTCTGCTTGAGTAAATGATCTAAATACCTTAAACACGCTGAATTCAGAACTTTCGCTTCGATCAATCATGCAATGTAGGTGCTTGGTAGTTTGATACGCTCTAAACTCTGCTCTCCTTGGTCGCTTCTCATCAAATGGTGAAGAAATAAGTAGCTTTGAGGTCTTTTATTCATCGCTAAGTGAGAAAATGCACTTTAATCAATTAACTCAACTTCGCATACTGCCCAATCAATCACAAATCTCGCACTCATAGGATATGAATCTTTAGATGTTGCGATCACAGATATAGGTTCCATAGTGTCTGTATGCACTGTAACTAAGCTCGCATGAGCTCACTCCTCAGAATCAGGGGCTGAATATAATTTATTGTCTTCATCCAATGCTCCCCCTAAGGCCATGCTCGGCCTTTTATGTCGATGTAGCAATGTTAGCATCAGGAGAAGGCACAGTAGCATATACTGTCTGTCCCTGAACCAATACCTCATTAGATTCTTTGACTTTCCATATCTTACCACTGTTCTCATCTACTGATTTCGTGAAATGATTCTTGAATTCATCCATGTACTCACCAAGAATTTTACCATTGTCACCAATATTCTTCTTCATAACCATAGGAGGTGGTCCTCTTCTGTTATCCATTCCATTATACCTGCAAAACTTTGCTGTATGTCCTAGGTGTTAAAATTGTAGGATCGCTGCAAATGTAATAGTATTACCTCTATAGTATATGTTTTCCAAGAGCAATGATCTCTCTTTTATATTGAGGAGGCTAGGAGAGACATGTCCCTTCATGGGACATGTCTATTCATTAATCAATCATTAGTATAAGTTTGCATAATATATATAAATAATAATATATATAATATAACATATATATATATATATATATATATATATATATATACCAATACAATATATTACTATTAATCAATATCTTAACTTATTATATGTATTCTAAATGATTATACGACTGAAGCTACAAACATTAACACTCCCTCTTAGCTAGGGAGGATGATCAAATAGAATGTGTAGGGGTCTTCCTTGTCAACACTTAAGATCCTCACCATAGCTACATGAAACTCCTATAATCATTAACACTCCCTCTTAGCTAGGGAGGATAAATATATTACCTCAATGTAATATCTGAGTATAGATAACCCATGGTATGTCTAATGACAATACGTCTCATGATGTATGTCATATGGATACTAAGTTTACGTAGAGACATGTCACTATGTGATATGTTTCATAGGGTCCAATCAATATGTAATACTAAGTTCAGAAGGATCCTAATATGATTAAGATGGATACTAAGAAATCATATATTACATAATTCGTGATATGAAGTATCACCTAACATGTGATACCAAGCCTAACATGTGATATCAAGTTTTACATATCACCTAACATGTGATACGAGGAATCACCTAACATGTGATACCCAGTTTTTAATATCACCTAACATGTGATATGAGGAATCACCTAACATGTGATACCCAGTTTTCAATATAACCTAACATGTGATTTGAGGAATCACCTTGATGGAAATTGTCATTGATGTCAAGATTATACAGCATGATGAAGACACGGAAAAGATATGTAATATGTATGCTTTATATAAAGTATACAGAAGGATGTTATACAGCATATACAGCAACGTCAGCATATACACCTTTGTTTGTCTACAATGTTTAAATCATTGGATATGGGACTTTCATATTGCACACTAACCATGAATATATTAGCAATGCATCATATAGCTTTGTCTTTGTACAGAGAACAGAGATATATATTCAATCAACAAAGATATGAATACAGCAGTCGTATTCATCAAATGCATAAGAAGACACAATCATCAGGTACATACAGAGGAAACAGCATCAGATGTTAATATATGCAGAGGAAATGGCAGAGGTTAAGCAGATATACATTATTATATGCAGCAGTTTAATAGACAGCATAAATACATATGAGAACATACAGATATATTCACGGCATATAAATAGGTATCACGGCATATGAACAACATATATAGAAAAGTATATATGTAGAAACATATTCATTACCTATTCAGAATAGAACGTATGAACAGAACAGACGTATATGAATGAAGAGAAGTGACATGATACAGCGATATATTCCATACAGGTTGCTAGCAGAAGGTGCCATGTAACACCCAAACATGCGATTTGAATGAAAGGAAGATTATAACAATGAACATGAATCGGTTTCTCTCTATTTGGAAAGAAATATAAATGATTTGTTTTATATCATGACAGTCTGAAGGAATGGTATTGGAAATGGACGAGATTGGTCTCTTATAGATTAAGAAATGCATCTGCAAATACATATATGCGTTGGTGACAGGTGTAGAAACAGTTCAACCCTTTGCGTAACTCTATGTACATGCTGCAACGATATGAACAAGTGAAATTATTAGGCAAAAAGCGGCCTACGAAGCAGACCCCGAAAAGCAAGCAATACCGTGATCCGCTGAAAAGGGTCAAACTTATTTCCGTCAGATTAAAAGATTTGATTCAGGAAAGCTGGTCAAGCGATCTGAGAGAAAGAGTGGAGCGACATATGGATAGAGAGATAACACAAGTGGTAGAAGGCCTCCCATCCGTAAAAATTACTGGGAATCATATCAATGAAGATATTGTATGTGGGATTTGTTTATCTCATCCTGAAGTTGCAGACAATCCATGTCATTTGCCTTGCGATGAAGGCCATATATTTCAGGAATTGCATTGAACGATGGTTAAATAGGAAAAATCAATGCCCCATGTGTAGGACGGCAGCATATCGGCCAAAACATTATTTTTATCCTGACGTTATCAAAAGACTTCAGACATTGGGAGCAGCCTTTGTTCCCACGTTACACGGCTTGATATTGAAGGTTGTTCTGAAATCAACAATGCAGCAGTTTAATTATTATATAGACAGTATACGAAGACAAGAAGAGGCAGGCGGCATATATATTGTCGAATATCTATATTGAGGAGACGATAATACAAGCATATATATTATTGATGATATATCAAAAGGCGTCGAAGCTATGATACTAACAGCAGCAGTTAAGGGAAAGAGTCGTTTTGAAGCCTCTTCATATTCTTTGAATGAACGATACAAGGAGATGAGAGTGAATAACAGCCATGACTTCTACGGTTATTAGTTTGATGACACTACATATGATGTAGCTCCTTAATCCGCCATTATCTAAGAATCGACCATCTCCCAAGCATGATAAAGAATAGGCATTGCAGAGCATGTCGGGAACATTTCTGGTATATATATTGTAATCAATTCTCACGACATGTCAAGGAGGAGCCTTGAAATGTACTTTGCAATCGAATGAATATAAACTACAACATTTTGAAGTTAGCGGTTCATTGAGTAAAGTCTCCATAAAATAAAATCACTTACAGCGATATATATATAAATCAAACCACAGCCGTTAATACAGAACGCATATCCAGACATATGAATCAGAGATGGTATTTGCATATCGAAGGTTATATTGATTATTGAATACATAAGATATATTACAGGTGCAAAGTATTTGATGTGCAGCGGTTAATGAAGGAAGATAACTTAGTTTAAGTTAAACAGTATTTATCAAAGTTTGAATGCGATTTCATATAATTTGCCGTCAAAAAAAGTTTTTTTTAATATGAGTTTGGCAATCAAAAAGACTTGGTTAAAAGTAATTAACTTATTCATTAAGTTAATAATAATTTAAAGGAGACACCTTTTCATAAATAAAGGGTCATGTCTCATCTTGAAAAATTGAATATATATATATATATTCAGTTTATTATTTTGAAAAAATGTAAGCAGAAATATGTAATAAAAGGGAAGAGAGTGGAAGGTCAGCAAATAAAAGAAGAAAAAGTAATAGAATAAAAGAGGGGAGCAGAGAAAGAATAAGAAAATAAAGAAAAATTAATATTCTTACTTTCAAATTGTTATTATGAATACATTATAATAAAGAGATATATATATATATATATTTATATATATATTCAAGAAAAAGAAGAAAGGATATTTAGCTGACTTAGAGATCTAATAATGTCCATTATCAGTTGAAGATAGCAACATCGCCAAGGTGGAAGAGATTTATTTGTAGTGAGTTGGTGCTCAGAAACCGGACGGGGAGTTGGTGCTCAGAATCCGGACAGGGAGTTGGTGCTTCCAGTAGGTCGGTGCCTGCGAAGTGTGGGAGTTGGTGCTTCCAGTGAGTTGGTGCTCATAAACATAGGGGTTGGAGCCTCTAGTAGGTTGGTGCCTACAAAACATTGTAAAAGAACAATATTATATATAAAAAGAAATTATTTAGTGGTTTTCTCCCATATTGGGTTTCCACGTAAAATTTGTGTTCATATGCATAATTGTTCGTTTATGAATTTGAAGTTATCTTTGAATAAAGTTTTAAATATTAAAAATTGTTATTATACTGATTCACCCCCCCCTCTCAGTATAATCGTGTGCTCTTCACACCTGACATGTGATACCCAATTTTCATACCACCTTGATATGAGGAATCACCTTAGATTGTGATACCTAATTTTTCATACCACCTTGATATAAGGAATCACCTTAGATCGTGATTACCTAATTTTCATATCACCTTAGATTGTGATACAAGGATATAGTAAATAAGAACATTACATTCCATTTACATATAACCCTATTATGGTATGCGCACAGATATATAACTGTCTACCATAACGAATCTCCATTAGAAGATCGTCACCTTGTAATCATCAAATACAAGTGTTCATTGTCGAAAATTCGTCACCTTTCTCCAATGTTCACAGGAGGGCCCATAAGTCCTGGAGTCACACACATGAAATCCACTTTGACTCATGTCAGAGGGTGGATCCATCATGGCTCATCCCAAAGGGTGGAAAACAAGGGCTTTCACCTTAGACTTCTCTCTCAAGGAGAAGAATGCAATAACATACAAGATGATAGATGAAACTCCTTTTCATCTAAGGCTTCATTCTCCAACATGCCAAGTTTATCTCGAAGGTACACAACCTTACCTCTAGCAAGAAACTTGGAGAGAATATCAACCATCTGTTTTGTAGTGATAATGTACCTTGAATAGCATACTTATGCACTATATCTCTTATATAGTTTGCATCACTCTAGGTGAACCCCAAGTTATGTAGGAGATAGCATAAAACTTTTTAGCCAGCACACATGAGACGCAATCTGATGATGTCTGTCATATGGATACTAAGTTTATGTAGAGACATGTCACTATGTGATATGTTTCATAGGGTCCAATCAAAATGTAATACTAAGTTTAGAAAGGATCCTAATATGATTCATATGGATACTAAGAAATCTTATAGTAGATAATTCGTGATATTTAGTATCACCTAACATGTGATACCAAGTTTTACATATCACTTAACATGTGATATGAAGAATCACCTAACATGTGATACCCAATTTTCAATATCACCTAACATGTGATATGAGGAATCACCTAACACGTGATACCCGGTTTCAATATCACCTAACATGTGATATGAGGAATCACCCAACATGTGATACCCAATTTTCATACCACCTTGATATGAGGAATCACCTTAGATCATGATACCTAATTTTCATACCACCTTGATATGAGGAATCACCTGACATGTGATACCCAATTTTCATACCACCTTGATATGAGGAATCACCTGACATTTGATACCCAATTTTCATACCACCTTGATATGAGGAATCACTTTAGATCGTGATACCTAATTTTCATATCACCTCAGCATGATACAAGGATATAGTAAATAAGAACATTACATTCCATTTACATATAACCCTATTATGGTATGCGCACAGACATATGACTATCTACCATAACGAATCTTTATTACAAGATCTTCACCTTGTAACATCAAATACAAGTGTTCATTGTCGAAAAGTCATCACCTTTCTCCAATGTTCACAGGAGGCCCCATAGGTCCTGGAGTCACACACGTGAAATCCACCTTGACTCATGTCAGAGGGTGGATCCATCATGGCTCATCCCAAAGGGTGGAAACAAGGGCTTTCACCTTAGACTTCTCTCTCAAGGAGAAGAATGCAATAACATACAAGATAATAGATGAAACTCTTTTTCATCTAAGGCTTCATTCTCCAACATGCCAAGTTTATCTCAAAGGTACACAACCTTACCTCTAGCAAGAAACTTGGAGAGAATATCAACCATCTGTTTTGTAGTGATAATGTACCTTGAATAGCATACTTATGCACTATATCTCTTATATAGTTTGCATCACTCTAGGTGAACCCCAAGTTATGTAGGAGCTAGCATAAAGGCATTTCAGCTAGCACACATGAGACTCAGTCTCATGATCATAGTCCTCTAGATGCTCCCTTTAAAGTCTTGTAAGAACCTCCTCACTTCCTCGTCTAAGGTTGTTTTTAGATGAACTATCATACTCCCTTTGAATCTAATATCAACCTTCTCCAAGAAAGTTGTGTCTTTGTTCTTTAGTCTACATTAAGCTCTTTTTTTGAATGCCCAACTATCTATCTAGGAATATCATGACCTAGATACCTGCATAATAGCCTTCTAGCTCACATACATCGAACTACATTTGAATCGCAGTTCTTTTTCCTTTTATAGTTTCTTGGTCACTAGGGAAACCATCTCGATATGGTTTACTCCCTCTGAATCAATATGACCAAGATCCTTGGAAATCAAATAAGACAGATCCTCTAGATGTTGTACTGACTCCCTCTGAAGCTTTGAGTACTAACATCAACATTTAACCTTCTCATCCAAGGTTGCTTCCTCTATCACAAAAGCATACCCTACTCACATGGTGTTAGTTTCCTCTGAGTCTTTGAATATACTGACAATAAATCAATCTACTAGTTGAATGGACTTCTCATATTCATTTCAAATAATAATCTCATTCCTCTATTTGTTCATGCTTCCATGCTACTGGCTAGTGTACATACAGCTTGAACTGTTGCTTTTCTTCACAAGCAAATGACTAGACATCTCATACGCAATGGTTCTTCACATCAATAATATGACATTCGCATTTCATATGTTAGTAGGAACTTCAAGACTTGCACCGTCAATACACAGGTAGAGGAAAACACATGGAATCATGGAATCTTTCCACTGTAATGGCCATTTCTGGTCATATGCAGAGATAGGGTCAAACTTCTTTCCTTACTGAAGATTACACAGACCAATTGTCATGCAAGTCAAGATGTGCTCCAGCCATTACTTAACATGCGAGAGATTTTCTTTTCAAAGCCACAAACCAAAATATGATGCAACACTGCTCTTATATTTCAGAGAGAAAATAATTTTCCTGGCACTAATAAGAAATACGACACACAGTTGACTGTTTAATTCAATTTGAGGAATACAAATTGTGTCATCTTTAAAACTCTGGTTCAACATGATGTTCCATTCCTGCAGGTAGTATGTTTTATTCCTTCGTATTTCTAAGATTGGCTATCTTTCACAGTAACGACAATGATTCAGTTTGGGATGCCTTCAATGGCATGTGCTCGATCTGCAGCGGCATATGGATCATGCACAACATACATCCCCAATCCTTTTGTACGCCTAGCAACAACCTTGAGGCATCCTTGTAAGGACTCGAAAACCTCTCGAGTCACCTTTGTTCTACTGCGCACAATAATAGTGTTGCAAAGCAAGATCTTCGAACAAAGCTCCTGAGGCGTGAGGCCATACGAGTAGTCAACATTTGCCAAGCTTCGAAGCACCTCAAGCCCTGCTTCGCCCAACTTTTCTACGACAAGAACCATAGGCTTCACATCCAACCCCCAAGTTGGGATCTGGAGTGGTCAACGATGATAATGATATCAAGGGATATCTCTATCCAAAAATGAGGTGTCGACAAAAACATCAAACAACAAGTAGGTCGCGATCAGACTTGAACGCAATATTAATGCCAATGTGTTCAGTGATGTGTAGGTTCGGTTGCAACGATTCTTCTACCTAGGGTTCAATAACAATATATGTATTGTTGCGGCAATATTCCACCTTGAGCTCGATGAAAATGGCAATATTCCACCTTGAGCTCTGATACGATGTTAAAATTGTAGGATCACTGCAAATGTAATAGTATTACCTCTATAGTATATGTTTTCCAAGAGCAATGATCTCTCTTTTATATTGAGGAGGCTAGGAGAGACATGTCCCTTCATGGGACATGTCTATTCATTAATCAATCATTAGTATAAGTTTGCATAATATATATATATATATATATATATATATATATATATATATATACCAATACAATATATTACTATTAATCAATATCTTAACTTATTATATGTATTCTAAATGATTATACGAATGAAGCTACAAACATTAACACTAGGTTGTTACATTTGTAACATGTAGGCTGTCTTCTATTTTGATTAACTTGCAATTTACAAAACCTTGCAATGTGCCTAAGGTTATTACATTTGTAGCATGTGATCTGAGCTGTTGATTCTTCTCTGATGTAATCTTGTTTGCTTCCAGACTTATCAGGTTTCTTGCATTCTGCTTTCTTGTGTCCATATGCATAACAGTTATAACAATAACCAGTAAAGAGTCTGAAAGGGCCTTTACCTTTACAATCTCTCTTCATGTGTCCAGGTCTGTTGCATCCATAGCATCTACCTTTGAAAGGTCTAATTTGATCTCTAGGTTCTTCAAAAGTAGGTCTTTCTTCAATCTTCGCTTCATGTGATTCTTCATGAGTTTTAAAACATTCTCCTTTATTGTATCCAACTCCCGTAGGTTTCTGTCTCTCTCTTTGTTCATCAATCTTATCACTGCTCATATGTAATTTCTCAATGTGTAACTTGGCTTCAACAAGTTCTCCTTTAATGATCTAATTGTATTTCTCTAATTCTAGGCATTTGTCCTTGTAGTGATCAAGTTCAGTCTTCATTTGTCCTATTTGCATGTTCGCTCCTTTTAAGGTCTCTTCAACTTTGTATCTTGCATTCTTTTCATGCTGGATCTCTTTAGTCATCAAAAGATAAATTTCTTCTTTTTCTTGCTCAAGATTCTTTAACTGGTCTGATGTGTCTTTGTCTGAATCCTCCTTGATCTTTTCCATAAGGTCTTGTCTCTGATTTCTTGAAAGTTCAAGCTATTCCTTTAGTTTCTTGATAAAACCTTCTGCTCTTCTTAATTTTAATTTTAATTCGCCATTCTTAGTCTTTTCTTTGTCCACGTCATCAAGTGTTGCTTCAAAGTTTTCTTGCAAACTTTCAGAATCCATTCTGATCTCCCTTAAGCTGTTAGACTTTTTCTCCAAGGGCCAATAGCTTTGATACCAATTGTTAGGATTGAGTAATACTGAGAGGGGGGGGGTGAATCAGTATTACAACACTTTAAATTGAACTTAAACAAATTCCAAATAAACCATAAGATTGCAAAAATGAAAATTACATAAGCAAATAACACATAACTCATAACACCATTATTTGTTGTCGAGGAAACCCTAGCAGTGGGGATGGTACCCACAAGCATGCACTAAAGTATAATGTCCCTGTTAGAAGACCTAGCCCTATTAGGAGCTGAGTATTACATAATACATTTCCTTATTAAAGGAATATCAACCTTGTTAAAGGTATACAAAACCCTGTTAGGGGTGTACTAAGCTTACAGCTCTTACAACCAATACTTCTGGTACAAAGTGTTCTCAATGATGAACATAAACAAGCATCTTCTATGCTTTGATAGTTCATGTTGTAGTTCTCAATAACATCTGTCAACCTCTGATTTCGCATCTTCCAGCAATCATCTCTAACATCTCTATCTCGCTATCACATCTTCGGTTTACAAAAAGTTCTTCATATATATATATATATATATATATATGTATTCTATCATTCAGTCGGCTCTCAAATACAATACAAAATAGAATAAATAATAATGCAAAGAGTAAATACTAAGTCGACAACCTTGTATTACCAAAGTGTAGGTAATGCACGATCTTAATCTATCTTAGCATGTTTGGATTCCATCTTATACTCCCTTAATCATCGTGAGTGTTCATATGCTCTGTTTCACTATTCCTCTGTCTTCGCATGTCTTCAAATCACTGTAACTCATTGATAACAATACCAAAACACAAGCGACCTTACCTGAAGGTCATACATATCCCAAAATGTCTTCCTCTAAGCTCGCAAGTCGTCATCTATCATATACTATCTTCGATGTCCAAAATAGTATTGTTGTACTCTGTACTTATGTTTCTATACTTAGTCATTTTCAAGACTGCATCTCCAAAACTATACTTAACTCCAAGCGATCACCATATCAGATGTGTTTCCATAAATGACAACCCTCAAGTTCTCCATATTACTCTAAAAAAATCACTTGCCAACATCATCACCAAGCGGAACTTGCCCATATAAAGTTAAAGGGATGAGGTGGTAGAACCACTTTTCTTCTCCTATCACGTGTTTGGATTTACTAGAACCAACATACCAGATAGCCTTACTTTTATTTTGGTAGGGTAGATGGTAGGAATATTTGAAAGCTTTTGATACAATTAGTAATTTGGTCTTTTTAATTTTATTTTTTCCCTCTGAATGAACAAAATGTAGCTTCTTTGTTTATTTATTTTTCATCTCAAGAAACGAAATGTAGCTGTGGTGAGAGAAATTGTCCACTGTTGAAGCTTTCACTTTAAGGCATGTAATTTTTAATGATATTTATTCTTTTATTTTATGTTTTTGAAATTCTTATACTGAATGTGATATATATTAAATATATTGATTATTATGTTTTATTCAAGAATGGATAATATTTTAGTTAAATTTACTGTTCAAAATACTAGGGCTTAAAATTCTTAATATGTTTTATATTTCAAATTTGTATTTGAACTTTATTTTTTCATTTAAAAAAATGAAATACTTGCCAGCGATGGAAACCCTTGTTTTATTTTGTAGTGCTTATTAATGACATTTTCCTCTTATTTTTTCAAATCATATATTTATGGGTACAAAAAATTATGATTTAAATTGAATGTAATCATATATTTTAAATTTAATATATTATAGTGATTATTATTTGCCAATTGATAATGGACAATATTTTAATTGAATTCTTGCTGTTGAAATATAAGGGTTTGAAGCTTCTGGTATTTATTTTATACTTCAATTTTTGTTCTAAACAATAAAATGCAACTTATATGGGAAAAATTGTGAGCTGCTAAAGACTAGACTTCATTTTCTAGATTTTCATCAACAATATTTTATATTTTTTCTTTTATGTTTTAGTAACCATCATATTTGAGTAAAACATCATTATAATTTAAATAGTAATTAAGTTAAATGTAGTCATATGTTCCAAATTTAATCATACTGTTTTAATAAATGGTGTGCAATATTTTAATTGAATTTCTTTTGTCAAAAAATAGGGTTCTATTTGATTTTTCTTTTATACTTTGTTATTTTATTTGAAGTTATTCTTTCATTTGAAAAATAAAATGCAATACTGTCTGTTGAAGTCCTCACTCCATTTTGCTGGCATTTTGTTAATAATATCTCATCCTTTTATTTTATGTTTTCAAACCCTTTATATATATTTGTAAAAAATCAGTGTAGTTTAAGTAGGGATTGAATTGAATGGAATCAAATATATTAAACTCAACATGTCATAGTGATATTTTTTGATTGATGGCGGACAATATATTAGCTGAATTATTTACTGTAAAACATTAGGGTTTGAAAGCTTTTGATACTTATTTCATATATTATTTTTGAACATTTGAAAAAAATTGCAGCTAGTGTGATAGTGATTATTTTTAATTGATGTGGGTAATTTTTTAGTTGATTTTGTTGTTGTTAAAATACCGAGGTTTGAAAGCCTTTGATATTTATTGCATACAATATTTTTGCTTTGAAATTTGTTTTTCATTTGAAAAAATAAAATGTAGCTCATGTGATAGCAATTATTTTTAATTGACGGTGGACAATATTTTATCTTAAGGTTTTATTTTTAAAATAGTAGGATTCAAACCTTTTGTTATTTATTCCATACTTCTCTTTTTTATTCTAAGTTTGTTTTTCATGTGAAAAAAGGAATGCAGCTTGGATGGGAGGATGCCTTGCCTGCTAAACCCTTGTATCATTTTATAGGTATTTATTAACAATATTTTTTCCTGTTATTTTTTATTTTTGAAACCCTTTCATTTATAAAGAGAAAAATATTTGTAGTTTGAATAGTTTGAATAGCGATGATTATCATGTCTTAATTGAGGACAAACAATATTTTAGTTGATTTTTTTGTCTGTTAAAATGTCAAGGTGTGAAACTTGATGGCAAGGTGTGGATGCTCTCGTGGCTTTTAATGTATAAAAGTATTAATAAAAATAAAAAATGAGAAAGCATAACAAGTTCTAAGTACGAGATTCTGTCCAACATATGCTCACAACCAAAAGACCATACGTAAAGACTTTTCTGATTATCGTGGTTTTGGAAATTTGCATGTAAGGTTAAGGACCCACATCTTATTATGGATGTTTGTTATTTAGAGTGAACTGAATTAGAGCAGGCTCCTTGGCACCTTTTCTCATTGATAGAGAGGTATTCTACTGTACTTTGTGGATGGTTCACGATGATGCAACCCAATTTCATGCCTTTACTTCATTCTATTTCTTTCAGTCAATGTATATGTTTGATGAAACTTTCTCAGACTTGGATTACTACATTCATCCTATAGTTTCAAACTCATTTTGTCAAATGCTAATCAAGAGTTGACATGGAACCTGTAGTCATACGTTCACACATTGCCTTTGTTTCCTCTGTTTAATACATCAAATTACATCAAATATCTTGAACATGGTATCAGAGCTAGTTGATGGGATTTTATAAGATTTAGAGATTTAAAAAAAAAAATCGAAATGTCTTGTTTTTTGACAATTTTTTTAAAAATTCGCGTGTTTTCTTCCTCAAATTCGAGGGTTTTGACAACCCATGTTTTTCCCTGAGGTTTATTGAGTTTCCTACATGTGTTCTATTTGCTAACACATGTTTTTTGGTTTGTTGCTTGGAGGATTTTTGTTTGTGACTATTGATGGTTTTCCGTTTGCAGGCACCATTTATTTTGAAAAATTGCAGCTTCACTGTTTTTTGCAAACCATGCCTCATTGGGAGGTTTTTTTTGCAGCTTATTCCTCGTTTCTGGGTGACAAATGGTTGCACACGAAATTCTTCTTGCGTTTTCTTCTAACTGTTTTCTCTTCTCCAATGACATTCTTCAACCTTGTGCGATGGTTTTGTGCTTTTTTCTCTATGCGTCAAGCCTTATCTATGCCCGTGTTTGAGGAGGAGCCTACATTTATTCTTCCTAAATGTTGTTTGTGGTTTTTTTCGCATGGTTTTTGGATGCATCTACTCAAATTGCAACCTCTATGTCACGTTTTAGGTTTTTCGGGTCGTTTATTGTTTTTGATAGTCACCTCTAATCTCTGCGACCTTCAGATTTCTTTGAACTGAGTTTTGTTTTTGCGTTTTACAGCTGTGACTAGGGTTTTCAATGACTGTTCTTCAACCTGCTAACCTGCTTTTTTCATTGCCTGCAATGCATGTCCACAAAGATTTTTATCTGCACATTTTTGGTGGCTTTGTTCTTAATCATCATGCCATTTTCAAGCCATGTTGTGCAACCCCCCTTTGTGTTTTCTCCTATAGATTGATTTCATGGTTGTGGTTTGCTCGTGTTTTTGTGGTGGTTTTCAGCCCCTTTTGTGGGTCGCGATGCCCTTGTTTTTCTGATTTTTTTGGTGACAGTGGGTTTTGTTTGCTAAAGAAACTCTGCATTCAATGTATTTTGTTGCACAATGTACAATAGGTCAACATGTATATCTAAATACATACAATGTAGCAAAGGTATGGTGTAAATATTAAGTAATGCAATGCATACAAAGGAGATCTAGACACCAAATCAAAATGGAAATGACATTCATTGGGTTCACCAATATGTACCATATGAAAAGGGAAGCAATGAAAATAGGTAGATCACTTCTCCTTTTCAAAGTTGCACATTCATAAGGAAGAGGTCCCAATAGGCTAGGAAGGTTCCAGGCATTGTATGGGTCAATGATCCTTTGCTAAATATGAAAAATTGAAAATGGGAAATGATAATGAGATAGTAAATGCAAATTATAAAAGATTTGTATGCACCTAGAATCAAAATAGGAAATATGCTACTTCAAATCTGAATATTAGATAGACGAAATTCTAAAAATACTTGTAACTACTGTTTTGATATCCTGAAGTTGTAACTTGTTTTTTTTTGGCACGACATAGGTTTTTTTTCGCTTGAACTATTTTCTGGGAGGCCCTATCTATTGCAACACCCATGTTTTCTTTTGTGCCCATGTTTTCTATTGTGTCACCTAGTTTCTACCACTGCATCTTAGATTTGGGCATTTTCTTTTGTGTATGTGCTGGATTTTTTCATTTTTTCCTCCAAAAAAAATCATTGATGGTTTCTTATAATTTCTCTTAAAAAAATTATTTGATGGGTTTATAATTTTTCCCTTATATTTGATGGGTTTTAATAAATTTTCCTTAAAAAATAATGTCTGGTTTTGATTGATTTTTCACCTTGAAAATTGTATTTGGTTTTTTTTATTTTTCTCCTTAAAAATCGTTTATGGGTTCTTTAATTTGCGAAGAAGTTTATTCGCATGGGATTATGTTAGGTTTTTATAATTTTTTTAACCAAAATATTATTTTGGGGTTCAATGTATGGGTTTTGCATGATTTTGTTTTGAAAAATTATAGGTTCTTGTTTGGAGAGTTTCCTATTTTTCTCCACAAAATATTATGTCAGGTGTGACTATTTCAAGTTTTTTACCGTTTTTTCAGGAAACAACCATGATTTGTAAACTTCAGTTTTAGTGTTTGTAGACTTTTCTACAAAATCGTGGTTTTAGGTTTTTGTCGATTTCAACAACTAATCTCAAAGGGGCATTTTTTTGTTTACCCTACATTAAGTTGGACGGATTTTGGTGCTCTTGGTCATTAACATTCTGCAGATCAAGGGAGGGTCTCAACAATAGTAGTGTGTTCTGAAGAGTGTTGAAATATAGCTTCATTCGTATTATATATATATATATATATATATATTATTGTTCATGAAGAGTTGTGATTTAAATTATATTATCATATTATCATTATCATATTATAAATATAATAATGATAATATTATAATACAATAATATTATAAGTCATGTTGAAATCGCATGTTATTATTAAACAGCATTATCAGGTTACATGCGGCTAAGAGAGTCATTGTGCGTTAGCACAAGCGACTGTTATTAACAGTCGCTTGTGTTAACAAACAGCGACTCAATAGTCACCAATGATGCACGTTTCAAGGTGACGGTTCATCGTGAGAGGTCACGGTTCTTCAGACGTGACCAATCACATTATATATAATGAAGACTGCAGTTGTGATTTGAAAGACAATCAATCACAATGGTCATTGCTCCTTCGATCTCATCTGCAGCAGTATAACTTATCAGCATATCAATATATTTCCAAAGATCCTAATTCCTAACATGGTATCAGAGCCACGTTGAAGGAAATTAATTCTAAATTTCTTCATCAGGGAATATAAAATAAACATAATTATTTAAGGGAAAAGGTGTTACCATAAATCATCAAAATGACTACCGGAATCAGAATGGAAGATAGATTGGAAGGAGCTTCAAATTTTCTATCATGGAAAATTCGAATCACCGCACTATTACAAGAACTGGAATTAGATTCATTTATAGAAATGGAAAAAGAAATTCCTACAGATGAATCAGAAAAAATAACGTGGAAGAGAAGGAACAATAAGGCTAAGAAATTAATCATCGATTCAGTTAAAGATTCCATTTTCCCAAGTATAGCAAGGTTAAACACAGCATATGAAGTCTTTAAGAAAATTCAAGAATCATATGAAATAAACAATGCAAGTCGAATACTAACCTTGAAGGAACAACTATTAAGCATAAAGATGAATAAAGGGGAAACCGTTACATCCTATTTCCTAAGAATTGCTGAAATTCGAGATCAACTATTCTCAATTGGTAACAATATAGATGACATGGAATTATCTCTAATAGCACTAAGGGGATTACCAATATCTTGGGAAAATTTCATCCAATGTATAAGCACTCGTCCACCTTTACCAAAATTTGATCAACTTAAAAATGACTGCACTCAGGAAGAATCAAGACTCATTACCAGAGGACTAGGTTCAAAGAAAGAGGGAGAAACACAAGCTCTCCACACCAAGTCTCACAACAAAAAGCAAAAATTCTTCAAACGGAAGAGGGGAAACAAAAGAGATTTGTCTAAGATTCAATGTTACAAATGCGATAAATATGGGCACACTCACCGAAACTGTCCTGAAAGACAAAGGACCCAAGCCACTGTAGCTGAAGTAAAAGAAAATTCACTTTTCTTTCTAGCTCTCTCAAGTGAACTAAATTCAAACAATAGAACCTGGATAATTGATAGTGGTGCATCAAGACATATAAACGGATTTAAAAATCAGTTTGAAACACTTGAAAATCATTCAACTGAAGAAGTAACTATTGGGGATAACTCCACTTATCCAGTAAAAGGAATAGGGACCTGTACTATCAAGTTAAAGAATGGAGTATCCTTACAACTAAAAGACGTTCTATTTGTACTTGGAATCAAAAGAAATTTAATTTCTATATCAGGATTAGTAGATCAAGGATTTTGTGTCACCTTTAATGAAGACAAAGTTCTATTATGGCCTAAGAATTCAAATATGAAAAATGCCACAACCATAGGGACAAGAGATGGTAGTCTATACAAATTATGTAATGACCAAAAAGCTGCACTAACTCATGAAATTACAAACCACAGTGAATTATGGCATAAGAGATTGGGACACCTAAGATATAATGCTCTACCTATGATAAACAAGATTACTACTGGACTACCACACTTAAAATCTGATCATTCTGGTATTTGTAAAGGTTGTGCACTAGGAAAGAATGTAAAAGGATCATTCCCTACAAGTGAGCACAAATCTAAAGTAATCTTAGAACTGATCCATACTGACTTATGTGGACCCATGTCAACACCTTCCTTAACAGGATCACTATACCATATTATCTTTGTTGAGGACTATTCTCGGAAAACCTGGATATACTTCCTTAAGGTTAAAGAATCAATTGAAGTACTATCTAAATTCAGAGAATTCAAAGCACTAGTAGAAAATCAAACAGACAAGAGAATAAAAGTATTAAGATTAGATAATGGAGGTGAATACACATTTGACATATTTAAAGAGTTCTGTAATTCTGTTGGGATTAAGAGGGAGTATATTGTGCCATATAATCCTCAACAAAATGGAGTAGCAGAAAGGAAGAATAGATCCATAATCGAAGCAGCAAAAGCCATGATGCATGATCAAAACCTACATACTTCATTATGGGCAAAAGCTTCAAATAGAGCAGTATACATTCAAAATCAGTGTCCACACTCTATACTAGAAAACATAACACCAGAAGAAGCATTCACAGGTAACAAGCCAGATCTAATTCATCTCAGGATATTTGGATGCTCAGTATACATTCATGTACCTAAAGAAAAAAAGACTAAACTAGAACCATCAGGTAAGAGAGGCATACTTGTTGGTATAGTGAAAACACAAAAGGGTATCGAATCTATATTCCAGGACAAAGGTCTGTTGAGATAAGTAGAGATGTAAAATTCGAAGAAAACACTACATTTAAAAACCTTGAAGAGGATAACATCCCTGAGATAGATGAAGATCACATAGCTGAAATTGAGAAGGAGAATATGGAAGACCCTGAACTACCAGTCATTGAAAATGAAAATACTGAAGTAATCAATGACAAGAAAAGACCATTATGGGCAAGGAAAATGATTAAAGAAAATAATGTAGAACCAAATGAAATCTCTCATGAAAATAAAAGAACAAGAACTTAGAAATGTTATGCAGCTCTTATAACTGAAATCAATAATTCAGAACCATCAAATCCTAAAGAAGCATTATCCAGTCAAGCTTGGAAAGAGGCAATGATTGGGATAAGAAATGAGAAATGAGAATATCAATCCATAATAAGAAATGATGTTTGGGATATAGTACCTAGACCTAAAAACAAAGCCGTTGTTTCTTCTAGATGGCTATTCAAAATTAAATATGCTTCTGATGGAAGTATTGTAAAACATAAAGCTCGGTTTGTTGCCAGAGGGTTCTCACAGAAAGAAAGTATCGATTATGAAGAAACATTTGCTCCTATAGCTCGGTATACATCAGTTAGAACTATTATTGCTATAGTAGCATCTAAAGGGTGGAAGATACACCAGATGGATGTAAAAACAGCATTTCTAAATGGCACTATTGAAGAAGAAGTATACTTAGAGCAGCCAGAAGGGTTCACCATACATGAAGCCTCAAAATATGTATGCAAACTAAAGAAAGCACTATACGGATTAAAACAAGCTCCTAGAGCTTGGTATGAAAGAATAAATAGCTATCTTTCAAAGTTAGGATATTCTAAAAATGATGCAGATCCTAACATTTACTTCAAAATATCAAATGGCAACATGGTTATTTTGGTTCTTTATGTAGATGATCTCTTAATAACAGGAGAAGATCATCTTATTGCAAAATGTAAGCAAGAGCTAACTACTGAATTTGACATGAAGGATTTAGGACTCTTACATTATTTCTTAGGATTGGAGGTTTGTCAAAAGAAAGACTATATTTTTTTAAACCAACAAAAGTACACTATTGATATACTAACCAGGTTTGGAATGATGGAATGTAAACCTTTATCCACTCCTATGGAAACAAATTTGCACAAACTCAAAATTGAAGCAGAAGAGTCTGAACCCATTGATCCTACCTTATATAGAGAACTTGTTGGATCTCTTATGCACTTGGTAAACACTAGACCTGACCTCTGCTATGCAACTAATGTATTAAGTCACTTTATGTGTGAACCCAAGAAAATATATTTAATGGCAGCTAAGCACATTCTGAGATATCTACGAGGTACTATTGGATTCGGGCTAAAATATGAAAATGCAGAAATCAAACTTCAAGGTTATTCTGATTCTGATTGGGCCGGAAGTAATACTGACCGGAAAAGCACTACAGGGTGTTGTTTTAATCTTGGGTCAGCTATGATCTCTTGGTTCAGCCGGAAACAGTCAGCAGTAGCACTAAGTTCCATTGAAGCTGAATACATGGCAGCATCCATGGGGGCACGTGAAGTTGTATGGTTAAGAAAACTACTATTTGGATTATTTGGAAAACCTCTAAATCCAACTATAATTCACTGTGACAATCAAAGCTGTATCAAGTTATCTGTTAATCCAGTTTTTCACAACAGATCCAAACATATCGAGATTCCATATCACTACATAAGAGATATGGTACAGAGAAATATCATAAAGCTAGAGTACATCAGTACTGAAGAACAGAATGCTGATATTTTCACTAAGCCTATTGCAAAATTGAAGACATAATACTTCAAAAGCAAACTTGGCATGATCAAGTTGTAATGTATTCCTCTTACTTGTAATTTTTTTATTCATGAATAAATAAATAAAAGGTTATATTGCAATATTGTATGAATATGATGATTTTCTGAATGTGGGTTAATATTTCAAGGTGACGATCTTGTAAATAAGTAACCAAAGTGTCAAGATTGACTACTTAAGTGTGTGTCCCAACTGTGGGGATATCTTGACTCTTGTTATTACTTGTTGTGTAATAACGAAACCATATCATGATTAACTACTTAAGTGTGTGTCCCGACTGTGCGGATATCATGATATTCAAGTCTATTTTCATGACAAGACTACATTAACCTGTGTCCCGAAGTGGCGGATGTCATGATAGACTCTGATATTTAATACTCTCTCGCTAAGAGGGAGTGTTGAAATATAGCTTCATTCGTATTACATATATATATATATATATATATATATATATATTATTGTTAATGAAGAGTTGTGATTTAAATTATATTATCATATTATAAATATAATAATGATAATATTATAATACAATAATATTATAAGTCACGTTGAAATCGCATGTTATTATTAAACAGCATTATCAGGTTACATGCAGCTAAGAGAGTCATTGTGCGTTAGCACAAGCGACTGTTATTAACAGTCGCTTGTGTTAACAAACAGCGACTCAATAGTCGCCAATGATGCACGTTTCAAGGTGACGGTTCATCGTGAGAGGTCACGGTTCTTCAGACGTGACCAATCACATTATATATAATGAAGACAGCAGTTGCGATTTGAAAGACAATCAATCACAACGGTCATTGCTCCTTCGATCTCATCTGCAGCAGTATAACTTATCAGCATATCAATATATTTCCAAAGATCCTAATTCCTAACAAAGAGTAGTAGTCTTCTATGCATTTGTGACCAAAAGACCTACATATTGTGTCTTCTATAGGGTAGTAGGATGACCATTAAGGGGGGAGGGGAGGGGGTATTAGATTATTTACCTATTTTTAGTCTGCTAATTTTAGTGTTTCTTAGTTGCTTTATTAATGGTTGTCTTAAGTTTAAGTTGTTGCTATTTTTTAGTGCTCCAGTCTTAGTTGTTTACTTCAGTTAGTAAGTTTGTTTCATTTTAGAAACAAGGTTTTGTTATCTTTATTTAAGGAGCCTTTGTTTCCTCTATTTAATACATTGGATTCCATTGAATTATTAGAACATTTAGGTTAGAAATCCCACTAAAAAAAAATACAAAATTAAGCTTTTCTCTACAAAAGAATCTTTTAAGGCTCACATAGAACTAGGAGAACATTGTCCTCTTTTTCTTCTACGAAGCAACTCCTCTTTTTAAGACAGAAATCCCAGTCAAAAACATATACACAACTAAGCTTTTCTCTACAAAAGAATCTTCTAAGGCTCAAGTAGAACTATGAGAATTAAGTCCTAAAGTTACCTATAAGCTAAACTACTGTATAAGATTTCTTCGTTGAAGCTAAAGCATAAAAAATGTTTTGGAAACAAACTCCTCTACGGCTCATGTAACACTAGAAACCTTTAGTGTTTAATATTCTTTCAACTTTTAGGTCATTCCAAAATTAATCTACTCTTTCTTTTCTCTAATGTGCTGACTATGTGAATTTCTATTTTCTCTCGGTATCATTCTGACCAAATATAAAATTAACAATATATAACTTAGAAAAATTGTCGTTTCTCATCAACTCTATACCCGATCTTTCACTCCTTTTGTTCTAGGCAATATTCCCACTTTTATCCCCCACCTTTTTGTGTAGAATGAGCTTCTTCAAAAATGAAATTACACTGCTCTGCTCAACTCGCAAACGGTTTTTAGCGGTTTGTAACTACAAGAAATGTAGTTACGAAATTTTCCCCTTCATCACTTATAGGGATATTAATCCCTCCCTCACTGTGCCAGAAGATGAATGATAATTTGCATAATATAATATCTTCCGCTTACTCTCTCAGCATCCAATAACAATCACCTTTTCATCATATCTTAAAAGTGATGAAGGGTGCTCCCCTTAATACCACAAACACATAACAGAAATAGAGAAACAACAACAATATGCAATAACAGAAAATTGGCTTCTTATTATCTCCACAAATGTGGAATTACAAACTTTCAAAATTACAATATGCAAAGCCACATGGGCATTCTCTTACAATATTTTGTAGGAGAAAGCCTTGAATCAATACCCAGATCTACTACCCAGAACTGCCCTAGACAACACTACGGGCCTTTTTTATATAGGCATTTTCCACCACTCGAGAAGGTTCCAGAAATTTAGCCCTTAGGGCCGACTAGACTTAGAATTATTTTATTTTTCAATTTATTACATCAAAGTCGGCTCATAATAACTTTTGAAATCTGAATAGAAATTTTGAAGGAAAATTATTTTCCGCCATTTCAGGTGGCCCGACTTCCGGAGACCATAAGTCATCACCAGTTGACCCGATTGACTATTATAACCCCATTTTGGAAATGCCACGAAGTGCTCTACAGACATGACTAGCGCAAGCGCTTGTCACCCAAATTTTTGACCTCATTCGGGGCCTCTAAAGCCTTCAAAACCGAGTTCAAAGTTTTTGTACCCTGCTACCAATACCGAAAATCTTCAATATCTTCAAAACTAGACCTGATCTAGCCATGAAACTTTACTGGCAAGCTGATATGACTGAGATGAACCTCCACATGTAAAATCAGAACATTTCGAGATCGTAAGACGAACTTACTAAAAAATAGCAAGTTTCCATAAACAGTAGCTCTGCAACAGATAGCCCTTATTGAATACAAAAACATAAATATTTTTGGGTGATGCAAGATTGCTCTTACACCTTGGATGCTCCTGCATCAGACACCCGGGGTAATTTGAGAAGTGACCCCATCACGTCTCAAGTGTGTAGAGGAAAACCAAGATGGTTAACCTCCTCCTTTGTCAGCCATGATGACTCTTCAACAGGTCATCCTTTCCACTTGACCAGATATTCTTCATAGGTCCTATTCCTTGTGCTTCTGCCAATATGACTATCCAGTATGTCTTCAATCTCCTTGATATCTGAACTGGTTGCTGGAATACTCCACTGTGCTGTTGTAACCTCATCTTTAACACCTCCTTCATGATACTCTGTCAAATCTGAAATGTTAAACACTAGTGAAATATTCAGCTCAGTAGGCAATTCTACTTCATATGCATTTCCTGAATCATGCTTCTTCAGTATTTTACATGGCCCAAACTTCTTCATTTTCAATTTGTTATATGTAGCAACTGGAAATCGCTCCTTCCGCAAATGAACCATGACTTCATCTCCAACTTGAAATTCCTTATGCCTCCTTTTCTCATCTGCCTTAGCCTTATACTGTGCATTCATCTTGGTAATATGCTTCCTCACCTCCTCATAGATGTTCTTCAAATGCTCTGCAAAATTCTCAGCTTCAGCACTACTTATTTCTCCTTTATTTATCTTTCTTAACTCAGATGCATTTCTTGGACTACTCCCATATACAATCTGGAATGGTGATTTACCAGTGCTCCTGTTGACAGAATTATTGTATGCAAATTCTTTCTATGGTAAAATCAAATCCCATCCTGTTGGCTTATCTCCAACCAAACATCTCAGCAAATTTTCCAAACTCCTATTCACCACCTCTGTCTATCCATTAGTCTGTGGATGATGTGATGAACTGAACTTCAAATCTGTCCTCAACTTCTTCCACAATGTACGCCAGAAATATCCAACGAATTTAGTGTCCCTATCTGAAACTATACTCTTTGGCAAACCATGTAGTCTCACTACTTCTCTGAAAAACAATTCTGCTACATGAACAACATTAGTCTTCTTGCAGGGAATAAAATGTGCCATCTTTGAAAATTTGTCAACTACCACAAAAATTGAATCATGTCCCCGCTGTGTCCTTGGTAAACCAAGAACAAAGTCCATACTGATATCCTCCCAAGGCTTCTCTGGTACAGGTAATGGTTGATACAACCCAGTATTTTGCTTCACTTCTTTCACCATCTGACATGCTCTGCAACTCTGTACAAACTTTTTGACATCTTGCTGCAACTGTGGCCAATAATAATTCTCACTAACCAAAGCAAGGGTTTTATCACGACCAAAATGTCCAGCCAATCCTTTGCTATGCTTCTCCTTGATGAAATTCTCCCTCATAGAACTTCTTGGAATGCACAACTGACTCCCTCTAAATAGCATATCATCTTGAATGATGAAATCCAGCCACTTTGTCCTGTCTAGAGTAACAGGTTCTATACAAGCTTTCCAAGCTTCACCAAAATCAGGATCCTCTGGATACAAATTCTTGAGTTCCTTGAACCCAACCACCTCAATCTGCATCTCTGTCAGCAATAGTTGCCTTCTGCTAAGCGCATCTGCAACCCTGTTAGACTTTCCACTTTTGTGTTTCAAAACAAATGTATAACTCTGCAAAAACTCAACACATTTCAAATGCCTCTGAATTAACTTTCCTTGACTATTCAAATATTGCAAAGCTTGGTGATCAGTATACAAAACAAACTCCTCAGGAAGTAGATAGTGTCTCCACTTCTTTAATGCCTGAATTATAGCATAAAATTCTTGATCATAAACAAAATATTTTCTCTTGGCATCATTCAACTTTTCACTAAAATAAGCAATAGGTTTACCTTCTTGGCTCATAACAGCTCCTATTGCAGTACCACTAGCATCACAATCTACTTGAAACACCTTATTAAAATTTGGAAGTACTAAAACAGGTTGTTCTGTAACCTTTTGTTTCAACAGTTTAAAACTCTTATCTGCCCCATTAGTCCACTTGAACTCTTTTCTATCCCCTCTCATTGTTTCAGTCAACGGTCCACAAATACTGCTAAAATTTCTGATAAACTTTCTGTAAAAGCTAGCCAAACCATGAAAAAATCTTACCTCAGTAGCACTCCTTGGAGTAGGCCATTCAAAGATAACCTGTACCTTCTCTGGGTCTATTTTTAGACCTTCTGTTGAAACTACAAATCCCAAATATACTAACTCTTTCTTCACAAAACTGCACTTCTTCAAATTAATTAACAATTTCTCATCTCTTAACTTCTCAAACACCATACGAATATGCATCATATGCTCTTCCAATGTCTTACTAAAGATCAAAATATCATCTAGGTACACAATGACAAACTTACCTAGAAATTCTTTCAGAACCTCGTTCATGAGCCGCATGAAAGTGCTCGGTGCATTGGTTAGCCCAAAAGGCATGACTAACCACTCATACAGTCCTTCCTTTGTCTTGAAGGCAGTCTTCCATTCATCTCCTTCTCTTATCCGAATCTGGTGATATCCACTCTTCAAATCTATTTTTGAGAAATACACAGCACCACTCAAACAGTCCATAATATCATCCATTCGTTGCAATGGAAACCGATACTTGATTGTGATCTTGTTCTAGAATCTGTACACATCCTCCATTCTCCATTTTTCTTTGGTGCTAATACCGCTGGTATAGCATAGGGACTCAGACTCTCTCGAATCAACCCCTTCTGCAATAACTCATGTACTTGTTTGTTCAACTCTTCACTTTCTACTGGTGTCATTCTATGTGCTGCCTTGTTTGAAAAATTGGCTCCTGGAATCAAATCCATTTGATGACTAATCTTCCTTATCAGTGGTAATCCATCAGGTACATTATTAGATACAATATCCTGAAACTCATTCACAAATCTGCAACCTCTACAGGTACATCCTCTACTTCCTCTTTGCCAGATTTTGGAATTAAAGCAAAACACACATGCTCATGCCTCATACCATCTAGGAATTTTCTTCCATCAACAAAAGTTATTCTCGCATTACCACATACCTTTTCTTCGGTCTCCTTCAATGGCTTTAGCTTATGTCGCACTCCATTTGTCAGGGAATAGGTATTCGCACGACCATTGTGTACAACACATTTGTCAAACTGTCACGGCCTACCCAACAACATGTGACATGCATCCATATGTATGATATCACATAGTACCTCATCATGGTACCCGCCAATCTTGAACTTTACTAGGCACTGTTCACTTACCATGACCTTGTGGTCATCTTGCACCCAGGCAATCCGATATGGATGTGGGTGTTTCTGTCTCTTGAGCTTCAACTTTGTCACCATCTCTTCTGACACCAAATTGTCAGTGCTTCCACTATCAACAATCACATCATAGCATTTACCCTCACACTTGCATCTAGTGCGAAATAGGCTCCTCCTTTGTTTAGGTTCATTCTCAGCACTCAGTAGGACTCTTCTGTTAATCAGCGTTTCTCCTCTTTCAGCATCTTCATAATTTGATGATCTGGCATCTTCATCTATATGTGCAACTTTAGCCTGGCCTTCATTCCTCCTATCCGTCCTTCCTTGGCGTTGAGGACATTCAAATGCCCTATGACCTTCTTCTCCACAGTGAAAACATGTTCCACGGAAGCCTCCTCTTTCTGAACCTTGTCCTCTTCCTCTTCCTCTTTGATCTCTATTGTTCTGATCTTGGAAACGATTGAAATTGTTTCCTCTCTGATTTTGACTGCTACTGGCCTCATCCTTCTTTTTCGGATCTTCATTTCGGCCTCCATATGACCGTCCACTAGATCGTCCACCGCGACCTCTTCCATTTTGTCTACTCTCAAACTTCTTGTTTAGCTTTTCCTCTACTTTTAGGGCAAACTGGTATGCCTCTTCAATACTGTTCATTTGAACCAGATTCAGCTCCTCCTGAATGCTTAGCCTCAACCCATTAAGGTAACGAGCAACCTTCTCCTTATCAGCTTTCGCATGACCTGTTCTGAAGAGGATTCGATAGAACTCTTTTGTATACTCTGAATAGATCGTCCCGCTTGCTTCAAACTTTGCATTTTTTTTAGTAGGTCAAGCTCATAATCAACAAGGATGAACTGTCGCTTCAATTTATCCACCATCTGATCCCATCTTGTGATTTTATCTTTCCCTCTTCTATTTCGCTCCAATTGAATCTCTTGCCACCAGATCTTCGCATGACTTTTCAGTCTGGCCTTCGCGAATTTGACCCTATCAGGATCCTCAATATCTTCATACTCAAAATATTCTTCACATTCATTGATCCAGTTGATCAATTCTTTTGAATTAAGATTTCTTAAAAATGCAGGAACCTCAATCTTAGGTCTTTTTCCGATCTTGGAAATGGCTCGAAAAAGTCTTTCTTCCTCCTGGTTCACAACTTCGACTTCTCCTTCTTGATCTTCTTCTTCGGCTTCATCCTTGCTTTCGTCTCTAACATTAAGATTCATTCCTTTGTGAATCTCCTCTTGCAATGCTCACACTTGTCTCTGGAGCGCTCTAACCTCAAGTGTTACAACACCAGCTCTTCCACCACGTTCCCTTTGTGGAGGCATTTTCGCGATGCGTGCTGAAACCCTAACCACAACCCTGGTGCAAACTGCCTCACAGTTGGCGATCTGTTTACACACTCAAGAACTCCTGCTCTGATACCACTTGATGAAGGGTGCTCGCCTTAATACCACAAACACATAACAGAAACAGAGAAACAACAACAATATGCAAGAACAGAAAATTGGCTTCTTATTATCTTCATAAATGTGGAATTACAAACTTTCAGAATTACAATATGCAAAGCCACATGGGCATTCTCTTACAATATTCTGTAGGACAAAGCCTTGAATCAATACCCAGATCTACTACCCAGAACTGCCCTAGACAACACTACGGGTCTTCTTTATATAGGCATTTTCCACTGCCAGAGAAGGTTCTAGAAATTTAGCCCTTAGGGCCGACCAGACTTAGAATTATTTTATTTTTCAATTTATTACATCAAAGTCGGCTCATAATAACTTTTGAAACCCGAACAGAAATTTTGAAGGAAAATTATTTTCTGCCATTTCAGGTGGCCTGACTTCCGGAGACCATAAGTCATCACCAGTTGACCCGATTGACTATTATAACCCCATTTCAGAAACGTCACGAAGCGCTCTACAAGCTTGACCCGCACAAGCGCCCGTCACCCAAATTTTCAACCTCATTTGGGGCCTCTAAAGCCTTCAAAACCGAGTTCAAAGTTTCTGTACCCTGCTGCCAATGCCGAAAATCTTCAATATCTTCAAAACTAGACCTGATCTATCCATGAAACTTTACTGGCAGGCTGATATGACTGAGATGAACCTCCACATGTAAAATCAGAACATTCCGAGATCGTAAGACCAACTTACTAAAAAATTGCAAGTTTCCATAAACAGCAGCTCTGCAACAGATAGCCCTTATTGAATACAAAAACATAAATATTTTTGGGTGATGCAAGATTGCTCTTACACCCTGGATGCTCCTGCATCAAAAAGAAAACTGTTTTAAAGAAAGGATAAGGTCAAATTATTACTTACGGCAAGAAAAGGTTATCATTGCCCGAATAAGAGAGTGGAATTAGTATGAATATAACGTATTACTTTACCTCAAATCTCAAAATTGAAAATGGAATATCTGCTTTAAGTATTGTCCACTATACAATCTGTAAACATCCAAAGGGTGGTTATTTATTCTCACGGAGCAATCACTATTTCTTCAAAACCCAAATAAATATGAATTTTGCATTGGACAAGTTAAAAGAAGCAGTGATGGAAGATCAAAAGACTGCACTATAAGCCAAATTAGTGAATTCCTCACTGGAAATCAAAATCTTTCAGGATAAACCAAAAAGAAGCGCGAAAAGCACTTTGGTTGTCCACAAAACCCTTTCCATTTTGGCGCAACTGCTTCCATTTCCACCAAGCAAGGGTAATGTTTGCTCCACTGGTTTTGACGTGTCTCTAAGAAATATCTTTGTAGGATACTGATATCCTTTTAGTATCTGCACTGAAGTTTTTTCTTTATGTGGCAATTGGATTTTTGGCCACTGTAAAATATAAAGATTGCTGGTGCTCTGAGAAAATCGTCTTAATAAAGATTTCACGATTTTCTTAGGGATAATATGATAGGTGAGCAAGTAGGGTATTTTCTTGAACAATGATTAACTTGTTATTAAAATCAGTGATGGAACAAACAAAGGTCGAAATTCATTAATAGCGGCAATCTGAAAATAGTGGCTTGTGTTATTAAACATTGTAAGAACAGCAACTAAACCTGGTAAAGGAAGCACTTAGTTAAAGACTTCGATGTATGGTTAAAGTATTAAATTATTAATATTTGCACATTTAAAAGATAACAATATATATAAGGGGTGCGATTTGTTTATTTAGAGTTAAGTTTATGAAAAGTGATGTCCTTAAGATTATCGCTTTTCTTGGAGGAGGCGCGTCTATTAAGAAAGGAAATGCATAACTTGGAAGATATAAAGGTTGATGGAGAAGAGGAGCTGGCAGACATAGGAAAAAGGATTATCGGATGAAAAGAAGAATAGATCACTAAAGCAGCAGCACCTATAAGAGCAGATTTAGCCCTAGCATATATAAACATAAGCATTCAGATCAATAAATCATTGTTTATTGCAGGCTGTAGCATTACTGTTCAATTGTGGTATGCATAACTGTATGTGCGATGTATTGTTTAATATATGGGCTATAATACGTGTGTAATAATATATTTGATGAATAATCCTTAAAATATTGATATTGGCAATTATGCGGACTGATTAGAGTTCGAATTTTTGTTTGTTGATTTGCCGCAACCAACCATGTGGGTAGGAAAGGAATATGAGGGAGAAAATGTTATGAGGTCCATTTGGTGGCGTGATGGATAGTCCCGCGAGGCTAAGGGGATGCAAGGAGTGCCCCACCCTTGGGCTTAGAAAGGAAGGACGCTTTGGAACCCTATTGTGACCTCTCCACCAACCTCAACAATGGTTGATTATTGGAATGGATTCAATGGGATCTCAATCATAGATGGTGAATAAGGTGGCACGAGTAGGGAGAGAAGATACAAGTTTCCTCACTAGGCACACCACCTTATGAAGGATGAATGATAGAAGGCCACATGAGACCAAGAGGGATGGTATATCGGCTCTTGGTCCTATTGTAGAGAGTCGCTTTGAGCACCCTATCATATTCCCTTATTTGGGTTGTTATGATTCAACGTAAATAAGAAATTATAGATATAATGTGATTAAGATGATTGTATGTTTGTTTACAGATTTGGCACTTTAATCTCTATATTCTCTTTGCCCATATAAGTGACAACCCAAATCAACAGTTGAGTCAGGTGTGATGATTTTTTACACCTACTCTCTTCTTTTTTTCAAAGGTGTAGCTACCTTCATATAATGTAAACTGAAAAATAAAACTATGCATGCTTTTAACCAGAAAGTAGGTAAGGTAGAGCTTTTGACCAGAAAGCTTTTAAAGGTAGAAATTCAAATACCAAATAAATCAAAGAAGAATGCAAAGCTCCCTCATCACATTAAAATTCGTAAAGCAACTAAGTACCACTGTTTTACTTTTATTCAAAGCTAAATTTAAACAGAAACATATACTATCAATATCTATAAGCCATTCCACAAGTATTAAGAAAGTAATCCAAATAATAGTGCATCCAACATAAAATGAATGAACAATTCATAAATCATAACACTATGTTTATGATTCATGAAATAGCTTTTAGATACTTTTTTGTTTATATCAATTAGGAATAGTCTCTAAAACTTTAGTTCTAAAAGTCCCAAAATCTAAAAAATGGAGCCCATAACATAACTAGCTTCCTAATATAAATAGTTCAGTTCATAATTGCCTTTTGTAACCTACTTTTCCTTGAAGAAAACCACCCCAAAGATTTGTAAAGCTTTAGCAAACATAAAAATATAATGACTCACCAGAGCCAATAGTTTTTAGTTACCCAATTATAAAGAAATTTTAAAACATCATAAACCAAAGATCAATCAATCACCACAACTCCCCCTTCCTGAATTGCTCAGTTCTCAGCTTCTTGATCTCCACATGCCTCCTGTCTTGTGGCATTAGTTTCTTGAGCTTGTGCCGCCTGGGCTTGTACTCTCGCTCTATTTTCCCGATACTTGGAAATGACTGTAGGCAATGACTTGGAATTAGGATTCCTTGTTATGATGACCCTTATCCTATGCTTGGCCAACTTCCTTTCTGTTTCAACTACCTTTGGGTGTAGTTCATTGACTTCTTGTGTTAAGATTAGGAGACAAATCTACCAAGTTGTTAAGTGTATCCATTGTGTTTTCATTACCTTCTTAGTAAATAAACTCTCCACTTTTGTCTTGAATGTTCGAGTTATTTCAATACTTTTACATACTTTTTCTTCTTCAAACATGTTTATGTCCTGGGTTGTGAGATGGCTTTCTAAATTTTGGAGATACCATTTGAACTGGACTAAAGATTGCCTTATCTCACTACCCATTTCCTCAAGCCTAGTAATTTCCCACTCTAACATATCCATCCACATCATAGGCTTGGTATCATTCAGATTACTAATTGCCCCTTCGCCAATTGAAGTTGCTGGAGGCATTTTTGAAATCACTTGTAGCTCATAAAGGATAGTTGATAGGGTATATTTTTCTTTTTAAACACTTTGCGAGTCATTGCTTCAAGTTTTCATGTTATCAAATATCTGAATAAACATTGTTATGGCTTCTTAAATTAAGAGTATCGCATCGGCTACAAGTTTACTTGCCTATTTGTCTGATGTGAGAGTGACAATTTGGGCCCATTTGATCTACTTTAACTTGTTTGGGTCTAATCCTTCAATAGGAATGTTTACATTTTTCTCGATGGGAGTGTCATTTACTTGCAAGATAGATTGGATGAAGGAAACTAACATATTCACTTGTTTTTACAGTATAATCTTCTTTTGCTCCTCATCCTTGGTCCCTTTTGCTAAATATTGTAGTATGATAGATGTCTCCTTCGGTAGTAGGTGGACCTATATCTATTCTACTCAGTCACTTCATGTTCATTCTTATCTCCAATTAGGTGTGCTATCTCCAAGAACTTGTGATCAGTATTAGGGTCGACAACCACCCTAGACATTCTAGTTGCTCATTTTGGCTTGGGAGTCCTCTGCAACATATGGCCATGGTATCTACTTTAGGATTTTTCATATAGGTGTACCTCTTCTTTTATTCAACTTATTTTAGCCAAGGGGAAGATGTAGTCACGGTAGAACTAGGGACATTGGTTATAACAGTATTGGGAAGTGTTGGTGTAAGATCAGGGGCATTTTGATTACTGAGTGCAACAAGATCCAAGTTGTCAAAGATTGTAATTGAAAAATCTTCTTCACCAATTTGATGGAAGATATGGGAGTCACTTTCTTGGGCATTGTCAGCTGATAAATTAGCACGAGTTGAAGAAATAGGGGTGGACATTCCTTTTTTGTTTTCCTTTTCAAAGCTGGTGGTACATTTTACTCACACTTGGATTTTAACTTTCTTTTCTCTTCTGGCTCTTCTCCATCTCCTACTTGAGAAAGATTCCCCTAAACTGTGGAGACTAGGGTGGCCAAAGCCTTTGAGGAATTGAGACTTTGTGATGTGCTCTATCTTGAACCTATTGTCTCCTTCGGAGTAGAGGAGTCAACACATTCCTTAGTCTTTCTTTCTATCCATCTTCTTGTCCTTTAAATTACATGGGTAATCCTCTTCTCTACATCCTTCTTGTCCTTATCGCACCCTGTGATCAGCTAGGGGGATGAGAGGGCAATGTTTTGGTAAACATCTTTAATCAACTCTGAGCCATCATCAACCAATCCTTCTGGTACAAACATAGGCAACTCAAAAGCTTTGACTTGGTCTAAAGTCATCCTCATCTAGTCTCTCCTTTGTACCTTTCTTCTGCCTAAATAGTCTTCCCAATAATCTTCCAACTTGGCATGGTGTAACTATGGATGACCTCCATAAAAGTTAGCATATATATAGCCTTTTTTGTCATAGTAAGATCTCCGAGGTACAAATTGAAAGCTGGATTTTGACAAAATTTTCTTTGTTGTGCCAGAAACATCATTTCTTTTGCATGAGAAATGTGCTAAGGAAACAAGGAATGTATACCCATTCTTTTTCATCTTATGCACATACTTAACATTGACCTTGGCCATCTGCTGACACACCTCTAAGAACATGAAGTAACTAGACATGTACCTAGGTAGTTTGTAAGGAGCATGTTGAAAAGCTCGAATTCTTAAGAGGAGTTATCGAATTGAATTAAATAACTACCATAGTGCTTCACGAGGGTTACGACTTTTGCAAAAATATCTCTTGTTGTCGAATAAATTATGTTTCGGGAATAGTTATATGTTTCGGGGATAATTAATTGTGTGTTAGGAAGTCAGTTACTGAAGGTGTTATGTCGCGACGGTTGAGTTGCAACCCTTCGGACTTTATATGTATGCTTTTCATGAACAGGAAAAGATGTCATTAATATAGATTTGATGTGCAGTCTTATGTTCGAAGCAATAAAACATTAATGGAATAACATTCTGGGTTTCTAAAACATTGTGTCTATTCATGACGCAGATCAAGGTCATGGAGGATCCAATTAAGGACAGTCCAACCTTGCAGCTAATTATCAACACAGCGGAATTACACAACAACACAAAGTTCTTCAACTCAATTTTCATTAACATGCCCGACTGTAAGGCCTTCCGGGTTAGGGCCAATTACAATCAGAAACAATTCTGCAAGATCAACAAGATCCAATTCAACTCCAGCTAGTCCAGTTCTGAAAACTATTAGCAATTGATGGAAACCCTAAGGCAGATCTGAACTTGAGCTCGCAAGCCTCCAAGCAATCTCCTTGTCTCCAAGCCTCAACCACTAGCTCTGCTAACACAAACTATCAGATAATAATCTGATCTGCTAGATCTCGCAGGATCCAAGATCTTTTCCACAACTTCACTTATCTGGTTCTCCCAAATCTGCGGTAATCAGATGTCTACTCTTCTTCTACCCCTAAACAACTACCCAAACATCCTTTAAATACTAATCTTCAGCCACAAGTCGACTGGAAGAAACAATTAACTCTTATAAACAAATATTAAATGCAATACAAGTCGGCTCTCAAATAGCCTCACAATAATTTAATTCAACATGTCGGCCTCCAGATCCATATAGGAGAATGTGACATTAGCTACCAATAATAAATGCACCAAGTCGGCCTCCCAAATCTCCAAGAACACCCGTCGATAAGCCAAACTACTGAGTGCCAGGAAATTTACCGAGCAAACACACCAACCGAGCTCCACAAGCATTACCGAGCAGCAGAAATGTTGAGTCTCCTTCCATGACCGAGCTTCCTCCAACGACCGAGTCCTCCAGCAACCGAGCCACTTTAGCGACCGAGCAACAGACATAAACAACAAGACCCCGTCGGTAACCGAGCACCGAGCAACAAAACACCAAGTCACCGAGTGACCATCATCCACCAAGATCCACCAGAACTTCCAACCAAGAATCACTACCAAGACCACCGAGATTCATTGGTGAATCCAAGCAGATTCCAACCGAGAACTACCACTAAAGACAGAGAAACTCCAGTCTTCTACTGAGATCACCAGCCAATTAACCGAACATCGCCAGATAGTTACTGAGACTGCCAGAATCTTCAGGAACTGAGGATGCCCTTGCATCAATTCACTTCTGTGTTATGCTTTTACATTTCCTCTGTAGCGTGTGTTAAACTAGTTTACCCATGACAGTAAACATTTGGTGTCATCGCCGACCTAATCTGGGAAGTGACGAACATCATGGAGTAAGGTGAATAAATGGGACTCCCTATTAACGAAAATGTTTGCACCAATGATGGAGTTACAAAACTCTTCCAAGGGGAACATGAACTAACCGCAAACTTCCACATTTTGTTTCGGACAACCATTGAAACTTTTGTATGAAGGAAGGTTATATGGGCGAAAGTTGCCGAAGATACTATTTGGGACCCATTGAATGTCAGCCTCGCCGCAAACAGGTTGTTGCATTAGCTGTCCTGTCTGCTAGCACAAGCATCCCTCGTGCAAACGAATTGAATGGAGGAAGTTGAGTGGGAACAACGACAACAGCTGTTGCGAAATTTTGTTTAGAATGACCGTTGGGAAGAAGAAGAACGTGATGGAACCCGACGAAGGAGAAACCCATGAACTCTGTCGGTGTTCTACTTGTTGTGCGAGGATTAGTGCTTCATATGTGGCTTCCAAGGCATCCGATTTGTCGTTCTTATTCCTATCTTTATTCAATAAATTGGGCATAAATTCTCTAGCAACACATCATGTTTAAATAAGACACTTTTATTTATTCATATCTCTGTACACGAGTCAACTATGTGACCTTGTCATTACAGATTTACTTCTTTATTTTCCCTTCTCTAACTTGCTGAGGGACAACTGACCGAAGGGTTGCCCAAAGGGGACCACGGAGGTGTCACAGAAGGTGACCACGGGGTTGTTACGGGAGGTGCATTAACTGCAGGGGAACACTCGCCAGAGCATCAGCATGTAAGAAGTAGCGAAGAGTTACTTGAGGAGACACGACAAAGGCTAAACTAGATTGAGGAAACACGAGAGCAGTTTATAAACCTATCTCTCACACCATAGACGGACTGAATCCAAGGCCGAAGTGACCAAAGGGAAGGGGGAGAAGAAGCAAGGGAAGTTGAGGACACGGGGGCAAGGAGTGTTAGGCCTGGTCTAAGAAGTGTGTGAAGTGTGCGCTCTTTGCGGGCAAGGAGAAGCTCCCAGCCATGCCTTTATAGCTGGTTCAAGTGAACCAGCCTTTTGTGAAGCGAGGTCTTGATTTCATAGGACCTATTAATCCGCCATCTAGTGCTGGTCACAAGTGGGTGCTTACGGCAACGAATTATTTTACAAGGTGGATAGAGGCGGTTGCTTTAAGGGACTCAAATGAATCTGCTGTTCTAAGTTTTTATGAGGATAAAGTTACTAGATTTGGTGTCCCATAATCTATAATATCTGATAATGCATTGGCATTTGTTGGTTTTAAAATAACTGATTGGGCTATTAAGCATGGTATCTAGTTGAGTACATCTTCAAACTACTACCCTCAAGGAAATGGCTTGGCTAACAGTACTAACAAGAACTTGATACAAATTATCAAAAGAACAATGGAAGAAAATCTGTGGGTTTGGCATTCTCTTTTGAAGACTGCATTGTGGGTAGACTGTATAACTCCTAAATGGTCAATTGGTAATTCTCCATATATGCTGGTGTACGGGAAAGAGACGAGGTTACCTTTATTAGTTGAGCGTCCAGCTCTTGATATTATACATCAGTTGCAAATGTTTGAAGAGGAAGATCCTATGGCAGTCAGGTATGCTGAATTAATGGAACTGGATGAAGTTAGTGTTACCCAAATATTCCCTGTCATTCATTTTTGGCCGTGGTCCTATTTTCCAAAGAAGTGCTCAGGTGTTGAAAACTCAGTGTGTTTTCGACCTTCGCTCTGAAAGCCCAGGATGTTTTCGACCTTCAAGCGAAAACTTCGGTTGTTTTTGGCCTTCCACGCTTCGCACTTCTTCAGCATCGGCATTTCCCTTAAAGTGTTCAGTGTCGAAAATTCTCTGTGTTTTCGACCTCCGGTTTGAAAAAAACCCTCTGTGTTTTCGACCCTAAGTGCGCAACTTCGATAGGCGGGTCCCAGTTCCTCAAAGCCGTGCCAATGTGGTGAAGATCCAACGACTATCGCATGATCGCATGGGATCTTCCGATCCCATGAGATCATACGACAACCGTTGATACGGTATCAGCAAGGATCGGCAGTCAAAAGATTCATCTGGTGGTCAGTGGCTAACATCTTACAGTTGCTCGCATGATCGCATGGGCTTTTCCGAGCCCATGCAACCATGCGACAAACCGTCAACGGTTTCGGTGGGTCCGGATTTCTTAAACGAGGTGGCGGTCGGCGTAACAGTTCCAGGCTGGTCGCATGCGGCTTCCTAACTGCATGCGACCATGCGACAAGCCTTTAGCAGTCAGCAGGGCTTCGGTGGGTGGTGACGTGTCCGGTTTGCAGTGGGCCAAAGGTATAACATGGGCCCCCGTAGATTCAAGATCTACGGTGGTTGCATGTTCGCATGAGATCTTCCAATCCCATGCGATCATGCGACCGCCATTAGATCCTCCTGATGCTTTCGGGCGGTGTTGCTGTGGGTCCGGCCGATGTGGTCAGCTCCTGTTGGGCCACGTGGCAAGTTTGATAGGTGTGATGTTTTGCGGGCCCGAGCATCTATGTGGAAAGCAGAGGCAGATTCTCAAGGGGTTGTCGCATGATCGCATGAAGCCTTTCGGGCTCATGCGATCACGCGACCGTTGACTTTTTCAAGAGTGGTGCAACTACTTTTTCGTGGGGCCAAATTTTAATGGCGGAGGTTTGGTGGAGGTTTAGAGGAGGTCGTTCTTTTCTCTTCTAACTTGGCGGTGTCCGATAAAGGGTTTCTTTGTTCGCCGAGCTGGCGGATATGTTTTAGCAGGCCTCCAGACTTGGCAAGAGCGCGGTTGCGCGGTTAGCATGTTTCGCGTGGTCGCTAAGTGGAGCCCGGGGTTAAGAAAGGTTAAAGCGACTCTGCGACTAAAGAGAAGGTGAACCCGGGGTGAAGCCAGGAGTTAAGTTTGCAGTGCAATCTTGAGCCCGAGGTGTCTATGTGGAAAGCGGAGGCAGATTCTCAAGGGGTTGTCGCATGATCGCATGAAGCCTTTCGGGCTCATGCGATCATGCGACCGTTGACTTTTTCAAAGCGGTGTGGTCGTGGGTCCAGTTGAGGTGTTTGGTTCCTGTTGGGCCACGTGGCAAGGTTTGGCAGGTGTCATGTCTTGCGGGTCTCGAGCGTCTATGTGGCAAGCGGATGCAAGTTTTCAAAGAGGCTTGTCACATGATCACATGAGGCTTTTTTAGCTCATGCGATCATGCGACCGGTGTTATTTCAAAGCGGCCTATTTTTCGTGGGCTTTCTTCTGAAGATGTTGCGAGTGCGGGTAGCTGAAATTTATGATTTTTGCAGGCATGATCAGTACAGGCATGGGCGCGCAAAGAAGGATGTATTTGATCTGTTGTGATATTTTCAAGATAAAAATTTATGATCAGAAGCGACTGGTTTTAGGGTTGATTATTTTATGCATATCTATGTAGCCCTAATTGAGATATTTTTGATTTCTGCCTGTGTGCAGAGTTGTATATATTGTTTTTTTTTGGAGCTTTTGAGTGAAGAATCCAACAACTGTAAAAAGAAAGTTTCTTTCTCAGAGAGCAAATTTGTGGCATTTTGCCCCCTTTGGCTTTCTATAGTTGAAATTCCCATTGATTATTCAGATAATGCAAAGTATTTTGTGACATTCTTGTTGTCCTTATGCTTTCCTTGTGTGGATTATCTCTTATTGGATTTAAGTATATGCATGATTTCTGTGATATCTTAGGTTTTTCTGATACCTCTTGCTTTCTGCAATTTTTGTGTTTCCTGTGTTTGATTTGATTTAGATGTTTTGTGGGCATGCTATAACCCCTAGCAGTCTTGTCTCAATCCTACACCGAGCTGCAGAGGTGAATGTCTGTTTGCAGGTCATAAGTGGTGTCTTCTATTCAGGCCCTCTTATGAAACACTTATGCAAACCTATTCAGTAAGTTGTGATCTTCCAGACCTAAGCCTTTCACTGGTTTCATTCCTCTATACTGAGATCCGAACCCTAGTTTCGGTGCATCACCTAGTAGGTAGATTTGCTTCCAGTCATTTCCCTTTTCATGCACTCCTTCTATCCCTTTCCCCTAAAAGTTTTACTTTCCTGTCTAAGAGAAAATCAAGGTGATTATCCAAGAGGAACCAGCCTAGAATCTGGAGGTCTCATCTCGGTTAGCAAAAGGTCCCACAACCTTGAGATGATTCCCATGTTATACTAGATTATCAAGACCAAGAGAACTTGAGATCAGAGGCGCAAATTCAGTGTATAACAGTTAGAAGGAAAGCTATGCAAACTTTGGAGTACCAACAAATTCAGACTAAAAGAGCATTTGATAAGAAGACTACCCCTAAAGTTTTCAATGAGGGAGATGTGCTGAAGTGGGATGTGTTGAAAAGCAGGCTAGACAAGCATTCAAAGTTTGACAACTTCTCGAGTGGACCTTTTGTTATTACTCAATACAAGGAGCACAATGCGTTCCAATTATCTACCATGGATGGCAAAGTTCTACCGATTCCAGTCAATGGAATCCACCTCAAGTGTTGCTTTGAGGTATGATTTTCTGAGGAGTCTTTGTTTTAGTTTCAATAAGGTGCTGCTGCACCATGTTTTGTGTGCTGTTTTTTCCCTAAGTGCTGTTATGCACAGTTTTCCTAAGTTTTCCTAGTGTTTTCCTACTTTCAATAAAGGTTTCCAAGTCTTCAAAAGAATTGTAGAAAACAAAACAGTTCTACTTGCATGCAAATACAATAGCCAACTAGGTACATTCATACATGTGCTCATAAATAGAAAGTTGAACAAATTCATGCGTCCTAATGCAACATATATATGAACATGAATACCTGGTTACAATACCTGCATACACCTAGCATTTCTCTGTTTTGCACAGTCCTACTGTTTAGGTGTTTTTTGCAGCAATGAGATGAGTCATTCTTGTTTTCAGTCAAGAGTCATGTACACCATTCATAATGATGAAGGGGAGCCTACTTCATCATTATGAATCACTCAAATCACACAGGGCTGAAAAAAACAATCACCCATTCCGGGAGAGTATATGAAAATCTGATGTTGACTCCTAGCCCAATGGAATGATTTAGGCTACTGGTATTCTATGTCTAGGAGGCAGACACCCGTCAGAGGTCGCCAATTTTGCTACCAATTTATTTTGGGCTTAAATTGGTAAAGCCATACTGGCTAGGACTGTTTGATTATCTGAAAGTCATGCTTAATGTCTGTGAAAACCATTTGATTTATTCTATGAATTCAAGTTTACATTTTATGACGAAAAGTAAGCAATAACATATGGGGAAAATGAGTTATATCTTTATGCTTTTCTGAAAATGTAAATTTATGTTTATTCATCAAGTGCTTATTACGTTTCACACAGGCCGTGAAACTAAAAATTAAAAAAAAAAAAAAAAAAAAAATCAAAGTGCTTAAACAAGAGGAACATGAATGCAAATACAGAAAAACATGAAATAAAAAGAGGTTCATAGGAGCCAGGCATTGCTTGATACTAGAATGACTGGCCATGTTGTTGTTTTCTTTGGGCTCTCTATGTCCCGCTGTCCATCATGCCTTGCCTCCGTGCTAGATCCTGCAAGAGAGATTGAGAAAGAGTTAGATCTAACGATCTAAGCAATAGCCAACCAACTCACCATCCTACTCAATACATACATTCATATTCCTAAGCTAAACACCAGATTTATTCATTTTTCTAATGAGTTTGTTTCCTGTACAACATCACACCTATCACTGACATGTGGACGTAAATGTGGCTCCCACAAGTGTTTGAGCCCAACATGTCCGTGATAGGGGTGATTTAGATCAAGCAAGAAGTATAGATACAGTATTTAAGGGACAAGTTGTTTTATTGAATGATTTGAAACCTTGTGTTTTTTTTTTAAAAACACAACAGGGATGCATTAAGAGCAGGTTCAAGTAGTATCATGCCATTACTTTAATGTGCTTTTACAAGTTCAAGAAGTTAGGATTACAGACGGTATCAAAGGCAGGGTTGCAGATGTTTTACAATGTTCTCATATGTCATAATGAGAGAAATCAGATTCATCAAATCAAAGCATCAGATTTTAAGAATTAAAAAGAAGAATGTCATGTCATAATGGCAGCAGTATCAACATCGCATGGAACATGAGTAAAAGCAATAGCATTCAATGTCAAATAAAGTTGCAATGAGCTTGAATAGAGAAAGTAAGACTACATCAACAATGAGCTGGTGAATGTTTAATTGGAGAAGAATCAATCAGAAATGTTAAAGAGATTAAATATTACAGGAGGAAGCTTGAGCATTTTCTGAGTTGTGGAATGCAGTCCTATGTATAAGTAACAAGTGATTCAAAGACAGGTAGCCATAATAACAGTGACCTTTGCTAGACTGTTTAACAGAGCAGTATTAATGAATTCTGGACAGCACAATTATGGTGCTAGTGGTACTCCATAGTAGTCACTTGAAATTTAAAGAAATAGTTACACCATAACTGGGGTAAGACTGGATGCAACAAATGACAGCGGATATCGAATAAGTGTCAAGTAGTCACCATAGATGGAGGCAATCATCAATGGATGTATTGAGAATGAGCAGTAAAGATATCAGAATTTCCTGGAGAAGTGATGTTTTGAAAAGAAAAGCATCGACTATTTTCCAACAGTATTAATGAAATCTGGACAGCATTATCCCTATCAAAAGAGCCCTCACATGATGAGAGCAGAGTTGGAAATACTCAAAGGTGGCAGCTACAGAAAACAGATGCTATGTGTCATCACAATTCAGCATGGATATAATACTTCTCAGAAAATCCTGAAGGAAGGAGTTAACATATTCTAGTGGAAAATTAGAGCAACAAAGCCACGTTTCAGCCAAGGACAATGGATACAAGTTTTTCAGAATTACTTAAATATTTTTTTTCTCAATGCAGTTTTTCAAAAAACCAAAGCATGTTTGAAATGATAAGTTTTTTTTTTTCTGGGTGCTTTTTTCAAGCTTTTATCCATACCCAGATGAACATTTTCAGAGTTTCAAATTTTATGCAAAAGAACACATGTTGGGGGTGCGCAAAGAGAGGAAAGAAACAGTAAGAAGTTATTTATTTTAACACACTTTCTCCATACAGCAAAATATCAACTACAGGAAATGCGAGAAAAGAAAGATATGGTGAAATGATGAGATCCTTTCATGATGGCGGCCAGAACAGCAATGAAAACTCACGAATTTCACCTTCATTCAGCACATTTTTTTGAGAAATAGGAGTTCGGGTGATAGTCTAATGCACTTACCTGTGAGTTTCGCAGAGATTCATGGAGGAGATGACTTCATAAATCTTCCAGCAGACAGAATGCTTCCATAGATGGCGGCGGTTTCCCGGCTCGAAACCCTTCCTCTCCAATGCAACAAAAGAAACAAATGATGCGTTTTACTTTAGGGTTGTTTGTTTTTGTGGACCCCTAATATGTATTGCATTATATTTCAAGTCCGAGATGCCACGACAACATTTCCCTTTGCTATTTGCATAATATCTTTTGCTAGGGTTTTTTGAAACATAAAGATAATATCCTTTAGTTTTATTTAAAACGTATCCTCTATACTCATCAATATTTATAAATGGTTAAAATTCGTTTAACAAATATAAGTTTTTTATTTATATTTGTTAGATAAATTTTATTATTTTTAAATACGATTAAGTATATAGGGTAAATTTTAAATTTAATTATGATATTATTTTTATGTGACATATTTTGTGTTTTGAATTTAATATTTGGTGTCTTATGAACCAATTATTGATCTTAAAGAGATGTAAATGGCATGTATGGAGATGGCCAAGTCTTCATGACTTATTCATAAGTTTTAATGAATTTGAGAGTGTTTAGGGAGATGGATTAAGTCTCTAGACATCTTGAGGGAATATAGGGCTTGTTGAGTCCTTTTAGGAGAGTGGAGAAGATTTAGGGGGTCGGATTGAACACTTCAAGGAGGTTTTTAAGGTCATTTATTGGCAGTTTGAGGTTTTTGGGGCCGTTTTGGTGAGTCACCAAGGTTGTTAGTGACTTGGTTGGACTTTTTTAGTGTGTTAATGCTTTTTGGAGGGAATTTGGGTCCTATTTTGGGGGCTTCATTGTTGCATCCAAAAATAGGTTGTGGGTTGTACTTAGTGAGTTTTGGACTCACTTTTTCTGCAGTTTTGATTGGTGATTTTGGAGACTTAGTATTTTTGTAGATCTTGGTTCCTTTTTCTCATCTTTTCTGTAACTCAGTTTATTGGGAAGTGAATACATTATAGGTTTCATATCTTATTTGTAGAGCACTTTTCCTTCATCCAACTTATTATTGCAGTTTTATGTGATGTTATGTGATTGATAAAGTGAAAGTAAGTGTTGTTAGAACCTTCCTTTACAACTTCTGTCTCACAAATCTTTACATTTTTCCCGTAAGTGATTACTTGTGCAGGTTGTTGGCTGTGTTGTTGAATGTTCAAGGACATGGGTGTGAAATTATTTTTCCTCAATGCTTGTATCATTTTATCTAGCCAATGAAATATTTATGCATTAGAATCCATAATAGGTTGTGATACCAGTAGTTCTTTGTATTTGAGTTAAAGGTGTCACCTGAAATTGTTTTCAATTTCATTCAGTTTGGTATCCACATTATTTAAGTGTAGTTTTCAAGTTTAAAGCTCTACTTCAGTTCTCTTTAGTTTTCAAGTTTCTTCCTCCCTTTTCCTGTGATAAGTAGTTTAAGTGTGAGAACCAGCTAGGAGCTGGCCTTATCCGGAGATTCAGTCCATTTTTAAGTAACCCACGATTTACGAGTGATTCCAAGTTACCTTGAAATGTCAAATTTCTAGGAATTTGAAAGGGTGCAATTTCAGGTGATAACAGTCACCTAGGCTGGTATATATATAAAGTGATGTTATTTCATTCTAGGACAGATTTTGATCCACGGTAATTCACATCTTCTTGCTGATCAAATATTCAAGTGCTCAGGGGAGACAATCGGGTATTGTCTATGGTTGGGAGGGTAAATCATTTCCCTTGGTTAAACGAGCACATAATGAACAAGTTTATTTATGGTAAGGCCAATTTTATTGGAATTGGGAGATTAATACTATCTAATGACTCCTATAAATAAGAGGTAGTGAGAATCTTTCAGAGATATGTTACAACAACTCCAAAAATGTGAGTACTATGATAGTCACAATATATCAATGTAGAACATCCTGTGATCATTCAAAAACTATAATCAATATTGTAGATGATACCTGATGACAGGAACACATACAATATCCATAAACTCTCTTCTAAGGGCAATCCAACATGAAGACAGAGCACACTGGAATAGGACTCAAAGTCATAAGAGAACACATAATGTCAAGTGAGGCTGAGGTGATGCAACCAACTCAAGCGACAGTCGTTACAAGGAGATGATGCCGAAACAATAATATAACTTTAGTGAGTCATAAACAATCACTGATGGACACGAAGAGTAATTGACGCCACATCACAATCAAACCGAAACATAAAATCCCGACGCCAACTCATCATAAGCAATGACACGCAATGCTTAGTTAGCATAGCCGTCCAGTCACTATGGGAAATACAGAAGTCGCATGAAGACAAAAGTAGATAAGGACGAGTTGAAAGACGATGCTAGTAGGCAAAGCCAAAGAAAATTATACTCAGAGAAGACAAACTCGAACAAAAAATTTGCAGCACCAGAATGAAGAATACGCTGAACAGAGGACATCGTTGTGAGTGGAAGATCAATCTTGCATCTACCATAACTCAACATATATCCATAGGGGGATATTTCCGTGGTATCAAACCAGGTTCTCCTGCCAACCTTTGAGGTTTTATGAGTGACAGAAGTGCAAATTAGTTGCCTTGTTGGATTTTGGAAATGGCTACATTGGATTATTTTATTCACGATTCTGAGGAAAAAGTGATTTTTGGTCTGAATATTTATAATTATGCTAAAATAGATAGTGGGACCCATTTGGAATAATAATATTTGTGATGTTCAATTTATATTACCTTGACTTTAATCGTGGTTCTTATTGTTGTGGTAGTGTTAAATATATTTATTGGACTAATTTATTTGGGTGCATTAGCTTAATACCCTGCCGTGGGGGAAAAATATTGCTAGAGGATGTAATTGAGTGTGGTTGATATTTCTAATTTTTTGGGAATTGATTTGTTGATGTCTTAGCATGAATATTATTTTTGGAGGAACATTTGAAATAAATAAATTCCTTTCACCGCTGCCGCTTATTTGTAGCTCCATTAGAGTATGGAATGAATATAGGAAGTTTCTTCGACAAGCTGAACCACCTATATTCGTAATATATTTATTTACTGAGCTATGCTATAGTTTTGAGGGTTGACAAATATATGTATCTGGGCAGCTACACATTTTAACGTAAGGCACAATTATTAATGTTTTGATGCAAAGAATTAAATATTTATATGACAGGCCTATATCTTTATTTGCCGTCTTAGCTATCAGGTTAAATTGGAGCACCAATATTTGAATAGGTTGGAGGAGGGTATAGACTTTCTCTACTAATGCCATTGTGATTTTTATCAAGAATTCCTTTGATTCTCAACTTCTATTTAAGAATCCAATTGCCTACATGTCTGGGATACTCGTCTAAGTTGAGATTCCCATGATGAGGGATCGAACAGACTATTGCCTTACCAAATCTGCAAGGAATTAGAAGTTGAAAGGTTCTCTTACTTTCACTCTTATGCTTTCAAACATAATGTTGCAGAGTTTCTATGGTGTAGGAAATATTTGTGTTTGAGCCTAGAGTGAAAAGAATGTTCTTGAAGACTGTAGATAGTTGTGTTTTCCATCTACGTGGAGGCATTGGAGTTTTTTTGTAGATGTAGTTGTCACTCCTAGAACAAAAAACAGGTTCGGAAATTAGTCAAACTGCCTTTGTCGTCGAACTGGGTTGTGGAAATGATGTACTTGTGAAGACGGGAGCAGTTTTTTTCATAAGGGTGAAGATATGGCATTTTATTGAGAATGCAGGGGTCCAAATAGTGTCTTAGTGGGAGCTATCCACTAAGACTACATACATTGCTTAATATGCATGGGTCCAAATAGTGTCTTTGTGGGAGCTATCCATATTCTCAATATGAGCGTTGTAACAGTGATTTACCATCATCTCTAGTTGTGAACTTTGTTTATAGGGAGATATTTTTAACTCTATTTCCTTCAAACGATAATAGCTACAGCAGTCTACAGAGAAGGTGGAAGCATAGAGAATTCAACTGTTATTTCCTTCTTTGAATTCATTTGAGGATGAGTTTCGAGTGAAGAGGCAGTTGTGAGTTTGGTAACGAAGGTCAACTGATGGGACCAAACTGGCCATATTGCATATACAAATTGAGAATGAATTGTTATCAATGACACAAAAAGGGACTGACATCTCGACAGTTCGGATTTAGAATAGTGAAGAATTCTAAGAAGGGAGAAGAACTGGAATATGTTTGGAATCTGGTGAATTCAATACTCGTAGAGGAGACTGAGAATTGAGGCACCAACCCAAATTGATATTATAATGTTCCGGGCATTGCAATCAATCTGGGAGTTGTTGTATCAGGTTACAGATTTGTTCTAAATCTTTGTGTTTCTATAACAGTAAATTTTAAAGAAAAGGGAAATTGCATTTTTTTTTAGTTTTTAGTCTTTTCCTTCTATCAGCTGTTTGCAATTGATTGATCAAACAAAACATCCAAACAACGTACGACTTAGTTAAAATCAGTCCATTGACAAAATCCATGAAACTTGATTGGAAAACACAAACAAATTGTTGTCGGACTTTGATTACTATCTTAGAGCACATCAGTTTTCATGGAATTCAGTTTGGAAAAAACAAAATGAAAGAATGGGCAGATCACAAAAGTGTTTTTTTCTCAAGAATTAAATGACACATTTAATGGTTATCAGCTAAGGGACTTGCAAAAAGAAAAGGAAGTGGGAAATTGGCTCTATGTAATTGGATTACAATTGGGATCCATGAAATTTCTTGATAGTGTTCTCTCAAAGTTTGAGGAATTAGACTTATATTTATCTAAAGTAGACCAGTCAGATTGGAGACATTTGAATTAGGCTATGCAGCCCCGAATGCTCCCTTTGGTTCATCACAAGTTTCTGAAACATCCTTATGAAGAGGTGAGACTTGCAGTTGCTTCTTGTCAGAGTGAGATCATAAGAATAACAGCTCCTATAGCACCCTATAATGATGATATATAGAAGGTTCTACAACTGGTTGTGGAGAGCCTACATGGGTTACATGATGTCAAAGCCCCCCCTCTTTTAGTAAGATTGCTAAGCTTTTAGAAATTATGGAAAGAACCGGATCATTTATCATTAAGTTGGATCTCAAATGTGAAAACATGATTCTTCAAATGTTTCAAATTCTTTCAATGCTCTTAATTGAAATCAGGAAGCATCTAAACAATGTGAGGGTTTGTATGCAAACCATTATGTCCTTGATATTTGATGAGGATGATGATATCTGCAAGTGGTTGCAATCAAACTTGTTGGCCATTTGGAGGAATAAGAAGGCTATATTACCTATTGCTTATGAACTCTCCAAAAGATTGATTAAGCATAAAATTGAAAGGTTAAAGGAACACATGATTGAAATGAACTAATCTCAATAGGCTTATAGGTTGCAGGGTCTTCCAAAAATAGTAAGAACCAAATGAGAAGGGAGAAGATTTGTTTCCCAATGTCAGGAGACTTGGACACTTGATCATAATTGTGGGGTTAGTAAGGAAGATAAGTCAGCCAAAGAAGCTTGCACCAATGATGAAGAAGATAGAAATCTCACAGTTTGGTTCCAACAAAATAACTCAAATGCTTGTGAGGAGATGGATTCAGCTGTTGTTATAGGTAAGGGATAGCAGATCTCTATATTGGTGACTCAAAGGTTGTGATTGAAAAACATTTTGATGGGGATGGTCTTACTCAAGGAGAGAGCATATTAGAGTATCAGTTGTTTCAAATGAAGTGCTTGAATTTTCTTATTGTGAAAAATTTCTTTGAAATGATGACATAACAACAGCCTTGACTTTGCATGCAGATCAATCAAACAAGGAGTTTGAGGCCCATGATGACATTCTTGACACCCTTGAAAGGTATGATGAACCACGTGTTCTTTAGAGCAATAGTTCTCTTATGCATGACAATGTTTTGGAAGATTAAAACTAATAACTTGGAAGATCCCAAATTTGCTGAGAGAGTAAATGTCAATGATGATGCCCATTTGGTAAATTCTGAAATGGATAAAATCAACACGTTGTTAGAAGGTCTACACTACAAATCTGAAATTATTGCAGCAGATGATTATTTGTCTATGAACCAAGGGGCTGACCCAACTTGTGAATCCAACATATACCAAGGATTTGACACTAAAGGGGTTGATTTGGAGGACCAATCAGAAAATGCATTTCAAGATGATGATGTTGAGAAATATACTTAGAAGAATCAGCTAAAGGTCACAAGTGATATGATTGTTCCAGCCTTAGTACATTATGATGACACTCACAAGATCATTGAAGACCTCTACAGGAAGGTTCAAATTGAAAGAGACAAAAGGGCAAGGAATGCGATTTTTATTTTGTTGACTTGCAGGTGGTCAAAATAGCTCTGGAATTAATGAAATCCGATAATTTGTGTTTACTTTTAGACAGGGATCATATCTTAAAGATTGTTGATAAATTGAAGGAAAAGGAAGATGAGGTGATCAAGCTTATCATGGAGCTTAACAATACACAGTCAATATTGGAGAACATGCAAACTATTGTTGCAAATTATTTCAGGGAGAAGAAAAATAGAGGAAAGATTGGGTTTATTAAAGGAGTGTTTAAGGAACTTGACAGCATATAACAGATGTATGATTTGGATAGCTATCCCAAAAAATTAAGCAATAATTTTTTGGAACTGAAGCCTAAGTATGAGTTCGGACTAAAGGATAGTATTCAGTTGGTTGACAATTATTTGTTCAAGGTAGATACCGATTGGATGTTTGATAATCCACTCTTCAGGTTGGATGAGGAAGTCCTTTTTGACTCTAGTGATGAGAATGAAATTGATTGTAAGATTTGGGACCAGGTGTAGTTTGTAGTGACGAGCTTTGGTCACAAGATTGGAGTAGTGGATCAATTTCTAGAGTTAGTACTGCTGCCCACTATTCAATCATCTTACACATGGGTTTGGATTTTGATCTGTAGATGAGTTGGAAGGATTCTGTTGTTTAGTAGCTGAGTAGTTTTTGGTTGAGGATTGATGTTAGATATGGTTTGATCATTGAAGATGGGTTTTCAGCTTCTTTCTTACTCATGATTCCTATGTATTCAATGACACTTCAAATTGATTATTGTTGTACTAGTTCCTTCACATCATTGGTGTTGATCTTAGTCTTTGAGCAATTTGATTTTGTGCACTTGCAGACTTCAGTGCAGCTAGTTGTGGGACATCTCTTGGGTACAACTAAATTATTCTCCACTTTCACTTGGGGGAATTTGGGTCATTGCGCTCACTTCATAATATTAGTATGTGTGCTTTCAGATGATGTGGTTGACCACATATGTAATACTTGGTTAGTTGTTAGGGTCGATTACACTGATTTCTATTCCGTTAGAGCTGATTATGCTGATTTCTATTCCAATCCCTCGATAGCGATGGATCAGATTCTTCTTTGGAACTTCATGAGGGGATATACTGAGATTTTTACTTTTTCGTTGAATGGAATACTCTTTCTATTACCTAGGATCATGATTGGCAGACGGTTTGCTGATGGTCTTTCTTGAGTTACCTTGGCAGGTCATATTGCATGGTATTAATTTCAGCCTTGTTAGAGGTTTCAGACCTATGGAAGTTGTTCTAGATTACATCTGCAACTTAGGATGGGTTGATATCTCTTTTTGTGTACCTATGATGAGTGTTTTGCACTTCCATGAGAGATCATTTGGAGTTGGAGAGTTCTTCGGTGTTGATAGCTACTTGAGATATTTCTGTCATCTTATATTTGACTGTTGTGACTACGTGATGATTGTGATCCTGACATTGCCATGTTTGGTGCTTTATTTCATTGTGATTTTGATGAGTGGTTTTGCAATTTTGGGCATGGTGATGTTTATATCAGAGTAGTGCAACAGATTGGAAGAGCAACATTCTTGAGGTTGATATGGGATCCAAACATTTGGTCTCAACGTGCACATGTAGATTGCTTGAAGGAAAGCAATCTCTAGGAAGTGAGCACTCTAATGTCCCCTAATGTCCCCTTATTGGGACATTAGAAATCAACTAAATAATTAAGTTTTAAGTTGTCAGATTACATCAAATTTAATGATAATTTAATTATTTAATAAAGTATTAAAATGACTTTAATGGAGTTAAGTGAAAAATTAATAAAGTCATTTTAACTTAAACAGAAAAAACAAAGGCATATCAAGAAATGAGCAGAGGGGAAATGAAGAGTCACAATGTTGTGTTATTAAAGACCATTGAGAGGCTCATTTTGGACATGCTTGGTTATGCTTGGTTTATTATTTTCACTTGGAGAGTTTGGGAGCTTCTAGCTTTCAATTTTGAAACCTAAGGATGAAAACCTTTAGGATTTCTTGGTGGGTTGGACGAAAACCCAATTGATTTCTTTGGTGGATTCGTGCCGGAGTTCACAATTGGGCAAATTTGCGAAGTCTTCATTTGAAGACAAACTTGCAGTAACAGAAGTATTTCATATCTATTTGGAAAATAAGGTTGTAATCCTTTATCTTTATATTTAATTTCAGATCTCTATTTCATTATGATATTATATGATTTCCAATATAATCTGTTAGATAAATAGAAGTCAGTTTGCGTGTAAATTGTTTGCCTAAATTCCTGTGGAACATTTGGGAAATTTTGGAATAAATATCTATAGGGGGATATTTCACTTTAGAAGTCGTTATTCCTTTAGCAGTCATTATTCGTTTAGCTCCTTGGACTAGTAGAAAATCTACAAGTATTTAAGATATTTTCTTTTTTGGCTCCTCCTAGGCTGTATAATATTCCTTTGGTTTTGTTTGTCTTTTTTGAAGTGTAAAGTGTAATCTTATTACATTTTACTTAGGTGTCATCTCATTCTTTTACGTTTGAACATCTTATTCTTCTACTTTTGAACATCTTATTATTTTACTTTTCAACAATAAGTGTAACCTTGTTCCATGGGGTTTTAATGTTCCCAAAGAGGCTGCACTCCTCTTCTAATTCATGTATATTTATAAATGCAGCTTCATTGATTTCTTATACCCCTTGAGGAATGGAGTATTGGTCATTATATTTTGAATAATTGTCACTTTGAGCAACTAGGGTTCCTTAAATAGCTTAAAGAAATTATTCTTAGGTAGATTTTTCCAAAACATAAGTATTAGTGTCGTCCATACTAGACTTCTCTATGTACCATTTGCCAAATACCTCACTTAAATAAGTGTTCTCTTTTTGATGTTTGAGGCTTTTAGCTTGATTAATAGAAAGGGAAAATTAATAATAAACATATGCTAGTTCCTAGAAATTCACAAGAATTAGATACAATAAAGATTTTTTAAACTTGAAAACATTAATTCTTAGTTTCTTTCAGAGTAGTATAAAATGCTAAATATCTTTTACAGTTATCTTTATTTTATTTTCTATGGATTTAAAATGTCTTTTTTGAATTTAATGAAATTATTATTTTTTAAATGTTTTGTATTAATGTGATTGGTGTTTCTTTTTGGACAGAAACATGCAACCTCTGTGAAGGATATATGAAGAATGGACTGCAAATTTCAGTTGTGTTTACCATTTACGATTTTAAAAGATGTTGTAAGTTATTATGTTTCTAGATTAAACTTTGTATCAAATTTTAATTTCGAAATAATTTCACATTTTCTAATTAGTTTCTACATGAATGTTTTTTTTTTAAATATCTTGTTCCTTTTTATATTTGTTAAATGTTATTGTTCTTTCAAACATGTAACTAAATAATAGATTTTATTCACTAGAGGAATTTTAAAATATAATTTTATATAATATAGTAAATTTAAAACAAGTTTTTACTTTTTTTTTTCTTGAAATCAGTGCTTCCTATTGAATCCCTTTTCCTAAAATGATTCTTAGACATTGAAACTCCTCTAAATGTACATTTTGTTTGTTTGTTTATTTAGAACATAAAACTTTGGGAATGTAATTTTAGAGCAGTTTTGAATGTTAGTCGCAAAACCATTTTAAAATAGATGGGTATGTTTTTGTCAAAATACAAGGGAAAATTATCGCACAACAAATAACATACCAAGCAAGATCTCACACCAAAATACTATTTCAAGACAATACTAAAATATTAGTATTGTTAGTAGGTGATATTTTCACGGAAAACATCTATAGATTCGAAATTAAGCATTTCAAACAAGAAATTGCATTGCAATGCAATAGAGAAACCAGAATTATGAGAGCATTTGGAACAAGCATTGTGACCTAGAACATTAATTATGAACTGGTCATGCAACTAAGACTAAGAGATTCAAAACCATATTATTGGATATTAACAACACTATTTTCAAGTTGAATATTAGGAGGGAGAATCTTGGTGACGAAGTTTTATTTGGAATAGAGAATACAATAATAAATGCTCGAACATTGTATTTGTTGGAAATTGTTGTTATTGATATTAAAGTCTCCAAACAGCAGTAATAAGGGAATAGAGCAATGGTTAAGAAAGTAATAGAGCAGTGATACATATGTCTAGTATTGCAGCTATTTTTGAAGAAGGCAGGGATAAACTTAATAGTGAGGTTCAAAAGGATGCTCCTTTCTAAATAATGCATCCATTATAAAAGGATGTCTCTGTTAATAGAGAGAGGAAGATATCAATTTAGATTGATAAGTGTTTTAAGGGTATCTGAGTAGAATATAGATCTATAACTGAGCCAGATCAAATTCTTTGTGGTGGAGTGAAGAATCATCCTTAGAACACAAGTAAGAAATCTATATGAGAAATCATTCTATGTAAGATCAGATTTACATTGTGTATGACAGCGATTTGATTAATGTGTGAAAGGACAGGCATGAAAATGTCTCAGGTTAATAAAAGTTATATCATTATGAAATGTTGTGTTCATTTATAAAATCACCCTCCTTGGGAAGTTATAGTAAGGAGTTTGTGAGGTGCATATGTATTGTGTTGTGAACACGATAAATAAACATATCAGATAGACAACAGATATGCAAAGGATATGCAGAAATCTGAAGTATGTGGATAAAAAGAATATGTAAAATATGTGTAGATCTTTATGAAAGAATATATGCAAATTATGAAAATAGGATAAAGGAAAACATTATCCAAGAGTTTGTTTGCAGATTGGATGAAGAGATTGCAAGAAATTTTATGCAAGTTTTGCAATCAGATTTATGAAGCATTTATTGCTGATTTATGAAGAGGTATTTATTCAGATTTGTTAAGAGGGTTTAATGTAAAGATTTTGAAGTAGAGTGAATCGGCATATTATAGAGAGTTTTATGAGACATATGTATGTGGAAAGAATATGCAATCATATGTAATGATACAATTACATTTATGGAATGTGAAAGAGGGGAGTCACGTGGTGAAAGAATGAAGACAGTAATGTCCATCATACATTGAAGAAGCAACTTAGAGAGTGCTATTTTGCATTGGAAGTTAGTGCTTCCTAAAGAAGATATTGGTATATTTATAGGTGGTTTGTGGCCTACAAATTCAGTCGTGGGAGTTGGTGCTCACAAATTGAACAAGGGGTTTGTATTTGTAAACTTTTTATTATATAAAAGGATTATTATGACATGGTTTTATTCTGGAAGGGGTTCCTTATAAATCACGCGTTCTACTTGTGATGTTTCATTGGTGCACCTTATGTTGATTGTTATATTTTTGTCATTTATGCTGAATTGTTTTTTACTTGAGTCGAATGGATCCTTTCCTCTTCTTGCTGTGTTGATTGAAGTAGATCCATCTCAGACACTCGTGTATGCAGCAAGTGTCACCATTGTTCTTATGTTTGTCATATGCTGTGTTTTTGACACACATTCTTTGGAACTGCAATAAGAATATGGAACCTGGCAGCTGAGAAACATGTAATTTACTGTGGTTGTCGACACCTTTCAATTGCAGTCATAAGTAACTGACTGCGACTTCTGTCCTGGACATGGGAGTTATGTAATTTAAACCCAACCGAGTCTATGTTCAAAATAGATATACTGAGACACATTGCAGTGTTTTACGACTGGATCATGACAGTGAATCAGAGGAAAATACGACTAAGACAATTGCCATTTTCTAAATATTGTCAGAATGTGTTATGACTGCAGGTTGGATATCATTCTCTTTGGGAGAAGATAAACGTCTTTCTAAAGGAACAAAAAACGCTTCTGAAGACAGTGTCTTGTTTGGTAACTGGAGCGGCTCTCGAGCTGTTGCATGACAAGTTAGCAAACAAGAACGACACCGTAAAAAGAAGCCAGTGATGACAGTCTTTTTCAGGGCTGTGAAAACTGCGGGCCATGTGTGAATTGCGTTGAGGATTCTAAGGAAGGAATATGAGGTGTCTTCGTGTGGTCGGTGGTATGAGCTAGATGCATGCGCCGACATCTTCAAGGCGTAGAGACAGTGTGAAGAAGTGAGCGGAACTTAACTATAGAAATATAGAGCAATGGAGTACTGTCGCAGAAATGATGAGGAATATTGCTTGATAAGGGTGATGTAAATCAAATGCGAATACATAGAATTAAAAAGCAAGTGTAAATTCTCAAATCCACCTGTGTGTGTGCTAACATTACAACAAACTTCGAATCTGTTAAAGCAAAAAAAGAAAACCACAACATCAATGTGGGGACTGTAGCATTTTGAAGAAGCTATTGCAAGTTTGTTTAAAAACATAGCTTAAAAAATCTGGAAGGTGGAGTTCGACAAAGAGTCAGTATGTAGTAATTCGTTTCTTGGAGGCAGATATAAATTGTTTCAGTAGTATTAGTGTTGAAGGACATTTTTGGGAGACAATGGTATGGGGGAGTCGCTCTGAAAGGAAACTCAAGGTGCTACAAAGAGCTATGTGTTGTGATGTATTCTGTGTGGACTCCCAAGTCTTTTCGACTTACGTTGAGACTTAGAACTTATTCTGGTTTTTGATATTGTTCCTTTAAAAAAAAAAAGGATAGTAGCCTTTTTGAAGCAGGTTGGAGCCTGAAGAGTTGTAGCTCTGTTTGTAAAGGGGTTGAAGCCCATTGATTTAGTGAAGCCTTTTCGACTTACCTTGAGACTTAGAACTTATTCTAGTTTTTGATATTGTTCCTTTTTTTAAAATGATTTAGTGAAGCCTTTTCGACTTACCTTGAGACTTAGAACTTATTCTAGTTTTTGATATTGTTCCTTTTTTTAAAAAGAAAGGTAGTAGCCTTTTTGAAGCAGGTTGGAGCTTGAAGAGTTGTAGCTCTGTTTGTAAAGGGGTTGAAGCCCATTGATTTAGTGAAGCCGTGGTTTTTTTACACAGCTTGGGTTTTCCACCTAAGAAAAATATTTGTGTCATGTCTCCATTTGTTGAGTGTGTCTCCATTTGTTGAGTGTGTTTTCTAGGTTTCCTTTATAAGTTTTTAAAATACTGATTCACCCCCTCCTCTCAGCATTTTTCGTTTTTCAATTGGTATAAGAGCCAGTCACTCTCTTCCCTTGCTTAAAAACTTGAGAGTTCGATTCTTGTGCCTATCACGAGTGCCTTAGAAGGTCTTTCTATGAATCGTGCACCCCTTTTTGATGGGAAAAACTATGCCTTCTGGAGTGTTTGAATGAAGACCTACATCATGTCCTTAGGCTATGATGTCTACCTCTGTCTTGTCAACGGTTACACTATTCCATCTAAACCTCCTGTGGATGCTGATGGTAAAAAGGAATTTGAGAATAATGCTAAGGCTATGAATGCTATTCTGTGTGGTCTGACTGAATCTGAATTTGTAAAGGTCATGCACTGTGCTACCGAAAAAGAAGTTTATGACAAACTTCATAATGCCTACCATGGTGATGATAAAGTTAGGAAGGCAAAAGTTCAAACTCATCGAGCTGTCTTTGAAAGTCTTCATATGAAGGAAGATGAGAATATTGTTGCTTACTTTTTATGTGTTGATGAGGTTGTCAATGCTTTAAAAGGTCTGGGAGAAAATGTTGAAGAAAAAACAGTGGTTCAGAAAATTCTTCGCTCTCTTCCCATAAGGCTTGATGCCAAAGTTTTTGCTATTGAAGAAATGTCAGATTTGGATACTCTAACAGTTGACAAATTGCATGGTATTTTGATTACCTATGAGATGAGGACCAATGTTGATGGGACTTCCAAAAATGAATCAACTTTCAAGGTCTCTAAAAGTAGTAAAGACAAGGAGAAGAAGCACAGCGAAATCTCAGATGAAGACTGTACTGAGGAAATTGCATATCTAGTTAGAAGGCTGAAAAAGGGTCTTAACAAAAACAATGGTAAAACTGGTTTGAAGTGCTTTAACTGTGGTAAACTCGGTCACTTTGCGTCAAAGTGTCCTTTTGATAAAGAATATGACATCCATGATGAAAAAAATTTCAAATTCCGGAAAATTAGGAGATTTGCCAAGAAAAAATGGAAATTTGAAAAGGGCAAAAAGGTGTTGTTTTCAAAAGATGACAGCGATGATTCTTCAAGTAGCGAAAGTGATTCTTGAATTAATGAAGTTATGTTCATGGTTGTTGATGACTTGAGTTCCGAAGAAAATGATGATATTGAAGATGATGAAGTGGATCTTGAACTTGAATTGAGTGCAGCTCTAGCTGAGATCAAGAAATTGAAAATGAAGAATCTAAATCTTGTGGATCTTCTACAAGTAGAAAGTGCTGAAAAGTTAAAGATTGCGACATCTCTCAAAGAGGCTAAAACTCAACTTGTTGATTCTAAAATTTTGAATGAGGAAGCTAAAAAAGTTCGTGAGAATTTGGAAAATCAAATTCAGCTAAAAGAAGAAAACATTGCCAAGCTAGAAGCTGAAATTGTTGCTTTCAGGAACATAGATAAATCTTCTATGCTTTCTAGTGAAGGAAGTGTCTTTCAAGAGCGGTAATGTTTCCCTAGATGATGTTCTTGGCTCTCAAAGACCTACCAAAGATAAGAGAGGAGTTGGCATGCAACTTGAACAAAACTCTTCACCACCGAAAAGTAGTCAGCCTGCACTTGACAAGGTAAATAAACCTTTTTTCTATGGCTACTATTTTTCATGTAACTACTTTGGACATAGAGCTGCAAATTGTAGAGCTGCCCCCTATACTTCAAGATTTTGCAACAGCTATAGTGTAGATTTGTTCTACAATGTTGAACCAAAAAGAAGGACAAAATTGACCAAGGTTTGGAGAAGAAAAGTTCAAGAAACACCTCTAAAAATTCTTGTTGTTCAAACAACTCTTCTTGCTAGCAGTGAGAAGGATATTTGGTATGTTGACAGTGGCTGCTCCAAACACATGACAGGTGATTTAAGTAAGTTTCATACTCTCAAGAAGATGAAAGTTGGAAAGGTTAGATTTGGAAGTAGTTCTTCTGCTAAGGTTGCTGGTATAGGTACTCTCTTAATTAATAATGATGAAACCATTGTTGAGAATGTTCTTTATGTTGAAGGTTTGAAACACAATCTTCTAAGGTAAGTCAGCTCTGTGATCAAGGGTATGACTTTAGCTTTAACTCAAATTCTTGCACTATAAAAAAGGGTAATGATGTCATAGCTAAAACAACTAGAGTAGAAAATAATCTTTATATTCTTGATGACTCTAATGATGAGACCTGTTGTTTGAGCAAGGTTGAGGATGCTTGGCTTTGACACAAGCGTTTTGGGCATGTGAGTTTTGATAATCTTATCAAAATCAGTAAAAAAGAAGTTGTAAGAGATATGCCAAAGATAGAGAAACCTGTTGATATTGTTTGCAAAAATTGTCAAGAGGGAAAACAAACCAGAGCTTATTTTAAAACCAAAAGATCATTACAGCAGTAGGCCACTTGAGTTAGTTCACATGGATCTCTGTGGACCAACTAGGATAGCAAGCCTTCAAGCTGAAAAATACTTTATGCTTCTTATTGATGATTTTTCTCGCATGACTTGGGTTACTTTTCTAAAAGAAAAATCAGAGGCTTTAGAGAAGTTTAAGATTTTTAAGAATTTGGTTGAAAATGAAATGGATGTGAAAATCAAATGCTTGCGTTTTGATAATGGGGGAGAATTTACCTCAAATGATTTTGTTAAGTTTTGTGAGCAACATGGAATCAAGAAAAAGGTTTCAGCCCCTAGAACACCACAACAAAATGATATTGTGGAAAGAAAAAACAGAACCGTTCAAGAGATGGCACGATGCTTAATGAATGAAAGAAAAATGAAAGATGTCTTTTGGAGAGAGGTTGTCCACACAACAGTCTACATTAAGAATAGAACTTTGTTGAGACCCAAGTTCAACAAGACTCTGAATGAACTATGGAAAGGTAAACCAGCTACTGTTAAGTACTTTAAATTTTTTGGAAGTCCATGCTACATTATGAGGGATGAAAATAACTTGGAAAAATTTGATTCTAGATTTGACGAGGGAATCTTTCTTGGCTACTCCTCTAAAAGTAAAGCATTCAAATGCTACAATAAAATGCTGCATAAATTAGTTGAGAGTGTTAATGTTAAGATTCATGAGGCTACTAATGAACTTGGTGAGAATGATGACAGCCTTGAAGAAGAAAAAACTCAAACTTGTTGACTTGGTGGTCAGCACCTCCTTTGGGGTTACCATGGATCTGGGTAAATCTGGTGTTTGTGACGTTCGTTGAAAGTTCGAGCTTTTGGCGCAACGGAAAACATTCCAACAATTGGTATCAGAGCGGGTTCCTTCTATATAGCCTAACCGCTTGAAGGTAGATCTAAAGAGCACAAATGGCTGAAAGTTTTCAAAACAAGGCACCAAATTTTGATGGGACAAATTATGCATTTTGGAGTATAAAGATGGAAGCATATTTAAATGCTATTGGATTCGATGTTTGGCAATCAGTACTAGATGGTTATACAATACCAGCAAACCCACCAACAGATACAGCCGGAAAGAAGAAAAGTGAGAATAATGCCAAAGCAAAACATGCTATTTTATGTAATCTAGCCGATTCGGAGTTTACAAAAGTTATGCATTGTAAATCTGCAAAGGATATATGGGATAAGTTGAAAAATATATATGAAGGGACTGACAATGTAAAGAAGGCCAAACTTCAAACTCACCGAAGCACATTCGAAAGCTTAAAAATGAAGGAAGATGAAGACATAGCCTCATTTCTCTCCCGTGTTGATGAAGTGGTCAATGCAATAAAAGCCCTTGGAGAAGAAGTAGAAGAACAGCCAGTAGTTGAAAAAATCTTGAGATCCTTACCTATTAGATTTGATTCTAAGGTGTCAGCAATCGAAGAGAGAAAAGATCTAGATAGCCTTACTAAAGATGAGCTACATGGAATCCTTACTGCCTATGAAATGAGGATTGGAGGTAAGGAGTCTAAGAAGGAAATATCTTTTAAAGTTTCCAAAAAGGGTAAAAATATAAAACAAATGTCAAGTGATAGTTCAAGTAGTGAAACCGATGAAGCTGAAGCACATTTTTTAAGAAAATTGAAAAAGGGAAGTGGAAAATATAAAGGGAAGTTTCCTTTCAAATGTTTCAATTGTGGAAAGGTAGGACACTATGCCTCAAAATGCCCTCAAAATGATGATGATTCAAGCGAAGATGAAAAGCAAGCACACACAAAGAAGAAATGGAAAAGTAATAACAAGTTTAATAAGAAGAAAAGATATCAAAACAAAAATAAAAGGAGTTTTTATTCAAAAGAGGACAGCTCTTTAGATGAAAGCAGCGAGGAATGCCCAAGTGATGATGAGGATGAAATTCTATTTATGGCTGAAGCAGTTTCCGATGATAGCTATGAGGAAGAGGAAAACGAATCAGGTAATGAGGAAGAAGATCTTGATCTCCAAGAAGAACTTCATTATGCATATAAACAAAATGAAAGACTAAAAAGAAAACTTGTAAAATTCAAAGAGGAAGCTACGAAAGCAACAAAAGAATCAGAACAAACAATTGAAGATTTGAAGAATCAATTAGAAGAAGCTAAACAAACTGAAGCTAATTTAAAACTAGAAATTGAAAAATTAGAAAGAGAATTGAAGGAATGCACCATTAACAATCTCAAGTTTAAAAAGGGCTCAGAAATACTAAATGATATCATTGATAGTCAAAGACCTTCTTTCAGCAAAACAGGTGTTGGTTTTGAAGAAAATTCAAACACTAATAATACATTCAAAGGTTTCATAAAAGAAGAAAACAAGACAGTCATAAATGAGCCATCAAAAGAAGACAAGAAGAACTACAAGAAGAATGAAGAAAATGTTCACAAACCTAGTCGTAAATTTAATGGATATTGCTACTCTTGCAATTGTTTTGGTCATAAAGCACTTGAATGTAGAATACCTAGACAAAATATGAATGAATGGAAAAGGCCATATTATAGACAGCATTTTTCTTACCAATTCAATGGATATTGCTACTCTTGCAACAAATTTGGTCATAAAGCTCTAAACTGCAGAAGCAAAGTGAAGAATGTTCAAAATTTCAGCATACAAAATCCTTTTGCTCCATTGGTTAAGTATGATATTTTATGTTCTAAGTGTGACAATTTTGGACATGCTGCCCACAATTGTAGAACAATCTTTCCTACAGAACAAGCAAAGAAAGAAGATCTTCCTAAAAAGATGGTTTGGAGAAAGAAAGAAAAGTCGCTATAGCTTTACATGCTCAAAAACAGCAGATGAGTGGTATGTAAAAGGGCCAAGAGAAAACTTATTAAGCATAAGTCAGTGTTGTGATCAGGGGTATAATGTAACACTTCTAAAAAGTTGTAAGAGGATGAAAAATTAATAGCTAATATGTGTAGCACTGCAAACAATTTGTATGTTTTATGAGAAATGAATGATCAAAAATTTCTTTGTACAAGAAGATGAAAATCAGCTATGACACAAAAGATTAAGGTACTTACATTGTCAAAACCAGAGTGGCGCAGCGGAAGCATGTGTTCAGGGGGAGCTAGTCTCTAGCCTTGGAGACCCTTTGTCATTGATGTCAAAGGGGGAGAAATTGAAGATGAAGGAAACAACGAACTAAGGGGGAGCTTTGCACAATTATATATTTGAAAAGTTGCCATCAATGACAAAGGGGGAGATTGATGAACAAAGTTGTCATTGATGTCAAAGTGAAGGCACGGGATTGTTTCTATTTGTGGCATGATGATCAGATTAGTGCAAGGTTGAATGATATTGAAGGCATTGTAATTAACAAAGATAGATGTCATACACAAATGCCTAGAAGAGCTGAGGATGCAAAGATACCAAAGAAAAAGTTATATTATGGGTTTACATATATAAACATTCAAGACTAAAGACAACGATTAACATTAAGCAGTTACAAGCAATAATGATTGTATTCAAGAACAGAGGATATGCATACCAAATTCATATTTTAAATGGATACCGTCAACATAAAAGAGATATATTATATATTGAAAGTATTATCAAAGTTTTTAAGAGAACAGAGAATATCAATGATAGAATGAAACGTATGGTGAACAGAGAATACACAGAGATACATATGAAACAGCAAATATGTATACAATAATAATTGAGATACACAGGTAATTAGCATAAATAAGATATACCCGATACATAGTGTATCATATACACAGCAATTAAGTTTGAACCATGTATACTTGCACAAAGGCATCATAAGAACTTGACCCAAGGACCACAGCTATATACTCATCTGTAATTGGAGGCAGCTATAAGGAAGGAACAGTTGCAGAAATACAACTCATACCGTCAAAGGAGATGATGTAATAATGGCAAAATATATGTGATGTATTCAGAACGTATGTATAGAACATATGTATGAACATAGTATATACGTACAGCACATACAGAACATATGAACAGAGCAGCAGAGACATAATGAAATACACACAAACCATCAACGACATCATTGAAGATAGAAGTCATATAATGCAGTGTTTAAACAATCATATGCAGCATTAAAGACGTAATGAACAGAGCAAAGTATTCAGATGAGAACGTATATGTATATAGTGCAAATGTATATATTAAGTAAGTGCAGATGTATATAGACTGTTATAAAAAGAACAACACTGGCAACATTGTTAAAGACACTCACGGCAACAAACAAATAAGTAGAACCCGATATGCAACAAGTGCAAAATATAAAGGTTTATATACAGCAACAAAATATTCAGAAAATACTCATGACAATATATGCAAAGTTCAAATTATGAAGATGATCGAAACGATAAACATTTTTTTGAAAACAATTGCTAACGGCTATTGAATATATATATATCATTATTTGATAACAGGGGAGATGGCGTCAAAATAAATGGTTTATCAAAGGATTAATGTCGAAGCTTTTAAATCAGTGTTTTCATATTATCAAAGGTTTTATTATAATAATATATCGACAGCAGTATATATTATTATTATATCGAAGATTGATTTGAATAACAGCGAAAGTGTTATGCAGAGTTATTATCAAAGGTTATAATGTGGTTGAAGGTAATATCAGCGGTTTTGGAGTTAATGCGTACGGCAGAGGATCGATACTATATTAGCAGCGATATATTTAAAGTTTCATTGATTATTTTAAAGGGAGGAAGATAAATATTATAAGTATGCAGCGCCAGATTGAAAACAGAGATATATATAAGACTTACGACATTCATGGTATTTTGTTTTTAAATCAAAATACATATTATCAAAAGGTTCAAGGATATTAAAAGGGTATTAATTAATATGATTAAAAAAGGATGTTAACTTTTTTAAGTTAATATTATTATTTTTATTTTAAGAGACATCTATGAAAAGGTGTGATCTTTGTAAAGACACAACCTTTAACAAGAAGATATAATATATATATATCAATTATTTTTGAGAAATAAAAAATAAGTCAGCATGGAATAAATAGAAAAGAAGAGCAGAGAAAGATATAAGAATTCAAGGCTTATATATTCAGAATATACAGTGATATAAGATATATCTTTGAAAATAAAAAGAAGAACAACAATAGAGTAAAGGAGACAAAAATTACAGAATTATATATTCAGATATTGGCTGACTTAAAAGAGCAGATTGCATCCATCATCAAGTTGAATAAGCAACTATATAAAGGTGGAAATTCAGAATTATATTCAGAAGTGAAGTAGGTGCTTTGCTTCAAGGTTGGTGCCTTCAGATAGTGGGTTGGTGCTCACAGAACAGCGTTTGGAGGTTGGTGCTTCCAATGGGTTGGTGCTCACAGAACAGCGTTTGGAGGTTGGTGCTTCCAGTGGGTTGGTGCTCACAAAAAAAGCGTTTGGGGGTTGGTGCTTCCAGTGGGTTGGTGCTCACATAAATTGTAAAAGAACATTATTATATAAATAAAATAAACTATTTGGAGAATTATTGTCTATGTGCACAATTGTTTATTTTCAAGTAAATTAAAGTTACGTTTGAATAAAGTTTTTTTTTTTTAAAAGTTAAAAATTGTTAATATACTGATTCACCCCCCCTCTCAGTATATTCGTGTGCTCTTCAATTGGTATCAGAGCCTTGGGTCATGGGTTCGAATCCCAAGAGGTCTTCTTTATTCCGTTGGTGCGGAACCCTCGGTCGGTGCTGAGGGGGAGAGAGTCTCCTTCATTCCGTTGGTGCGGAATCCTCAGTCGGTGCTGAGGGGGAGATTGTTGACTTGGTGGTCAGCACCTCCTTTGGGGTTACCATGGATCTGGGTAAATCTGGTGTTTGTGACGTTTGTTGAAAGTTCGAGCTTTTGGCGCAACGGCAAACATTCCAACAAAATCAGCACTGCTGCACCTTCTTCTCCTCCTCATATTCAAGTTGTAACAGCTAGCAAAAGTGGTGAGAATGACAAAGGTAAAACTCAATCTGCTCATGAAGAAACAGTCTCTATTTCAAATGATGCTGAAAACTCACATGTTAATTCCGCGTATGATTCTCAAGGTGATAATGATGCTTCCACCTTCAAAACTCCTTCAAAATTTGTTCAAAAGAATCATCCTATTGATCAAGTTATAGCTGAAAGAAAAACTAGGCAGGCTAGGCAAAATGTTAATTATTTTGACGATGATGACTTCTCACTTATTTCTATGATTGAGCCTAAATGTTGTGAAGAGGCAGTAGTAGATGAGCATTGGGTGGCTGCTATGAAAGAAGAGTTAGAGAAAATTAAGAAGAGAAATACTTGGGAGCTTGTGCCAAGACCCATCAACAAAAATGTGATAGGTACAAAATGGGTATTCTGGAATAAGGTAAATGAAGATGGTAAGATTATTTGAAACAAGGCTCGTTTAGTTTGCAAGGGATACTCTCAAATTGAAGTTGTTGATTTTAGTGAAACCTTTGCACCGGTTGCAAGATTAGAGGCAATCATAATTTTTCTTGCATTTGCTTCCTTTAAAGGTTTCAAAGTCTTTCAAATGGATGTTAAATCTGCCTTTCTAAATGGGGATTTGGTCGAAGAAATCTATGTTGAACAACCAGAAGGCCTTATTTCTAACAATGTGGATTATGTTTAAAAGCTGAAAAAAGATCTTTCTGGACTCAAACAAGCTCCTAGAGCTTGGTATGACAGGCTGGACAATTACTTGCAGCAGTAGGGCTTCAAAAAGGGATATATTGACAACAATTTGTATGTCAAAGAGGAAGGTAACAGCTTTTTCATTGTTGTGGTTTATGTTGATGATCTGATTTTTGGTAGTGACAATGTCAAAATGTCTAAGACATTTGTTGCTTGTATGAAAGATGAATTTGAAATGTCTATGATGGGTGAACTAACTTACTTTCTTGGGCTGCAAATTAATTAATCTTCTGAAGGTGTTTTCATTTCCCAAATTAAGTATGTTAGAGAGTTGCTTAAGAGATTCAAAATGGAAGATTGCAATCCGGTTAGCACTCCTATGGAAACCGGATGTAAACTAAGTAAGGATGATGTATCTCCTTCTGTTGATCAAACATTTTATAGATTTATGGTAGGGAGTTTGCTGTTTGTTACAACCACTAGACCAGATATTATGCAGACTGTTGGCTATGTTGCTAGATTTCTCTAAAGTAAACACACGTTCAAGCCGTTAAGAGAATTTTTAAGTACTTGAAAGACACTGTTGATTTTGGTCTTTGGTTTCCAAGGAGTTTTGATTTCTCTCTTACAGCTTATACAGATGCAGATTGGGGTGGCTTCGTGGATGATAAGAAAAGCACCAGTGGATGTGCCTTTTTTTTAGGTGGCTGTTTGGTATCCTGGCTAAGCAAGAAATAGTCTTGCACCTCACTATCTACTACTGAAGCTGAATATATCACAGAAGTTTCTTGTTGCACTCAGGTAATTTGGATGAACACTTTATGTGATTATAAGCTTGAGTTCACTGATCCTATTTGCATTTTTTGTGACAACACAAGTGCCATTGATATCTCGATAAATTCAGTGATGCATTCCTGCACCAAGCACATTCCAATTAAATATCATTATTTGAAGGAGCAAGTTGCTAACAATACCATCAACTTGAACTATGTCTGTTCAAAGGAACAAGTTGCTGATGTTTTCACCAAACCTTTACCCCGAGATCGCTTTGAGTATCTTCAAATCAAGCTTGGTGTTCTGCTACCTCACTGAAAGGTGTATTTTCAAAAGGTGGGCTTCATTGTTATATCTTTTGCACTGCATTGGTTTTTCACTTTCATGGTCATTGATGTCAAAGGGGGAGTAGATCTTCAAGGGGAGTTGTTTTCAGCTGATTCAGCCTTTTAGTTGTTTCAGTTGATTCTTTTGGTTCAGCTATACAGGGGAGTTGGTTGTTATTGCCATCAATGACAAAAAGGGGGAGATTGTTATATTTTTGTCATTTATGTTGAATTGTTTTTTCCTTGAGTCGAATGGATCCTTTCTTCTTCCTGCTGTGTTGAATGAAGTAGATCCATCTCAGACACTCGTGTATGCAGCAAGTGTCACCATTGTTCTTGTGTTTGTTGTATGCTGTGTTTTTGACACACGTTCTTTGGAACTGCAATAAGAATATGGAACCTGGCAGCTTAGAAACATGTAATTTACTGTGGTTGTCAACACCTTTCAATTGTAGTAATAAGTAACTGACTGCGACTTCTATCCTAGACATGGGAGTTACGTTTTTTAAACCCAACCGAGTATGTGTTCGAAATAGATATATTGAGACATGTTGCATTGTTTTACAACTAGAACAGGACAGTGAATCAGAGGAAAATACGACTAAGACAGTTGTTGTTTTCTAAATATTGTCAGAATGCGTTATGACTGCAGGTTGGATATCATTCTCTTTGGGAGAAGATAAATGTCTTTCTAAAGAAACAAAAAATGCTTCTAAAGACAGTGTCGCGCTTGGTAATTGGAGTGGCTATCGAGTTGTGTTGCATGACCCGGTAGCAAACAAAAACGGCACTGTAAAAAGAAGCCAGTGATTACAGTCTTTGTGGGGGCTGTGAAAAAAGAGGGTCATGTGTGAATTGCGTTGAGGATTCTAAGGAAGGAATATGAGGTGTCTTCATGTGGTTGGTGGTATGAGCTAGATGCATGCACCGACATCTTCAAGGCGTAGAGACAGCGTGAAGAAGTGAGCGGAACTTAACTATAGAAATATAGAGCAATGGAGTACTGTCGCAAAAATGATGAGGAATATTGCTTGATAAGGGTGATGTAAATCAAATGTGAATACATAGAATTAAAAAGCAAGTGTAAATTCTCAAATCCATCAGTGTGTGTGCTAACATTACAACAGATTTTGAGTGTGTTAAAGCAAAAAAAGAAATCTACAACATCAGTGTGCGGACTGTAGCGTTTTGAAGAAGCTATTGCAAGTTTGTTTAAAAACATAGATTAAAAAATCTAGAAGGTGGAGTTCGACAAAGAGTTAGTATGCAGTAATTCGTTTCTTGGAGGGAGTTATAAATTGTTTCGGGAGTATCAATGTTGAAGGACATATTTGGGAGACAGTGGTATGGGGGAGTCGCTCTGAAAGGAAACTCAAGGTGCTACAAAGAGCTATGTTTTGTTATGTATTCAGTGTAAACTCCCAATTCTTTTTGACTTACGTTGAGACTTAGAACTTATTCTGGTTTTTGATATTGTTCCTTTTTTGTTTAAAAAAAGGTAGTAGCCTTTTTGAAGCAGGTTGGAGCTTGAAGAGTTGTAGCTCTGTTTGTAAAGGGGTTGAAGCCCATTGATTTAGTGAAGCCATGGTTTTTTTTACCCAGCTTGGGTTTTCCACATGAGAACAATATTTGTGTCATGTCTCGATTTGTTGAGTGTATTTTCCAAGTTTTCTTTAAGTTTTTAAAATACTGATTCACCCCCTCCCCCTCTCAGCATTTTTTGTTTTTCAGTTATTATACAATGAGTATGTTTGTAGTATTAAGGTTGAAAAAATAAAATATTGTTGTTTTATTGATTTGCTGCACCTTCTAGTCTAACCATTTGCTCATCAATTGGCATTAGAGTTGGTTCCTTTGAATTAGCCTGACCACTAGAAGGTAGATTTTGGAAGCACACATGGCAAGATGAAAAAGAAATAAGGGAGAAGGAAATACTAAGTAGGCTATTGATGACAAAGCGCCAAATTCAAATAATGAGGTGATAAATTGAATTTTCTTGGCAAATAAAGATGAATTTTTTGAAAGGGAAAACCGATCTTGTGGGTAAAGTAGAGATGAACTTAGAAGAGGAGTGAAAAGAATATGATGGGATGGTTGATATGAGTAATGAAGGTGATGATGAAGAGAGTTTTGAACAAGAACTCTATTGTGCTATAGATTAGATTTAAGAACATAGAAAGAAGAGCCAGAAACTTGACTACAATTTGAAGAGTCAAATGAATCTAATGTATAATTACTAAAACAAAGAGAAGTATATTGCCTAAGGTAATAATAGTATAGAACATGTTGAGGAAAGAGAATAGAGAACTGAAATGAGGTGTTATCAAATTTGAGAGCAAATAACATAAGAAGTAGTTGGTGGAAATGTTTTCATTGATGTCTGTAAGATAATGAATATCTTTATGAATGAAAGAGATTGTTGGAAATATTGTCATTGATGTCAAAGTTGTAAAGACAAGATTAACATTGATGTCAAAAGCATTGTGGAAGGAATTCATTGTCTAAGTTTGATGTGGAAGAATTTATTAGTTATCTTCAATGTCAAGGAAATTATTGTCAAAGTATTGAGGATGATTGATTTCATTGTATAGATAATACACATATTGACGTCAATTGACAGATTGGAATCCTACTATTACAAGTATGAATCTAGGTTGATGAAAAGTAAAGTTGCCAAACATGAACTAATTAATGTGTCATAAGGTGCAATGCCTATCTTAAGGGAGACTAATGACATAAAGTAATAAACAAATCATTCAAGATATGATTACATAGTAATTAAGTCAATTGCAACAATATGTCCATATGTTTAATAACGTTTATGTCTTGTTGTAGTGTCCCGAAATTTTGGTGAACTAATTATTTTAAGGTTGTCCAAATAGATTAAATGTTAAAAGGATGACTTTAATTTTAGTTAATTTAATTAAAAGTCACTTTAATAAAATAAATATCATTAAAAATCACATTAATTAATTAAGCTCTCCAGCTTGTTCAAGAAGCTACTCCATGAGAGAAATTCCAAAAGGTTTAGCAAATTGTTATAAAAGGAGGGTTTTGCAATGCATTTCATATCTTCAAATATTTATTGAAATTTCATGTGATTCATTTCCTTCAAGGATTTGATCTTTTGAGCATGAAAACCCTCGGATTATAGAGATTTGGACGGAAACCCGATTTCTCTATTGGGAGGTGGAGCTAATACAGGTTTCAGTATTGGGCATATCTGTAACTTTGGTGATCTTCATCTGAAGACAAAATTTGTGAAGTTTACAGAAATAATAATAAAAGTTTATCCGACGATTCTCATAAAGTTGGATTTATCTTTTGAATTGAAATATTTGTTTCCTGAATTATAAGGTTTGTCCTTGTGCTTTTGCTGATATCTTATTGGCAATTTATATTAATGTGCCATGGGTTTTATTATTCGGAATAATTGCATATTGGCAACCATTAAGAACTGTCACAAGTATATTGTTTGCTGGGAATTATTTATCATTTGCTGAATTCACAAGGGAAGTTCGCTGTTTAATTAGCATTGGGTTAAATTATTTAGGCCAAAAATATACCATTGTGCTTGTGCTTTTGCTGATATATTATTGGCAATTTATATTAATGTGCCATGGGTTTTATTATTCGGAATAATTGCATATTGGCAACCATTAAGAACTGTCACAAGTATATTGTTTGCTGGGAATTATTTATCATTTGCTGAATTCACAAGGGAAGTTCGCTGTTTAATTAGCATTGGGTTAAATTATTTAGGCCAAAAATATACCAAAGGATATATTGGGTGTGAAAGTTGTATCTCAAGTATTTGGCAGATGACAGCATGATATTTATACAAAACTCAGTTGAGCATGATTATCACAACTTGATAATCACAAAACTGAATTTTGGATGACTTGTCCCAGCCCTCATCACCTATGGATTCTGAATGTATGGAAGGAGATAACACATTGAGTCATTATCAGATATCTTGGTATACCCTTTGGAATTATAGTTTCATTGGAAGATATGTTGAGATGGTTTTTATTTAAATTTAAATCCAAACTGTTGGCTTGGTCAAACCGCTATTTATCCATGGCTGCTCATATAAAGGTGGCTAATAAAATACTCTTAGCAAGTCATGTTTACATCTCTTCATGTTGGCTACCTTCTAAAGCTTGCTATAATCAGCTTACCCAACTCATTTGTATCTTTATTTGGTCTAAGTCGGGTAATCAAAAAGGCATGCTTACTATCTCATGGTCTCATTGCATCCTCCCAAAGGATAAGGGAGGTCTGGGTATCATAGACCCTTACATGCAAGGGATTTGCCTTTCAGCCAAATGGATTAGCAGAGATATGAATTCAAACAGCCACAACCATTAATTCTTGGAGAACAATTCATTGGAATGATACGATTCTCCTTGCCCTATTTTTTAAACTTCATGGTTCAGCCCCTCTCAACTGTATTTGGAAGGCTTGGCGACTAGTTTCAAGCAAGTTATCTTGGTATGATGAGTCCTTTAGCTATGGAATAAGTTTCACAACTTCTTCAATATGGCGGAGCAGATTAATCCAAGAAAATGGCAGCCCTTTGGGAAAGATTCCCAGATTTAAGCTAAGCACCTTTTCAAGAAAGGCATTTAGGTATTCAGGGACCTTTGGGACGCGTCAAACTTTACTTGGAAATTGCATTCTCAACTCAAACAATGTTTTAACTAAGGTACAGTGACAAGGCTGCAGCTATAGAAATTCAAAACTTAGTACCTCCTAATCTCTCTATCGTTAACTCATCCTGTAGTCATTCGAACTTTTTGAAGGATTGGAAATGGCCTAATGGCATGATCATTAAAACCTTTCCCCTCAAATTGTTGTACACGCAGCCTGTTCCTAACTTTGCCATCTCTCACCATCTCAACACTCTTTGGAAGTGTAATCAAAGTCATGCCCATCGGAATAAACCTAGTCCTCAAATCTGGAAAACCAAAGCTGATGTCCAATCACAATTTAATACTTGGGAATTCCTCCATGCCAAACTTCCAGTGGGATCTCGTCTTAAATTCCTCTTTCCTCTGGATTGTTGCCCCTTTTGTGGTAAAGAAGAATCTTTAAAACACTGTTTTTGGCTTTGTTCTCATGTGAGATTGCTATGAACTTCCCTTAAGACCTCTATACCAGCTCTCTTCCATTTCACATGTTTTTGGAAATCCGTTCTCCTTGGATCCTCTCATGCCCATAACATGATTTCTAGCTCTTGCAGGCTTGTCATTATGAAAAACATTTTGAAGATTCGATGTCTAGCTGCCTTGTCCCACTCTTTTCTCCCATTGGAAATAGAAATTCAAACACTATGCTTCAATTTGTTAACTCTCATGACATGGCTAGTATCCTCCGTTCATGATGTTGCAACTAATCTATAGGCCAAAAATCTCCATGCACAATTACGAGATAGAGTTAAGCCTGCTACATCATGGTTCAGTTTAGATTCTTCTTTACTTGCCTCTGCAGCGAGTGTAGAAAAGACTCAGCAAGATGGGGTTTCCAGTTGGCTGGCAGATTGTATATTTTCCATATGGAAGAATTGGGAAGTGCTTTACGCTGTCATGTAATGTTATGTTGCTACCTTCTTGTCAACTCCGATTTTATGTCAGAAGTTGTTTCTGCATTTCTGCCCCATGGATGTGTATATTGTGCCATTGTGCTTGTACTGGTTACAACAGTGACAAAATTAAGTCCAATCTCTGTCATGATATGTAATGATCTTTTGATTACTAAGAGCTAGATTGCTGTCCTCTTTGTAACACTGCTGTAATGCTGTTGTTACAGCTGTTTTATTCTTGAGGGTACTGTAATTTTGTTGTAAGAATGTTGTTACAACTTCTTTGCTGATATCACTGCTGTTACATTGTATTTTGTTTTCTTTATCCTAAAAAGAGAGTATTTGGCAGAGGATAAATAAGAGCAAATATTTTAATAAGGGAACTGTTGACTGAAGCATATCATTCGAATCAAATATTGCACTCGCACTTTGTCACCGGGGAATTATAGAGGGAGATTTTATATGTTGTTTCTAATATTTGCTGAGGAATAATGAAGGGGGTTGGTTTGAATAAGGCTCAGTATTTATCTACGGTTTTGGCTGAAGTCAGGGGCAAATATTCATGTCACAAGTTTGACGTTTGTACTTTATGGCGCATATATTCATTGAGACGGACACAGGTTAATCCATTTCTGGCCTTCATCATGTGCGTGGAAATATAGTTTGGACTTTATAAATTGTGCTATTGTGCTTCATAGAGAACCGCAGGGGAAATATTGTGGAGGTGCCAAGGCTTCAGTTTTCCTGCGTGAATAATCTTCATATTTGACTGATTTCCTGCCATGAAACTTGTCTGGTATCACAGCTTTGACCATTTGGAGTTGCGGGAGTCATTGTATATCCACAACAAGTTTGTAACTTCAGTTTGGGAAGAGTTGAGGCACTCCTGTGTCGAGCTGCTTCTGATTCCTGTGTGACTATTTGGGCAGCAATATTGTTCTGGTAACATCTAGTCTACTCTATGAAGACTTGTCATCATGGGGATTGTATGTTAATTTCTCTCCTCCCTCTTCAACAGCTACATGGTATTGGTGTGAAGGTACATTAATTCCTGTACATCATTAAAGATTGTTTTTGGCATCCAATACATTCCTGAAATTCGAATGAGAATTTTTCACCATTTTCCTCAGATGAATGCTTATTCCTAATATGATACAATTGCATTTCTCTGATAAAATGTGACGAGAACTGTTTCAATTTCATTGCCATAAATGGGTTTATTATAGTAGACTCACAGACTGTACTTTTGATCATAAATATAAGACAGTTATCTTCAGATGCAATTGCTGTCATTACTTCTCTGATATTTAGTTATGAATACATCAGACCAAATAAAACAATGAACACCAATATACACTCTGAAACTATTCATTAGCAGGATAGGGCTAAACACAATAGTTTATCTTTATGCTTGAAATTCAAGGTCAGATTGGGAAAGGGGTACTCAAACTTGTGGATGTAGAATGTAGTGATTATGACAATGATTAGTAATATTCAAACTAAGCCAAGAATCAGATATACCAAAAGCTATGAATTGTATGAATTTAAGAATTTTTTACATTAATCAACAAAGAGTTGTGTCCATACGAAAAGCTCTTCTTTCAAAAGATACCACCTCTCATAAAGGGATATGTTGAAGTTATTTAATCATTAGGCAAGAATCGATTGATGAAGTGTGTCTTGAGTTAAAAAGGTAATGAAGCAAATACACAAAGGGAAATATATGAGAAGTTAATAACAGATACATATGAAGAGTTTGATTACTTCATGCCAAGTTTTTAACTTTACTTTATAAGCAAACTTATGTAGACTCTGTGAGCATCATTATGAATATATTATTAGACTTGCGAAGAGGATTCTATTGTAGGAGAAACATTTATAAGGTGATCGGGGTTAGTACCTCTAAAGGAATGAGAGGTTGGTGCATCTAAGAGAATGAGGGGTTCATGTCTCTTGTGAGCTAGTACTCACAAATAGAATATGGGGTTGGTACCTCTAGTGTGAAAGTTCTCATGAATTGAATCAGGGGTTGGTGCCTTTAATAATAGGTTGGGCCTACAAACTTGTAAAATAAATTTTTATATAAAAGCATTTATTTGCTGTGGTTTTCTCCTGTTAGTGTTTCCATGTATACCTTGTGTTCTATATGTGTTACATGATAATTAGATTTGATGTGAATGTTGTGATTGTTTGATCAGATTTATATAATGATATTTTAATATTATTTAATGTTTGTGCAGAAGTGAATATATAATCAATATTGATCGAACTCAACATAGTTTGATGATCTTAATAGATCACTGTTTCAATCCAAATGATATATTTAATAATATTGATCTGTTGTGAATTAATATCAATATGCTGTGAAGCAATATCAATCTGATGTTGCTCAAATCAATGAGACAAGTTTATCGAATGCTGAATACTTATGTTGCTCTGCACTTAATGATTTCTGTACATTGCAAAGTATTGGTTCGGCCTCTCATATATATAAGAGTGTAAGAGACATGTCTCTATGTGAAACTACATGTTTCACATAGAGATATGTCTCTATGTGAGACATGTCTTTCTCAATAACAAATGCCATTCAATATTAACAAGTCTTCAACGATCATTAATGATCGATATATCTGCTGCGATATTCATATTTAATATCGATACACTCAGCAATAGTATGATTAATAATCATTGCAATATAGTCGATTATGTCTATATATTTAATAATACAACTATTATTAAATATGTATATGTGATTGATGATTATTAAGTCATTGATTATTAATCATGCACAATAGAGTTTAATGATTAATCATGTTAACCATAATCATAGTAGATAATCAGATCAGTACACTGTAAAGGATAGAGGTCAAATGTTCAAGGCTGATAGACCACTTATCCATTGTATAACATCGGTTAGAGTAATCTGACTGAAGCTATATATCTCTAACACTCCCTCTCACCCAGGGAGGAATATTTCTATCCATAATGTAAACACAATAGATCCAAGTATTGTGAGAGAGAAACATACCACCTCACCGTGATAACAAAAGTTATGGTATATCCTCGGATATCAAGTCTCATGATATCCACCATAAACTTTTGTTAAACAAAGATATCACCTCACCGAATATCAAGAGTTATGGCATATCCACGGATATCAAGTCTCGTGATATCCACCATAAATTTGTGTTAAACAAAGATATCACATCACCATGATATCAAGAGTTATGGCATATCCATGAATATCAAGTCTCATGATATCCACCATAAAGTCACCCTTATGGTATGTGCACAGATATAAAGTCACATGATACCTACCATAAGGATATTAACTCATGACATATCCATGGATATTAAGTCACATAATATCCACCATGAATATCTCAGTAATATCATTCATCATGGCTTATTCATAAATATCACATCTTATGATATCCACCATATAAATTTGATATTACTTAAGAGATATCAACCATCATGACATGTCCACAGATATCAAGTCTCATGATATCCATCAAGATGGTGATTAAATATTGTGAAGACATCACCTTACAATAATAACCAGAAATTCAAGTGTTCACCATTCAGAGATCGTCACCTCTGTTGTCCGGCATTATGAACAGTTAAGTAGTTGCAATTGAGGGTAGGTAGTTAACGGGTGTGACAATTCGCCTCGCACCCCCTGGGTCTCTATTTTTATATAATCTCTTGATGGAAGAGACACATTGTGTTATGTTATGATTATACTCCTTGTACATGGTTATTTTATGAGCAATGAAAGATACTTAAATTTCTCTCTCTTATGTTGTGTTTTGTACTTACTATTCTGAATGACTGCAACAATCTAGTTTACCCATGAGGGAAAACATTTGGCACCATTGCCTTTTTAGGATTTTGGGCAATAGTAACAAAGCGTGAATGGCGGAAGGGAAACAATGGGTTAGCCAATAGAAAGCAACCAAGAAGAGGAGAACGAAAATGAGGAACTCTTCAAAGGAGAACGAGCATTAACCAATGAATTCACCGCACTACTACATGCATCCATTGAGACACATGTTCGAAGGGAAGCCGAACAAGAGGACGTACCAGAGGGTGCGGTGTAGGATGCCCTTTGCGTGAATCATGTAGTAAACCACTTGCTGTCTCATCTTCCTATGTTATTGGCGCAAACCTTCTTGGCCCTTCAAAGCTGGCGTGAGGAGGTGCACCGAGAGACTAGATGGCAACAAATTCTGAATTATTATTACCGCCAGAGAGAGGAGGAATAACGAGATGAATACCGTCGGAAGGGAAACATGAAATAAACCTCGGGAGGGGAGATTGAATGAAGAGAACATGTTGTTATGACTATATCCTAAGAGACATGTAGTATGGAAAAAGTTTAAATAAATAAAAAGTGTTCTTTGATTTCTATCATGTGTTGTTACTTGGGGATAAATAAGTAAAATATTTATGCCAAATCAGTTGAATAAGAACAGGAATACGAAAAAGGAAGTAGAGGAGTGCGAGGCTATTAGGAGGAACGTGTTGTTGTAGCAACAATTGGAGAGAAGGCAAAGATTCTGGAGGATTGCTAATGGATGATCAGAGGAGGCTAACGGTGAGGCCGTTGGAGAAGGGAATTGGGAGGATTTCGTCGAAGAAACTAGAAATTTTCTTAGAAACCTAGCCTTAACTCCATGTACGAAGGCAAGGGAAGTCCAAAGGAGGGAGAGAGAGGTGTCGAGGCTAGAGAAGCAGATGATACATATCAGCTACGAGTATTGAAGTGAATGAGGCACACAGGGATCAAGGCCGCGTGCTAGGGTTAGACACTCCTAGTGGTTTAGAGACACCAAGCGAAGGAGTACAAGACACTTCGAGTAACAAGACACCATCGACAGCACTGGCACAGCTTGCGGTGCCAATACACCCCATGGTACCAAAACAACCGACCATACCACCAACACAACCAGCACCTACGTAAGCCATCATGGTAGGGCAAAAGCAAAAGCTACTCAAATTCACAGGTGACGAGAAAGAAGATCCCGTGCAACACTGCAAAACCTGTTAGACAATTTGGACAACCAATGGGGTCATAGATCAAGATGATTGGGTAAGGCAATTCCCAACGACCCTCAGGGGCGTAGCCATTGATTGGTATTATGATGTTGATAAAACAAAGGTGGTCGTATGGGTAGATCTAAAGAAAGAGTTTCAAGTAGAATTTTGACTACTCAGAGATGACAATGAAATAGTAGTGGAGATCTACAATACAAAACAAGAAAAGGAGGAAACAATTTGTGGATACGAACAACGACTCAAAGAATTGGTGGGAAAAATGGAGAGCCCACTAGAGAACGAACTGAAGAAAAGATGGTTCATCGAGGGCCTGAAGCCTGCTCTCAGGGGAAAGATGAAGATAGTGCCTCCAACATCATATAACAAGGCTTACAATCGAGCAATGGATCTCGAGAGTGAAAACATAACCGCAAAGAAAAAGAAGAATGAATCATCAGATGACGACGACAAATCTGATGGAGAAAGTAGCAGTGAAGAATCACGTAAGAAAATAGAAGCCCTCCAAAAAGACATGCTCCGTATGATGAAAGAATTCAAGACCACGAAGAGAAACCCCACCTGAAATGACGAAGGGGACTTGTGGTGTGCGAACTACAAGGAAGAAGGTCACACAAAGGGCTCCTGTCTGAAAAAGCAATTTTGCAATATCTGCCAAATTGTCGGGCATTCCACTAAGGAATGTCTGTACAACATGAAAACTGGGCCTCAATAGATACTAATGACACATGAAGCATCTACCTCAACTGTGGGGGCCGCAAACATGAATGCCAATACAAAATCATTTGGTAGTTTCAGGAATAACCGGTGTGGGGGAAGAGGTGGAAATAATGGTAACAACAATAATAATAATGGGGGTCATAGCCATATCCAATATGATGCGAATGGACGGCCAATGATATAGTGTTGTACTTGCAAACAATGGGGCCACTTTGCAAGAGACTGCACGAGGGGAGAAGTGTAACAGTTTCTGTGCAGGTGGTGTGGTTCAAGAGACCACGACGACACGAAGTGTCCAAAGCCGGGAATGAACCTTTTGAACATCGAAGGCAACTGGGAGGAGATCCTAGCCGTCACTTCAGTGCAGGCAAAGAAGGCTACCTACCTGAACCCCGAAGTTGAGAAAAGGAGAATGCAAGAAGCCAAGGAAAACATTAAGAAGGAACTGATGACCAAAAGAAGGGAGACAGATGACACCGCCAACACCTCTCTAAGGGGTCAGGTAGAACAAAACATTGTATGATAGGTGTTGCAAGCAGAAATTCCCATCAAGATGAAAGACCTTGTTGTTATGCCACAATTGAGAACAACTCTATTAAATGTTGCATCATCTTCGAAGCCATCTAGTGGACCAGACGTGAAGGGAACCCAAGGTGAAGGAGAAAACCCTTGCAGGAAGGAGATCCCCTTGGAACAATGGAAGATCCCATGTTACTTGCGGTGAACACTGAAAGACACCTAGCGGTGGTGGAAATGGGCATTTTAGGAACCATTTTGACAGACACCATTGTGGACAGAGGCTCTGGTGTCAACGTGCTTCTAGAGGAAACATGGTGGCAATTGGGACAACCTATGTTGTGGCCACCAACGTTCCAACTTGTGGACGCTGATCAACACGGTATCAAACCCATCAAGACTCTGATGGCACAATGGGTTATGATTGCGACACAACCCTTTATTTTGGATTTTGTGTTGATACCATTAAAAATGAATGGGTACGACGCTATCCTAGGGAGAGGTTGGTTGGTACAGGCGAAGGTGAACCACGACTAGAAGAGGAACACTCTTTCAATGGAAAAAGGTGGTTGGAAATTTACAATCGACCTACGTACACAGACGATCAGTGAGGACATTATGTTATCATCCAAGTTTGAAGTTGAGGAAGAAATGGACGAAGGAAAGCGGCAGATGGAACCAAACAAGGACGAAATCTTGGAAATAGAGGGGTATTCTGACGATGATATGGACTCATTGAATGGACTCTTCCATTGGCAAATGGAAAATTATGAATTGTTCCACTGTAACATGTTACAGGTGGACCAAGGAGAGGAAAAGCCTACCTTCCCGTCGTAGCACGGAGAGTATAAAGAGGGAGAGCTTCACATATTGGAAAGCCTTGCACACCGATTTGACAAGGAGAAACCGATAAAATATGAAGAGCCTTCAGTGAAGACTATGAACTTGGGAGACATGAACAATCCAAAGAATATTTTTGTAGGGGATGACTAGAACCTCATCCTGAAACTAGTTGCATTTAAAATCTTTACGGAATACAAAGATGCATTCGCTTGGACCTATAAGGACTTAAAGGGGGTAACGCTAGAACTGTGTTCACCGAATACCACTGGTAGGAGCTGTACCCATATAAAAGCATCCGTAGAGAATGAATTAAAATTATACAGCCCACGTCAATGAAGAAATTGAGAGGATGCTTGATGAAGGCATCATATTTCGGGTGGAGACGAGCGAGTGGGTGTCCCCAATCGTCATTTCATTAAAAAAGGTAACCTTCCAAATCAGAATATGTGTGGACTTTAGGTGTTTAAATGTAGTAACAATCAAGGATCCATTTCCAATTCCTTTTACAGATAGTATTTTAGAGGAAGTTGTAGGACATGTGAGATTTACTCGTTCATGGATGGATTTTCTAGGTACAACCAGATATCCATCATGAAAGAAGATAAACTTAAAACAACTTTCATTGTGGAAGACAAAGTGTACTTGTACAAGAGAATTCCCTTCGGACTTTCTAATGCTTTGATGACATTCCAAAGGATCATCTTGCACATTTTTGACAAGATGTCTATGAGAAACTTCAAAGCCTTCCGTGATGATTGGTCCATTTCTAGTGTTGAAGATACACACATGGTAGCCCTTAGAGAATGTATGGAGAGGAGCCGACAGGCTAGATTGGCACTCAATCCAAAAAAATACAGATTTATGGTGCCTCAAGGGAAACTAATGGGACACATCGTATGTAAAGCCGAATTAAAGATAGATCTAGACAAGGTGCAGGTAATTCTAGAGATGGAACCTCCAACGGACCTAACCGGGGTAAAATCATTCTTGGGGCACATTGGGTACTACAGGCGATTCATTAAAAAATTTTCCCAGGTGTCGTACCCACTAGATGACCTGACTCGGAAAGGAGAGCCCTACATGTGGGCAACTAAATCCATGAAGATTGAAGGTGATTCAAGGCTGATAATTGAAGCGACCAAAGGTACTATGACTTTTGGTTGGATTGTGGTGGGAATATTAGAGGATGTTAGGGCTCTCCTGATGGGGTTTGAAGCTTTTACCATACAACATACTTTTAGACAGGGTAATGCAGTTTATGATTCAATGGATTGTTATCTCTACTTGAGCATTAAAGATCGTCATTAGTATCAAAGATTATCAGTTGGTTACCTATGCTATCTAGTCGGTAAATGGAAGTACTACAAGCTATACATGCTATTCGGTTAACTACATAAGCCTTCACACCAAGTTATCTCAAGGTAGTATCGAGAACAAAAAGATAACAGTTCTAACCGAGCACCAAAGAAGTTTTACCAAGCATTAGTGCATACCGATACCGAGCGTCAGTAAACACCGAGTAGACTAGACACCGAGCACCAATATACCTACCGAGTAGTATTGATAGTGTTTACCGAGCAATCCAAGAAATGGCATAGTAATCAGTTTTGGCACATCTATCTATGCAGACAGTTACAACATAATCATAAAACATTTTACCAAGATTGAGGATCATTTATTGTAGATGTAATCATTAAATTGTAATGATGATCTCTATGTAATTGCTAAATCTAGGTTATTTTTGTACATCATAGATCTTAGGGTTTTTCCTAAGATATTGTAACCTAATTTTGTTAAGTGGCAATAGCAGTATGCTATATATTTGCATTTCATGTCATTTTGAACAAGCATGATAAGGATGATATGTTTGGTATGAACAAGCGAGGAGATGTTGAAGCAAGAAGCCAACTTCAAGACATCACTTATCAGATAGAGAAGAGTAGAATACAGAGACATTCAGATTAGGCAGAATCAGACAAGGCTACCGAGCAGTTCAGAGATAAGATTTTCACATATCAAGGTGATATTTATCCAATACTTAATAGATCTATTTCAGACAAGGTTAAGTTGTCATTTGTAGATTCATCCTGTTATTCTCTAATCATTGTAATAGCGTTAGCAAAAATTCTCTTGACAAAGTAGACCTAACAGTCTTTTATAAATCTCTTAACGGAGTACACACTCAAGTAGTGTTGTTAAAATCCTATAACTAGGTAGATCTAGTTGATCTAATTGTTACTCCTAACAGGGTAAGATGATCAGAAGCGATCACAATTTATAGCCCTAACAGGCAAACTTTATTAACTGCAGTAGTGAAGAATTTGTGGTTGTCATCCCCACCGCAATTTTTACCTTCTAACAAGGGTTTCTGCGTAACCAAAATACTTGTGTTATGCGACTGAATTGTTATTTGATTTCATGCAATTTACATTTACAAGTTAATTGAATGAATACATTCAGTTGGGTAGACTAGTATACTACTGTTTGTAGATTGAGTTTCAAGTTGAAAGTTTTTGTGGGCACAGTCACCCCTCCCCTCTCAGTACCCTATCTCTCCATTCCAACATGGATGCCATGGGCCTAGCTTTTGATGGTTTGTGATGTTGGAGGAATGATGTTTTCCCCCTAATATGAAGTCCCTACTAAGGGAAGAGAAAGCTTCTTGATTCTTAATGCACATCTACAATTTTTTTGTTTAGTGGCTTATTATTGAATATATTGGCCTTGCTCTACCAATATTGTCAGGATTTAATTTTGGGTAAAGTTACCCATTATCTTTTCAAAATTTCAATCACATGATAGGGCCTGATATTGTGTTTGTGCATTGCCAACTTGTTCCCTTGTTTCTCTATGATGCGTCGATATGGCCAACTATTGATATCAATTTTAATAAGCATTTTTTGATGGGAGATGCATTTATTTCAATACTGGATTGTAGGATTTTGTTAGATTACAAAATTTGTCCGAAATCCATATACCTTTTATTTCCATATTAGTGACGAACTATTCACACGAGGGAGAGACCACGTTGGAGATGGAAGTGGAAGACAACAAAATACTATGAATGCATGGATTACCTTCATTTATTTTAGGCTCAAGTGAATTTTCTCTTTGTTGGTTTCAATTTGGGGTTCCCACACATCAATAATCTTTGTGTTGTGGTTTGCAATGGCATGTAGGGGATAGAGTTCATGTTGAGCCCAATAAACATGATGATTTCAAGAACAACACTACGGTTTGATATATCTGTAAGGAAGGGGGTATGGCTTAGTGTTTTGAGTATATGATAGGGCACGACAAAAATGTCTCCCTGTAATTTGTTTCCTCATGGGCTGAGAGGCGTGTGTTAATGGGTGACATTTTCTTCAAAATTAATGTGGAGATTATAGCCAAAGCTACTAGCCTCTCGATGGCGAAGAGAAAATGGAAGAAAACAAATAGGGTTTCAAATGTTGAAAGCCTTAACTAGTTTTTTTGAGACGGAGAAAACCCTATTAAGCTAAGTGGTGGCTACCACTGTGAACAACTACATGGACCATGGGACCAGGTGTATTTGATGGTAATGAAATATTTTGTTGTTGATGGAAGATTTGATGTTTATCATTCATCGAAGAAGCAACTTAGAGTTTGGTATTTTGGTTTGGAAGATGGCGCTTCCTAAAAATTTAGTTGTGGGAGTTAGTTCTTCTAGCAAGTTGTTGCACTTTTGTAACAGTATGCTCATAAATTGGCATATAGATTGGTTCCTTTGAATTAGCACAACTTCTAAAAGGTAGATTTTGGATGCACACATGCCAAGAAGAATGAGAAGATAATTGTCAAGTTAAAAATAAAATTTCAAGAGGAGTGTAGATCAAAGACCATTTTTTTTTAAGAATCTACAAACATGACTGCATATTTAAATGTTCAAATCTTAGTTACTTGTTTTGTACCCATGAATAGAGGTAAAATTGATTCACTTCTATTTAAATGTGTGTGTATGGGGGAAATATGAGATCCACTCCTAAATCAAAATTCCCAAAGGAGAGATCCAATTTGATCAATCAAAAGGCTAATGCACAATCGAATCAATCTATGAAGAATATGAAGAAGAGAGAGAAACCCTATATTTCCCTATGGTTGGATTATACTTGAAATCTAAAATAATTGAAATACAAATACTAACCTCGAATTAGGGAAGATCTGGAAAATGTCGATTTCTGATGTTTGTGTACACTTTCGGGCAATTCTGCAACCTGTTTCGGACTGGAAATGTCAAGACAAAGAAAACCCAAAAATCTTTTATCTTTTTGACAGCAAGTAGTCTTTGACCCTCATAAAAGGTTAAAGGCTAGATTCTTTATTTGAAGGTCGATTCTGACTTTGTTCGTAGATCCCAGAAGTTCGCCAAAAAGGGTATCCAAATCTACTCTCAAATCTGAAATTTCGCACCTGTACCTGCAAAAAAAAGAAGGTTTTTGTTGTTTGTTTGAGGGGTTTGCCTTGGTCAAACCCCTGTTTGGAATCAACCTTAATATTGAAATTGAAATAGGAATGCTAGCAAGTAGTAGAAATGGATCTAACAATGAAGCTATGCAATTCAATAGATATGTAATTGTATTTTGAATGTAAACAAGTATATTGATATGAAAGGTTGAACACAACAATGGCAAGTGTAAATCAAAACCATGAAAGTAAATACAAAACCTCCATGCTTGTATGCTTGGAATCCACCTTGATAGAAGAATGAATTGGATCTTGAAGATGAACAAAGGATCTTGAAGGAAGATCACACCATCATGATGGCTAGATCTAGGGTTTGAATACTTGAACCAAATCCCTTCAATGACTTGAATGCTTGAATCCCTAATCTTCAATGGAGAACTTGGATGGAAAAGAAGACTTGAATGCTTGCTTGATCATGTTGAGAGATTGAGAGATGTTCTCACAAAACTTGATGGAGAGATGTGAATAATGGATGAGAAAATGAGAGAGGAAGGCCTCCTTTTATAGTGAACTAGGGCACAATCCTCTAGAGGGGCCACCTTGGAGAATTAAATCCCAATTAGGCCCTAACCTTTAGAAAATATACCTAGATTAAATGCAATTTAAGGATTTACCATTCCGAAACCCGAAATGGCCAATCTGGAGGCGGGAAAACAAATATCCTCGAAACCCGACACTCAGAATTCAAGGAAAATTGAAATTTGGACAGGGGGGTCAAAATCGAGCTCGAACCTAACTAGGTTAGGATCGAGGTTGATCCTGACCAGGTCAGGATAGAGGTCGACTTTGACCCCATAAGGTCGACTTTGACCTTATGGTCAAAAACCTCAGGATCCTAGCCCAGAATGTTAGGAAATGGAGATTGAAGTGAAAATTAGGGATAGATAGAAGCAAAATAAGGAGGAGAAGCATGATCCGAGCAAAGAGCTGACTCAAGGTGCTTGACATGACCCAGACCACTTACTCGGAGGGCTAAATGCTCTTAACATAAAAGTGCTTCCATTTTAAGATGATACATTAAGCCCCCACTATAGCAAGAATATGGACTTGATGCAAACTCTTGGTAAAGGAGAAGGAAGAAGAAATCCTAGTGGATTCGAAACGAGATAGAATGACACTTAGTTAGGGACACACGTCCCCAGGCTAAGGATTCTAACTCAACATACGCGCACGAGGGTGTGAAAGCAAAAGGACACAAAAGAAGGGTTAGTATTAAAACAAACCCAAATCAACTAGCATAAGAAACCTTGCTAAGAAACATTTCTTATACTAACATCATATTTGGAAGGCTATCATAAAAGCATAAATGTTTACATAAGAAATACAAGAACAACACTATAAATGACATAGCTTCATGATCCAGTCCTACTAGCATGAAAGTGAAAAGAGAGAAAATCGAAAAGAGTGATTACCTCGCCTAGTAAGATGCCCACCTTACCATGAATCACCTTGGAGGGAGAGCCCAATAGGTTCACCCACAAACTGTGCTTGTAATTGTAATGTGTCTTCTGACAGCTTCTGGAATACCCATAGATCCACCTTCTTGTATCACTATGAATATGAAATGCGTGTCTCCTCAGGATTTAGCAACTTATGTGCGTTACCTTCGGAAGATTTAGCATATGAATGCGCATCTTTTCAAGATTTAGCAACTTATGTGCGTTACCTTCCAAGATTTAGTATATTTGAAATTGGAAATGCATGTCTCTTCAGGGTTTAGCAACTTATCTGCGTTACCTTCCAGGATTTAGCATATGGAAAATGTTTGAAAAATCCGTCTCCTCAGGATTTAGCAACGTATGTGCATTACCTTCGAAAGATTTAGCATATAGATGTGTCTTTTTAGGATTTAGCAACTTGTGTGCGTTACCGTCCAAGATTTAACATGTAAAAATAAAAAAACTATAGTACAAGGGAGACCCTATATATGCCCCCCTCCTTAATATGGCAAAAACATACTATTTTGACATGTTAAGGAAAGAAAAGAATAAGGATAAAGCCTTCTTCAACATCAAGACAATATCCATAAACAACACCCAGTCCAAGCCAAGAAGGTCACAGCTCCTACGAGGCCATGGAAGGGACAAATGTAAAGAGATATCATGCAATAAGTGAAAAGAAAGTAACCCTTATGAGGGATAGCACACTGTTCAGTTTTCAAGGTGAGAGATATATCAACCATGGAAACCCAATGTCAAACAATAAAATAGGTTGTGATCAAGGACAAAGATCCTCAATGCAAACCAAAATTTTTATGTATGATTGGATATCACATAATAGATAGATACTGCTTACCCAAGAAAAGAGGTGAATCCCGGAAAGACAGAAGGAGATGGCATCCTTGCCCCCCAAGTGTAGGAACAAAGATGTAAGAGGATACCTACTTCACAAAGCAAGGAGATATCATGTTTACAACAATGTATACCATATCCTTAGCGAGGGATATTGACCCCTACATCCAAGAATATAGATAATCGTGAAAAGGGAGGTCACCGATGGAAAAGGATCCTGAAAGAAAGAGATCTTATGAACAAGACCCCTACCAAAGAGGAGTGTTTAAAATAAAATATCATCTTTCAAAAGCGGGAAAAAAGATTCAATCATCAAGCCCCCTACAATCAAGAGGAAGAGGAATCTTTGAAATGAGGGAAACAACTTTAACACCAAAGCAAGGGTGAGAATTTATAAAGAACATAACTTGCAAAATAGAGAAGAAGTGACAACTTAGGACAACAACTTCCCATATAAGAATGTTATCCATAGTCAAAACATCTGTCAATATGATGAAATAATATTGCAATATAAACAAATACCACTAAGCTAAGGAAAGCAGTTCCCTAGACAAAGAGAAAGAAAGAGGTACCTTTCCCCCCAGAGATAGAGACAAGGGATACCTTCGCCAAACAAATGTCTTAGAAAAGATATCTGGAAAAGAAAATATAGATTCTATGGATGATTAAGCTAATGCAAAACCATAGAAAAAGAGGAGAGAAAGAATACCAATTAAGCCCTAATAAAAGACCTAATGGATCGTAGGAGACTAGATGAAGATACACTTCTTGCCCCCAGTCATGAGGCAAGAGGGGAATAACATCTACATTATATCTAAAGGAGGGGAATCCCCTATATCAAAATTATGAAGGAATTGTAAAACTGCACGAGAGTGAGATATAATTCCTAAAGCAGCTCTTTCTCTAACATATAACTTGAAATGTTTACAATTAGCAAGTAAATGTTTGTTACTATAATGAAAAGGACATTTGTATTTGTATAAAGCATCAATTGGCATAGATCTAAAGATTTCTTTCTTGGAATTCATTAGCTCAACGTATACCTTCTTAGCCACTTCTTGACAAGTATTAGGGTTATCTAAGATAGGTGTGGGGAGAAGAATGTGAAGAGGAGGACGATGTTTAGCATCACCTACCTTAACTTGAGATTTCTAACAACCAACACCATACATATCCGGTTTAGGGGGTATATGAACTGGAAACCTAATACCATGCTCATTAACTCCTAGCCCTAAACCTTTACAACCTTGTTTAGTCACCATATTATATTCAGTAGTGTACATATTATGTAAAGCTTCTACAGGAGGTGATTGTTTATCATGTTCATGAGTAAAGGTTGTATAAGGTGGAATAATAGGTTTTGAAAAAGTTTCTTTACCCTTTCCTTTAATATCATCATGAATAGGAGGAGAAGGTAAATCAAAGAAATCTTGCACATCCACATCCTGAATGATAGCTTGAATCCCATCATAAGTACGAGAAGAGCGAGGATTAATAGATGGAGAATTAGGTATCGGAATAGGAAGATTAGGATTAGGACTAGGATTGATAGGATTAGGATTAGGATTAATAGGAGATGGTGTATCATCTACCAAATTTTTCACATAATCCAAAAGATTAATAAGACTACCACATAAATCTTTAATGAAGGTTTTGAATGTAGGTAGACTAGTGTCGGTCAATTTCACAAAAGCATAGGCAAGAGCAAAGTGAAGGGTCATCAACATAATGAAGTAAATGATACTCTCATAAACATCATAGGTATTATAAAGAGATTCTAAAAAAAGGGTAATAAAGAACATGACCACACACCAAAGCATCTTAACAATCTCCATAGAAAATGAAATATTTTGTATTTTTATTGAATATATAGATTTTTTTGTATTTTTGAATTTTAAATGCAAGAGCATAAACTAGATCTAATCTAAATGCAAAAAAGGATCTAAAATCTAACACAATAGGACATCTAATTCCATAAAAGAAAAGGATAGTAAGTATGTCTGGTTCACCAAAATGAATAGAGGTAAAATTGATTCACCTCTATTTAAATGTGTATGTGTGTGTGGGGGAAATATGAGATCCACTCCTAAATCCAAATTCCCAAAGGAGAGATCCAATTTGATCAACCAAAAGGCTAATGCACAATCGAATCAATCTGTGAAGAATATGAAGAAGAGAGAGAAACACTATATTTCCTTACGGTTGGATTATACTTGAAATCTAAAATAATTGAAATACAAATACTAACCTCGAATTAGGGCAGATCTGGAAAATGCCGATTTCTGATGTCTATGTGTACTTTCGGGCAATTTTGCAACCTATTTCGGACTGGAAATGCCTAGACGAAGAAAACCCAAAAATCTTTTATGTTTATGACAGCAGGTAGTTTTTGACCCTCATAAAAGGTCAAAGGCTAGATTCCTTATTTGAAGGTTGATTCTAATTTTGTTCGTAGATCCCGAAAGTTCATCGAAAAAGGTATCCAAATCTACTCTCAAATCTGAAATTTCGCACCTGTACCTGCAAGAAAAAGAAGGTTTTTGTTATTTGTTTGAGGGGTTTGCCTTGGTCAAAACCCGGTTTGGAATCAACCTTAATATTGAAATTAAAATAGGAATGCTAGCAAGTAGTACAAATGGATCTAACAATGAAGCTATGCAATTCAATAGATATGTAATTTTGTTTTGAATGTAAACAAGTATATTGATATGAAAGGTTGAACACAATAATGACAAGTGTAAATCAAAACCATGAAAGTAAATACAAAACCTCCATGCTTGTATGCTTGGCATCCACCTTGATAGAAGAATGAATTGGATCTTGAAGATGAACAAAGGATCTTGAAGGAAGATCACACCATCAGGATGGCTAGATCTAGGGTTTGAATCCAAATCTCTTCAATGACTTGAATGCTTGAATCCTTGATCTTCAATGGAGAGCTTGGATGGAGAAGAAGACTTGAATGCTTGCTAGATCACCTTGAGAGATTGAGAGATGTTCTCACAAAACTTGATGGAGAGATGTGAATAATGGATGAGAAAATGAGAGAGGAAGGCCTCCTTTTATAGTGAACTAGGGCAGAATCCTCTAGAGGGGCCACCTTGGAGAATTAAATCCCAATTAGGTCCTAACCTTTAGGCCCCGTTTGTTTGCGGGAATTGGACCGAAATTGACAGTGACACTTCTCGATTTCCACAAAATCCGTTGTTTGGTTCCTCAATTTGCAATTCGGGTTATGTGGGGCAAACCCTGGTTTAGGCCCTAAAACGGGCGGCACTATCTTCCCACCCAAGAGGTGGAATTTGATTTCATCTTCGGGTTTTGGAAAGAAGTGATCAATCATTGGAAGAAAAGTTGTGACATTGCGTCAAAAGCTTGGCTGCTTGATCATACTGTTTGTTGCTTATGCACTCTGCAGATGTGAAAAGAAGATTAGCCAATTCTAGACCATGTTGGTCTTCATTTCCATGCCGCCATTAGGAGACCCTTGTACGTACCGCGAGCCCGCGACTTTCACAATTTCTTCAGACGATAAAACTTTGGTATTTCTGGGTATTTCGCTATTGAATTTAGAGGGCAGCATGAAAACATCATACTGTGGGAATGAAAACTCATCAAACTTCCTTGAAATTATACTCAGGACCGTCTGATCGCCCTTGTAGATACTTGGACATTGGGTATTTTTATACCCAGACATTGCGAAGCTCTCAACCACGGCTTCTTTCGCGTGGTCCACAATTATAGGAATAATTTCTATCTCCTAGATAGAATAATTCATAGTTGAATATAACAGAAAGGGATGAAATCTATCATTTCGTAGTAGTTTTTGTCTACTGAATCTTGGTGCAATTTGCTGTCAAGGTGTCAATGCAACATATATTTAACAATGTTTTGGTGGCGGCAGTATTCAGAGCATGGCCGTTCTTCGAATCCATACAAACAGTAAAGTCATCTTCCGGGTCAACCAAACGGTCCAAATTATCTTCCGAATACACAAAACCGGAATATCAAAACCTGATTTTGGTTTTGACTCAAATTCCAATTCTACAAACAAACGGGGCCTTAGAAAATATACCTAGATTAAATGCAATTTAAGGATTTACCATTCCGAAACCCGAAATGGCCGATCCGGAGACGGGAAAACAAATATCCTTGAAACCTGACACCCGAAATTCAAGGAAAATTGAAATTTGGACAGGGGGGTCAAAATCGAGCTCGAACCTAACTAGGTCAGGATCGAGGTTGATCCTGATCAGGTCAGGATAGAGGTCGACTTTAACCCCATAAGGTCGACTTTGGCCTTAAGGTCAAAAACCTTAGGATCCTAGCCCAGAATGTTAGGAAATGCAGATTGAAGTGAAAATCAGGGACATATAGAAGCAGAATGAGGACAAGCATGATCTGAGCAAAGAGCCGACTCAAGGTGCTTGACATGACCCAGACCACTTACTCGGAGGGCTAAACGCTCTTAACATGGAAGTGCTTCCATTTTAAGACAATACAACCCATAGGCCCCAAATTGGGTTCGGATACGCATTTTGGTACCGGTAAGTCTATGGGTACTTGCTGGGTACTTCATATGTCTTATTCGAATATTTTTCAGCTATCAATTGGCATTTAATATTTATCTTTGGCATTTGGCATTGCTCAAGGATCAAGTATCATACTATCAAATGATTTAGTTTTACAATTCTGTATATTTCTCTTATTTGTTTGTATTTATATATATACACACCTAACTATTTGTACCTATACCCCTAAAATGTTTTTCACATACCCACGTACCTGAACCCCTAAAAAGAATTCTCACGTACCCACATACCAGGTTCTCACACCAACACCCGTCCCTGAAGCTGAATTGTAACTTGGGTTCAAATTGAAGAAAGGAAAAGGGTTAAGAAGAAATACAAATCGAATTGGAAGCAAATGATGAAAATTTCTAAATTTAGAGTGTTAAATTGTTTCTGTGAGGAAAGAATTAGACAAGAGAAATGTCAAGTTAAACGCAAACATCAAGGCTGCAACAAGACAAAGAGTCCTAAAGTTAACCAACACAATTTCATGAAGACCTTTACTTCGAGGGAAGGCACATGCATTATGTTTCAAGAGTATCTTTTATGATATCAAGGGAACGTAATGAATTTGTATCTACGTAAATTGTTGGAAATGTTCAATATCATCATAACCCTTCATAACTAAGAAAAGGCTGGTTTTGGAGTGAGTGGAAAGCAAACAACCCTTCATAACCTGTTACCGGCTAAAATTTAAAAAAAAAGTTGATTTAAGTTGATTTTTAATTGAATTGGACAAATTTTGTTTTCCCTTTTAATCAGTTGAGTTTGTAACTTTGATTTTTAATTAAGTTCTTTAAAATTCGTTTTACTATAAAAAATTTTCAATTGAGTTTTACACCATCTTTGATTTCTGATTTAATTGAGCTCGAGATTTAACATTGATTTCAAATTGTTTTCAATTGAATTTTGTAAACTTTTATCTTTAGTTGATTTTCCTAAAGTTTTATTCCCATTTGAGTTTCACAAACTTTTGTTTTCAATTGAAAACATTGCTTTTTAAAAGTTTGGTGAACTGTAATTTTAAATTGAATATCAATTTTATATGATAAATATTATGGAGATTATTTCATTTCAATATGAACTTTAATTTTTAATTTAATTTGATGAACTTTGATTTTTAATTGACAGTTTGATTTTACATTAATTTTTAATTGAATTTAGCTATCATTTACTTTAAATTGCATTTGAATTTGGGATACCTTGATTTCCCTTGATTTCTTTTACTGAATTGAGGAAGCTTTTGTTTTAAATTGAGCTTCAAAAGCTTTTGATAGTTTATTGGTTTGTTGTTTTGCTTTCTAGTTCAACTTGTTTGTTTAGTTTGTTTTGAGTTTGGCAATAGTTGAAAATAGTTTCACAAATTTTTATTTTTTAATAAAGTTGTTTGTTTAATTTTCTTTTGAGTTTGGTAATAGTTGATTTTTAATTGAGTTTCAATATTTTTTTATTTTTTATTGTTTTTCAATTAAGTTTGTATCTTTGATTTTCACTTAGCAAGCTTTTGCTTTAAATTCTGTTTATTGAACTATTGATTTATTACTGTTTTTTTAGGAAAATTGATTTTTAGTTGAATTTTAATTGTCTTTTGCAAGTTTTTATATTCTATTAATTTTAACAAATATTAGTTTTTAATTGAGAAATCAAAGATTTTAATTGAATTTAGCGAGCCTTTGCTTTAAATTCTATTTATTGAACTAGTGATTTAAGATTGAATTTTTTTCCTAGTTTTTATATTCTATTAATTTCAACAAATGTTGGTTTGAATTGAGACAGACAAATTTTGTTTTTTTATAGATTTTCAATTAAGATTGTAACTATAATATTTAATTCATTTTTTTACAGATTTTCAATTGAGATTGTAACTTTAATATTTATTAAATTTTGTGAGATTTAATTTTCTATTAAGTTTAATGATCTTTTATTTACAATTGAGTTTGAGTTTTATGAACTTTTATTTTTATTTTCAATTTGAGTTTGGTGCCCTTATATTTTTAATTGATGTTGACAAATATTTTTGTTTTCAAATGAGTTTGGTGAACTTTGACTTTATATTGAGGTTTAATGCAGTTTGATAAACTTGGAGATTTAATTAGGTTTGGTGATTTGTGAGTTTTAATTGAGTTCCACGCTATCTTTGATTTCCCATTTATTTAATTGATCTTGAGATTTAACATTGATTTCAAATTGTTTTCAATTGAATTTTGCAAACTTTTAATTTTAGTTGTTTCCAAAAGTGTTATTCCTATTTGAGTTTCACAAACTTTTGTTTTCAATTGAATTGGCATTTTTAAAGTTTGGTGAATTTTAATTTTGAATTGAATATTAATTTTATATGATAAATTTTGTGGACATTATTTCATTTCAATATGATAGACGCTATTATACAATAGAAAAAGTATACATATTACCATCTAACATTCTATTGGGCTCTTGATAATATCATCTATCATAATTAAATTGAATAATGTCTACATTGCTATATTCTATGTGTTAGTTTAGTGAACTATGTTTTTTAATGAGATTTGGCAAAATTTGATTTTTTAAATTTAGTTTGGTAATTTAAATTATGTTGAGTTTTAATTTTTAATTAAGTTTAATAATATTTGATTTTCTTTTGGTTTTAATTTGAGTTTAATGGACTTTAATTTTTAATTTAGTTTGATGAACTTTAATTTTTAATTGAGTTTGATGAACTTTATTTTTTAATTGAGTTTGACATAGTTTTATTTTGCATTGATTTTAATTGAATTTAGCAATCATTTGTTTAAATTGCATTTGAATTTGGGATACCTTGATTTGCCTTGATTTTTTTTATTGAATTTAGTAACCGTCTTTTTGAAAATTGAGCTTAAAAAACATTTGATATTTTATTGGTTTGGTTTTTTTTTTTAAGTTTGCTTTTCAGTTCAACTTGAACTATGTTTGTTTAATTTTCTTTTGAGTTTGGAAATAGTAGATTTTTAATTGAGTTTCACAAATTTTTATTTTTTATTGTTTACAATTAAGTTTGTAACTTCGACTTTTTGTATTTTGATTTTTTAATAAAGTTGTTTGTTTATTTTCTTTTGAGTTTGGCAATAGTTGATTTCTAATTGAGTTGCAGATTTATTTTTTATTTTATATTATTTTCAATTTAGTTTGTAACTTAAATTTTTGAATTTTGATTTTTTAATATAGTTATTTTGTTTAATTTGCTTTTGAGTTTGGAATAGTTAATTTTTAATTCAGTTTCACAAATTTTATTTTTTTTATTGTTTTTCAATTATGTTTGTAACTTTGTTTCAGTTAAATTTTTGAATTTTGATATTTTAATAAAGATTTATGAATTTTTTTTTAATTGAATTTGAGTTTTATGAACATTTATTTTGAATTTGAGTATTGTGCCAATTTTATTTGAGGTGGACTTTTGTTTTCTAGAGAGATTTAATTTTTTAATAAAGTTTTATGAACATTTATATTTTATTTGAGTTTTGTGCCCTTTTATTTGAAGTGGACTTTGGTTTTCAAATCACTTTGGGTAACCTTTATTTTTCTAGAGAGGTTCAATGGAGGTTGTGGTGAACGTTGAGATTTAATTGAGTATTTTATTTTTATTTTTGAAATTTAGTTTTGTAAATTTTGGTTTTCAATTTTTTTGAAGTGAGCTTTTTGAAATTTGATTCACAGTTTAATTAGTTTGATGAATTTTGGTTTATGAAATTTGATTTTTCATTGATTTTGGGGTATTTTGAGTGAAATTGTGTTTAATTTGAGTTTGGCCAAGCTGATTTTGGACCAAATGTTATGAAGTAAATGTTTTCAATTACTTTAAATTGAGTTTAACTTGAGTGTAATAAACTTTGCTTTTAATCAAGTTTCATTGATTTTCAATTTAGTTTGTTAAACATTGATTTTTAATTTAATTTCAATATAGTTGGAGGAACTTTATTTATTAATTGAGGTTTAATGAATGTTGATTTTTATTTGAATTTAGCAAACTTATGTTTTAAATTGATCTTGATAAGCTTAATTTTTTAATTGAGTTTTAATTAATTTTGACGTTCTTTGATTTTTTATTGATTTTAAGTGAATTTAGTAAGCTTTTGTTTTAAATTTAGTTTGTTGAACCATTGATTTGTCATTGATTTTTTTTAAGAAGATCGATTTTTAATTGAATTTTAGTTGTGTTTCACAAACTTTTTATGAATTTTGAAAATTTTTGGTTTTTAATTTGACTTAAATAAATATTTATTTTCGACCAATTTTCAAATCTTAGAGTTGATATTTAATAAAATTTTGTGAATTTCAATTTCTATTGAGTTTTTTTATTGAGTTTTATGAACTTTTTTTCTTAATCGAATTTTAACTTTATTGTTCATTTATTTTAAATTGAGTTTGACAAATTTTTGATTTTTGATTTATGAGTTTTAATTAAGTTTTAAGCCATCTTTGATTTTCCATATTGAGTAAACTTTTTTTTTCAATTGAATTACATAAATTTTTTTTCATTTGATTTTTGTAGACCTTTATTTTCAATTGAATTGGTGAGCATTGTGTTTTAATTAAGTTTGGTGAACATTAATTATATATTGAATATGAATTTTATATGATAAATATTGTGGACATTATTTCATTTTAACATGATAGATGATATTCTCTAAAAAAATAGTGTACATATATCCATCTAACTATTGATTTAATTTTATACTCTCTTGATAATATCAACAATCATGTATTTAAAGGCAATAATGTCCACATTATACTTTAATCTGATAGTTTGGTGAGCTTTGATTTTGACATTATTTTTTAATCTGATAGTTTGGTGAGCTTTGATTTTCAATGAGGTTTGACAATTGGTGAGCTTTCATTTTCAATGAGGTTTGACAAAATTTGATTTTTTGATTTAGTTTGGTAAATTTCAATTATGTTCAGTTTTGATTTTAATTTAGTTTTACAATCTTTGATTTTCTATTGATTTTAAATTTAGTTTAATGAATACTAATTTTTAATTAAATTTATGAACTTTAATTTTCTATTGATTTTAAATTTAGTTTAATGAATACTAATTTTTAATTAAATTTATGAACTTTAATTTTGAATTGAGCTTTAATTCAATTTGACATAGCGTGTTTTTCATTGATTTTTAATTTAATTTAACAAAATTTTGTTTTAAATTGAATTTTAATTGAATGTGGAATACTTTGATTTTCTATTGATTTTTAAAAATTTTTTGTTTTAAATTGAATTTTAACTGAATATGGCAAACTTTATTTTCTATTGTTTTTCAATTGAGTTTGTAACTTTGTTTTTTAGTTAAGTGCTTTAAATTTTAAAATTTTATATAAAAAAATTATTGAGTTTTACAAACTTTTATTTTTAATTGAGTTTGAGTTTTATGAAATTTTATTAATTTTGAGTTTGGTGCTCATTTATTTATAATTGTAGTTGACTTTGGTTTTCAAATGAGTTTGGTTAAGTTTTATTTTCTTGAGGTTTAATGGAGTTTTGTTAACTTTCATATTTAATTGAGTTTTGTGAATTTTATTTGAAATTTAATGTGTTCAATATTAATTCTAAATTGATTTTGAATTAAGTTCTCTAAAATTTGATTTTCAATTGAGGATTTAATTTTGAATTTTAATTCAGTTTCAATATAAGAGGTTTGATTCTCATTTGGTTTTAGACTTAGTTTGTTTGATGTATAGTGGGGTTTTGCTAAGCTTGATTTTGAATTGAGTTTTTGAGTTGAAATCGTGTTTGACAAACTTGATTTTTCAACTGTGTTGTAAATTTGATGTTTGAGTGACTTTCAATTGAAGATGAATATGAAAGCACATAATAAATTGAAGAAAATTCTTGAAACATTAGCCAAATTAGTATCCCTTAAAATAGGTGATTTGTGGTAAGAAGAATAGGGAATAAAGGTGCCATTCAAACCTATGTTGAATAATGACAATAGAGAGAAGTATATTGCCTTGAAAAGTAATAATATAAGAAAGTTGCAATGTGAGAACCTCTTGGAAATAGATAGATCATTTACTACAATGTATCAAAGGTATTAATGAAAGAGAACATGAATGTAAAATGTGGAGGTATGATTTGAGATGAAATAACAAAAGGAGTTCCCACACAAGATGATAACAAAAAGCATAAAGACAACCATTTACTTGTGGCAATTGGAAATTTTGAGGAAGAGAAAGAATGAGTAGACTCACACAAAAATATTGAATGGATGATCTTCATTTAGCAGACTTGGATAGAGAAGGAAGAATTTAAAATATGTAAAGAATGATGATATTTGTAAATAATTTCCCGACTTGTTAAATTCAATAATATGATCCTTTTTTTAGATATCAACAACCATAAAGGAGGCATGTCACCCAAACATCCAAAAAGGGCAATGAGTTAGAGGAAGGAGGGGCATTAGAGAATCTTTGAAAGGGGTAGAAGTATACCCCTATTACATTAGATGTAAGTATTTGATTGGATGGTTTCGACAATCTAATAGTATGGATAGATGTTCCAAATAAACATCCCTTTGCCATTGACTTGAAAGGGGGAGAGATATAGGATGTGATAGAGCTAGAGAAAAGAAAGAGATTTATGTTTCCATTAATGACAAAGGTGAAGATTTTTCGAAATTGTTGTGATTGATATCATAGCCATAGAGGGTGGAATTTGTTGTTTAAGTTTGATGACAAAGAATGTTACATTAATTGTACTTAATGTCAAAGAAATAATTGTGAAGAGATTGTTTGAAGATCTAGTTGGTAAAAGAAATCATGGGAAGTTATATTAAGGAGTTTTTGGATTGCAGATGAAGTGTGTTATGTATAAGATAAATTAACATGTCACATAAACGACACATTTATGAAGAATATGCATACATACAACATATATGTGAAGGATATGCAAGAAAAGAATATGAAAAGTATGTGTAGATATTAAGAGGAATATATGCAAATGACGAACAGAAAATGAGTTATAGCACTTGAATGATGTGAATTATGAAAAGAGGATAAAAGAAATAATTGAGCTATAACACTTGAATGATGTGAATTATGAATGGGGGATACAAACAACAATTTTGTTATAAGACTTGAATGGCATGAATTATGAAAAGAGGTTAAAAGTAGTAATTTAGTTGTAACACTTGATGACATGACCATTCAAATTTTTGTATCTGTTTGTAACACAAAATTATCGAATGGATGATATTCATTTAGCAGCCTTGGATAGAGAAGGAAGAATTTAAAACATGTAAAGAATGATGATATTTGTAAACAATTTCCCGACTTGTTAAATTCAAGAATATGATCCTTTTTTTAGATATGAACAACCATAAAGGAGGCATGTTACCCAAACATCCAAAAAGGGCAATGAGTTAGAGGAAGGAGGAGCATTAGAGAATCTTTGAAAGGGGTAGAAGTATACCCCTATTACATTAGATGTAAGTATTTGATTGGATGGTTCCCACAATCTAAATTGTATGGATAGATGTTCCAAATAAACATCCCTTTGTCATTGACTTGAAAGGGGGAGAGATATAGGATATGATAGAGCTAGAGAAAAGAAAGAGATTTATGTTTCCATTAATGACAAAGGTGAAAATTGTTCGAAATTGTTGTGATTGATATCATAGCCATAGTGGGTAGAATTTTTTGTTTAAGTTTGATGTCAAAGAATGTTACATTAATTGTAATTAATGTCAAAGAAATAATTGTGAAGAGATTGTTTGAAGATCTAGTTGGCAAAAGAAATCACGGGACATTATATTAAGGAGTTTTTGGATTGCAGATGAACTTGTTATGTATAAGATAAATAAACATGTCACATTTACGACACATTTATGAAGAATATGAATACATACAACATATATGTGAAGGATATGCAAGAAAAGAATATGAAAAGTATGTGTAGATATTAAGAGGAATATATGCAAATTACGAACAGAAAATGAGTTAAAGCACTTGAATGATGTGAATTATGAAAAGAGGATAAAAGAAATAATTGAGCTATAACACTTGAATGATGTGAATTATGAATGGGGAATACAAACAAAAATTTTGTTATAACACTTGAATGAGATGAATTATGAAAAGAGGTTAAAAGTAGTAATTTAGTTGTAACACTTGATGACATAACCATTCAAATTTTTGTATCTGTTTGAAAGAGGTGCATCTTTTCATGAAGCCATGAAGATATAAAAGCTTGTAAAATTTTGTGAAGAGTGGGTGTGGAGAATAGATAATATATAAAAAAAATGAGCAATTGGAGAAGAAATTATCAAGAGTTAATATGCAGATTGGATGAAAAGATTGCGAGAAATCTTATGGGAGATTTGAAATGTTATCTATGAAGTATTTATGGTAGATTTATGAAGAGGTGTTTATTCAAATTTGTGAAGTGGGTTTGATGAAAAGATATAGAATATTTTGGAGTATTTTTAATAGGTATTCGAGAGAGTTTTATGAGAGGTATGTATACAAAAAGAATATGCAAGAATATGTAATCATACAATTACATTTATGTTATGAGAAAGAGGAAAATCAAGGGGTGGAATAATGAACATTGTAATGTGCATCATATTTTGAAGAAGCTACTTAGAGGGTAGTATTTTTTTTTGGAAGTTGATACTTGCTAAACACCATATTGGTATATTTCTAGTAGGTTGGTGACTAAAGATTCAATTATGGGCGTTGGTGCTTGTAGTGGGTTGGTGCTGACAATTTGAATGATTCATTTGTGCATTTAGTGGGTTGATGCATACAAATTTAAAAAGAGGTTGGTGCCTAGAATATTTAATTTTATACAGAAGCTTTATTTTATAGTGGTTTTCTCCCACAACAAGTACTTGGTAAATCATGTATTCTACTTGTGTTGTATAATTGTTGCCCTTGTTGCTATTATACAATGAACATGCTAAGTATTAAGGTTGAAAAGTAAAGATTGTTGTTTTACTAATTCATTCCTTATTTTAGTGTAACAATGTACTCGTGAATTAATATTAGAGGTGGTTCTGATGAATTAGCCAGACTGGTAGAAGGTATGTTTTGGAAGAACATAAGAAGAAAATGAAATAAGGCATAAGGAAATAGCACTTAGGGTATTGAGGAAAATCCATTAAATGCAAGTAATGGGGTGACAAATAGAACTTCCTCAGCAACAAAAGATGAATTCTTTGAAAAAGAAATCCATCTTGTGAGTAAAGAAGAGATGAACTTGGAAGTGGAGTGATAAGAATATGATGAAAATATTAATATGAATACTGAAGATGATGATGATGACAATTTTAAGGAAGAACTATATAGTGTTATAGATGATTTAAAAAAAATAATACAATTTGAGGAGTAAAAAGAGTCTATTGTACAATTACTGCGAAAGCTTGAAGATTTTGAGAATATAATTATCAACTTGTAAAACAATTTCAAGAAGAGTGGTTGGAAGATTTTTTTTTTCAAGAATATGAAACATTGATCAAAGATTTAAAATCTCTAAAAATGAAGAAAGAAAAAAAGATGAAGAGGCAAACACAACCATTAAGTTTGAAAAGACTCAATGGGGAAACAAAACTAAGAAGGTAAATAAGGGGGAAAAAAATGCTTAAGGATACTTCCAAAACACCTATATAAGAAATGAAGGTTCCAAGAAGATAAAGACTCCTGCTAATGTTAAGTAGGAAAATTTCAAAAAGTCCTCCCTCCATGGGAAGCATGTACATAATGCTTCAAGAGTACCTTTTATTGTCATTGCAACTTGTGAAATTGTTTTGGACACATGACAAGAGATTGGAAAGCACAAGTAAGAAATAATTAATGCACGAAAAATAAATATTTCTATGGGTAGGTAGGTGGATACTATAATGTGTATGTTATTGTAGTGAACTATAGTGTTGTATGCTACAAATGCAATAAATATGGATGTTTTGACGTCATTCCTTTTTGTTTCCTTCAGCTCCTCCACAATCATAGTGGTAAGAGAGGTATCCGGAGGATCCTGAAGGATTTTAAGGGCAATATTTTTAATACATTTCTTCTTTCTTGGGCCGGGAGAGTCTATGAAATTGGCTTATAGAGGGGTTGAGGAAGCATGGGCTTCTTAAACTAGAATATGCCTTGGTGGGTAGAGAGTGAGATGGAAGTTGTAATGTGTAATGATTAGGCCTTGATGGAGAATGGTGGGTTTCTTACATTGGCTTTTAGCATCCTTGACAAATTTCTCTAGGGCAAGAAGAAAAAACAAAAACAAAATAGAATCATGGTTTCTCAAATGGTTTAAGAACGACATGTGATAGTAGTAATAAACCCCAAAACGTCGCTTGAGAGCATTAGAGAATCTAGGAAATGGGTAGGAGCATAAAACTATTACATCTGGTTTAAGTATATTCTTGGATGTTTCCATGATCCATTATATGGATAGGTGCTCCAAATAAACATCCCTTTTCCATTGATGTCAAAGGGGGATATTTTAAGAAAAAAGAGAGTTTAATTGCCATTAATGACAGCTAAGAGAGTGTTCAGAATTGTTGTGATTGATGTAAACGACTTTGTGGGAGGAATTTGTTCTGTAAGTTTGGTGTTAAAGAATTTTACATTGTTTGTTATTAATGCCAAATAAATCATTGTCAAGAGAACTCTTGAAGAAGATATAATTACAAAAAGAATATTGTGGGCAAAAGGCCACTAATCATTGTGATGAAAATCATAGTTGACCAAGAACATTAAGGTGGGCCAAAATTTCTCAAAGTATCCAATTAAGATATCATGGATTTAAAAGCTTAAAGCCAAGAAAAGGAAAAAGAGTGGAGAAGACAGTCAAAATAAAATTGAAAGCAAAGGATGAAAATTGTGATAATCTAGAGTGTGTAATTGTTTCAACGAGAAAAGTTTTTTGGAAGGCAACCATGATGTTGAATAAGAGCCTCAAGTTTGAAAAGAGAATTTGAATCACTGTATGACATCATTAATTGAAAAGTGCTCTGTAGAATAAAACAGACTTGGCTATAAAAAAAATTAAACAATCAAGATAGATCTCAAAGGCACCTCTTATAAGACAAAATGCTAGGAGCTACTTTTAAAACCCTATTATAAATGAAGGTAGCAAGAAAATAAAGACTCCTAAAGTCACTAGGACAATTTAATAAGTTATTTTCATTGAGGAAATCACATACATCATGTTTCAAGAGTACTTTTTATAGCTATTGGTACCTATGAAATTATATTACACACATGGGAAGAGATTGTAAAGCAAGAAGTGATCAATAATTATAGATGAAAAAAAAAGAATTCCTATCTATAATTCACATGTTCCTCAAGTGAACTATAGTGTTATGTGGCACAAATGTGTTAATAATGGACATATTTAATCAAGAGTTCTGGCATATCCATGAATATCAAGTCTCATGATATCCACCATACATTCACCCTTATGGTATGTGCACATATATCAAGTCACATGATACCTACCATAATGATATTAACTCATGACATATCCATGGATATTTAGTCACATAATATCCAGCATGAATATCTCAGTAATATCATTCATCATGGCTTATTCATAGATATCATGTCTTATAATATCCACCATATCAATTTGATATTACTTAAGAGATATCAACTATCATGACATGTCCACGGATATCAAGTCTCATGATATCCATCAAGATGGTGATTAAATATTGTAAAGTCATCACCTTAGAATAATAACTAGAAATACAAGTGTTCACCATTGAGAGATTGTCACCTCTGTTGTCATGCATTATGAACAGTTAGGTAGTTGCAATCGAGGGTAGGTAGTTAACGGGTGCGATGGTTCGCCTCTCACCCCTTGGGTCTCTATTTTTATGTAATCTCTCAATGGAAGAGACACATTGTGTTATGTTATAATTATACTCCTTGTACAAGCATCCATCGAGACACACGTCTGAAGGGAAGCCGAACGAGAGGACGTACTAGAGGGTGCAATGATGCCCTTTGCATGAATTACGCAGTAAACCACTTGTTGTCTCATCTTCTTGGGTTATTGGTGCAAACCTTCCTAGCCCTTCAAAGTCGACGTGAGGAGGTGCATCAATAGACTATACGACAACAAATTCTGAATTATTATTACTACTAGAGAGAGGAGGAAGAATGAGATGAATCTCGTAGGAAGGGAAACATGAAATAAACCTCGGGATGAGAGACTGAATAAAGAAAACATGTTGTTATGACTATGTCCTAAGAGACATGTAGTATGGAAAAATTTTAAATAAATAAAACGTGTTCTTTGATTTATATCACGTGTTGTTACTTGTGGATGAATAAGTAAAATATTTGTGCCAAATCAATTGAATAAGAATAGGAAAACATAAAAGGAAGTACAAGAGTGGGAGGCTATTAGGAGGAATGTGCTATTGCAGCAACAGGAAGAGAGAAGGAAAAGATTTCGGAGGATTGCCGAAGGACGATTAGAGGAGGCTGACGGTGAGGCCGTTAGAGAAGAGAATTGGGAGGATTCTGTCGAAGAAAATGGAAGTTTCCTTGGAGAGAAGAAGCTAAGGGTAGAGAAGCAGAGGATGTCAGTGCAGCTACGAGTATTGAAGTGACGGAGGCACACATGGATCAAGGCAACCTGCAAGGCTTAGACACTCCTAGTGGTTCAGAGACACAAAGTGAAGGTATACAAAACACTTCGAGTAATGGGACGCCATCGAAGGTACTAGCACAGCTTGTGGTGCTAACACCTCTCGATACCAAAACAACTAACCGTACCACTAACACAACCAACACCTACGCAAGACATCATGGCATGGCAAAAACAAAAGCTACCCAAATTCACAGGTTATGGGAAAGAAGACCCGTACAACACTGCAAATCCTGTGAGACAATTTGGATAGCCAACGAGGTTATAGATCAAGATGATTGGGTAAGGAAATTCCCAGCGACCCTGAGGGGCGTAGCCATTGATTGGTATTCTGATGTTGATAAAACAAAGGTGGCCGTATGGGAAGATCTAAAGAAAGAGTTTCAAGTAGAATTATGACTACTTAGAGATGACAATGAAATAGTAGCGGAGATCTACAATACAAAACAAACAAAGGAGGAAACAGTTTGTGGATGCAGACGGTGACTCAAAGAATAGGTGGGAAAAATGGAGAGCCCACCAACGGACATACTGAAGAAAAGATGGTTCATCGATGGCTTGAATCCTTCTCTTAGGATAAAAATGAAGATAGTGCCTCCAGCATCATATAACGAGGCTTATAATCGAGCAATGGATCTCGAGAGTGAAAACCAAACCGCAAAGAAAAAGAAGAATAAATTGTTAGATGATGACGATGACTCTGACAAAGAGAGTAGTAGTGAGGAATCGGGCAAGAAAATAGAAGCCCTCCAAAAAGACATGCTCTGTATGATGAAAGAATTCAAGCCCATAAAGAGAAACTGCACCCGAAATCATGAAGGGGACTTGTGGTGTACGAACTGGAAGGAAGAAGCTCACACAAAGGGCTCTTGTTCGAAAAGCCAATTTTGTGATATCTTCCAAATTATCGGGTATTCCACTCAGGAATACTCGTACAACATGAAAACCAGACGGCCTCAATAGATACTAATGACACATGAAACATCTACCTCAACTATGGGGGCCACAAACACGAATGCCAATACACCATCTGGTGGTTTTAGGAATAACCGGTGCAGGTGAAGAGGTGGAAATAATGGTAACAATAATAATAATGGGGGTCATAGCCATATCCAATATAATGTGAATGGATGACCAATGATATAGTGTCCTACCTGCAACTAGTGGGGGCACTTTGTAAGAGACTGCACGAGGGGAGAAGTGCCACAATTTCTATGCAGGTGGTGTGGTCCGGGAGACCACAACGAAGCAAAGTGTCCAAAGTGGGGAATTAACCTTTTGAACATTGAAGGCAACTGGGAGGAGATCCTTGTCGTCACTCAGGCGCAGGCAAAGAAGGCTACCTACCCAAACCTTGAAGTTGAGAAAAGGAGAATGCAAGAAGCCAATGCAAACATGGAAAAGGAAATTATGGCGGAAAGAAGGGAGACAAATGACACCGCCAACAACTCTCTAACGGGTCAGGTGAAACAAAACATCATACGACAGATGTTGCAAGAAGAAATTCTCATCAAGCTGAAGGACCTTGTTGCTATGCCACAATTGAGAACAACTCTATTAAATGTGACATCATCTCCAAAGGCATCAAATGGACTAGTGGTAAAGGGAACCCACAGTGAAGGAGAAAACCCTCCCAGGAAGGAGATCCCCTCAAAACAGTGGAAGATCCCATGTTACTCATAGTGAACATTGGAAGACACCCAACAGTGGTGGAAATGGACATTTTGGGAACTATTTTGACAGAAAAATTTGTGGATGGAGGGTCTAGTGTCAACATGCTTCCAGAGGAAACATTGGTGCAATTGGGAAAAACCTATGTTTTGGCCACCAATGTTCCAACTCGCGGGCATCGATCAACACGATATCAAACCCATCGGGACTCTGATGGCACAACAGGTTATGATTGGGACACTAACCTTTGTTTTGGATTTTGTGGTGATACCATTAAAAATGAAAGGGTACAACATTATCCTAGGGAGAGGTTGGTTGCTACAGGTGAAAGTGAATCATGAATGGAAGATGAACACTCTTTCAATGGAAAAAGGTGGTAAAAAATTTACAATCGACCTGCGTACATAGATGGTGAGTCAGGACATTACATTATCATTCGAGTTCAAAGCTGAGGAAGAAATGGACAAAGGAAAGTGGCGAATGGAACCAAACAAAGAGGGAATCTTGGAAATAGAGGGGTATTCCGACGATGATATGGACTCACTAAATGGAATCTTCCATTGGAAAATGGAAAATTAAGAACTGTTCCACTGCAACATGTTACTTGTGGAAGGAGAGGAAAAGTCTACCTTCTCGTTGTAGTATAGAGAGTATAAAGAGGGAGAGATTCACATACTAGAAACCCCTGCACACCGATTTGACAAGGAGAAACTGATAAAATGTGAAGAGCCTTCTGTGAAGACTATGAACTTGGGAGATGAAACCAATCCAAAGAATATTTTTGTAGGGGATGACTGGAACCCTGTCCTAAACGCAGTTGCATTTAAAATCTTTACATAATACAAAGATGTATACGCCTGGACCTATAAGGACCTAAAGGGGGGTACCGCCAAAACTATGTGTTCATCGAATTCCAATGGTAGGAGTTATACCCATACGAAAGAATCTATACAGAATGAATAAAAATTATCCAGCTCACGTAAATGAAGAAATTGAGAGGATGCTTGATGTAGACATCATATTTCGGGTGTAGACAAACGAGTGGGTGTCACCAATCATCATTTCATTAAAAAAGGACACCAGCCAAATCAGAATATGTGTGGACTTCAAGAGTTTAAATGCAGTCACAATCAAGGATCCATTTCCAATTCCTTTTATGGATAGTATTTTAGAGGAAGTTGCGGGACATGAGATTTACTCGTTCATGGATGAATTTTCTAGGTACAACCAGATATCCATCGTGAAAGAAGATAAGCTTAAAACCACTTTCATAGTGGAAGATGGAATGTATGTGTAAAACTGAATGCCCTTTGGACTTTGTGACACTCCGACAACATTCCAAAGGATCATCTTGCACATTTTTGACAAGACATCTATTGGAAACTTCGAAGTCTTCCTTGATGATTGGTCCATTTTTAGTTTCGAAGACACGCACGTGGTTGCCCTTGGAGAATGTATGGAGAGGTGCTGACATGCTAGATTGGCACTCAATCCAAAAAAATGCATATTTATGGTGCCTTAGGGGAAACTACTGGGAAACCTCGTATGTAAAGTGAGATTAGAGATAGATGCAGACAAGGTGTGGGTAATTCTGGAGATGGAACCTCTAGATCCAAACAAGGTGCGGGTAATTCTGGAGATGGAACCTCCAACAGACGTAATTGGGGTAAAATCATTCTTGGGGCACATTGGGTACTACAGGCAATTCAATAAGAATTTTTCCCAGCTGTTGTACCCACTAGACAACCTGACTCGGAAAGGAGAACCCTACATGTGGGCAACAAAGCAGAAGGCATTTGAGGAGCTAAAGTTAACGCTGGTAGGAGCACTGATCCTTGCGAGGCCTAACGGGGACAAAGAATTCCATGTCCATGTGGACGCATCGAATCTTTCCATCGGGGCAACCCTAGCAGAAACAAGAGACCATAGGCTATATAATATTGCAAGGAATGGAGATTTTATTTACTGGTATGAGAAAAAGAATTTTATTAAACATACATTTTATGTTACAATATAATAACCTTGATATTCTATTGATATCATGGTAAAGTCTTGAATGAAATCAAAGGGCTAAGGAAATTATTATTAATAGTAGTAAGTGTACATTGTTACACAATGATAGAAAGGGTATATTGTTGCTCACTTATGTCAAGTATGAATCGAGCATTGTTTCTATTTAATGCAAGTTTATGATAATTGGCATGCCTTTCGAGGATCAAAGGATTTTATGTGGCCTTACTGATACATATTGTGCTCCATCGAGGAGGAGGTCATAAATTATTATGATACTTGATATAGAGAACTATATCAAGGTCGAGAGTCACTTGGACCCATGTACATCCTTCTTGCATTATGTTTGCATCATTTTGATATTATGATAACATGATACTTAGTGCCCCGGTTGTAAACATCACACACTAATGACTGACTACTAGGCTAAAAGCGTTAATAGTCAACGTTGACTTACATTTTTTAAACGTAATTTTTTTCCTTAGTGTGTGATGTTTAAGGATGACCTACTTAGTGATCTCTTGAGAGCCACAATGTTGATAAGAAAAATACAATGAAAACTAAGGATGAATTCTATGGTTGTGTGGGATGATGGCGTGTTTATGTAGAAATTGTGACGAAGGCGAGAATAAACCTATGTCGTAAGGCCTATGAAATTTTGGATACTTGTGATATAATGAATACTAGATGTGACATTATATGGAGGAGATATCAAGATGCCTATAATTTTTTGACCATTTGAGAAATGTTGTTGTAGAGTCACTAGTGAAGTGAGTCTCATAAGGTCATTTTATCCTTGTTGTTTAGTGAAATAATAAGGCATGCAATATAATTGCAAAATAGTATTTAGACATTGGAGTAAAGGATATGACTAGAAGTAGGATCTATGGACTCCTTGACTATAAGAACCTCAATATTGAACATATTATATGAACTTCCCATGTAATTGCTTTCCTGTATGGGTTTATTGTGAACTAGGGTTCTTTTGTGTTGAGAAATCATTCTAGCCTTGAGTCAATATGATGCAACCTTGGGAATCTGTGTTTAGTATCCTTTGAGAGGCCTTGTAAGGAGAACTACGTGTAACTTTGACCCGTTTGGAAGTGGGAACGTAGGCGGTCCCTGGGTGAAGGATACCCTTGTGACCTCAAGTCCGTGGGGGGGGGGGGGGGTTAGTGGGGAATAACTCTAGTTAGGATTTAAAGGAGGCCATCTTGTGTTGGTTATGTGTTTGTGAAGCTTATCTCCTAACTTATAGAGATCTATTCATACACTCCTAATTAATCAACCATTTTATACTTGTCCATTTATTTTGCAATATGATTCTTGTTATATATGACCCCTACAAGTGTGAATCTTTGGGATATGTATGCAGTAACATGCACTCATTGGATTTTGTCAATGATTGATGTATGGGGCCACTATAATGGATTAGGCGATAGTCACTTGGTTCACAAAGGTGAAGTTGCTAGAGCTACCTTGGATATGATAGGATAACAGTTAACAGGTTGTAATTAAATCATGCTAATGGTAGATGCCTATAGCTATTGTTTCATGTCCATTTGTTTGGCACAGTGATGGCGTGTTTATGTAGAAATTGTGAGTAAGGTGAGAATAAACCTATGTCGTAAGGCCTATGAAATTTTGGATACTTGTGATATATAATGAATACTAGATGTGACATTATATGGAGGAGATATCAAGATGCCTATAATTTTTGGACCATTTGAGAAATGTTTTTGTAGAGTCACTAGTGAAGTAAGTCTCATGAGGTCATTTTATCCTTCTTGTTTAGTGAAATTATAAGGCATGCAATATAATTGCAAAATAGTAATTAGGCATTGGAGTAAAGGATATGACTAGAAGTAGGATCTATGGACTCCTTGAGTATAAGAACCTCAATATTGAACATATCATATGAACTTCCAATGAAATTGCTTTTCTGTATGGGTTTATTGTGAAGTAGGGTTATTTCGTGTTGAGAAATCATTCTAGCCTTGAGTCAATATGATGCAACCTTGCGAATCTATGTGTAGGTGTCCTTTGAGAGGCCCTGTAAGGAGAACTACATGCAACTTTGACTTGTTTGGAAGCATGAATGTAGGCGGTCCCTGGGTGAAGGATACCCTTGTGACCTCATGTCTGTAGGAGGAGGGTTTAGGGGGGAATAACTCTAGGTAGGATTTAAAGGAGGCCATCTTGTGGTGGTTATGTGTTTGTGAAGCTTATCTCCTAACTTATAGGAATCTATTCATACACTCTGAATTAATCGACCGTGTTATACTTGTCCATTTATTTGGCACCATGATTCTTGTTATATATGACCCCTACAAGTATGAATCTTTGGGATATGTATACAGTAACATGCACTCATTGGATTTTGCCAGTGATCGATGTATGGGCCACTACAAGGGATTAGGCGATAGTCATTTGGTTCATGAAGGTGAAGTTGCTAGAGCTACCCTAGATATGATAGGATAACAGTTAGAAGGTTGTAATTAGATGATGCTAATGGTAGATGCCTATAGCTATTGTTGCATGTCCATTTGTTTGGCATAGTGATGGCATGTTTATGTAGAAATTGTGACTAAGGTGTGAATAAACCTATGTCGTAAGGCCTATGAAATTTTGGATACTTGTGATATATAATGAATGCTAGATGTGACATTATATGGAGGAGATATCAAGATGCCTATAATTTTTGGACCATTTGAGAAATGGTGTTATAGAGTCACTAGTGAAGTAAGTCTCATAAGGTCATTTTATCCTTCTTGTTTAGTGAAATAAAAGGCATGCAATATAATTGCAAAATAGTATTTAGGCATTGGAGTAAAGGATATGACTAGAAGTAGGATCTATGGACTCCTTGAGTATAAGAACCTCAATATCAAACATATCATATAAACTTCTAATGTAATTTCTTTCTTGTATGGGTTTATTGTGAACTAGGGTTCTTTTGTGTTGAGAAATCATTCTAGCCTTGAGTCAATATGATGCAATCTTGGGAATCTATGTGTAGGTTTCCTTAGAGAGGCCTTGTAAGGAGAACTATGTGTAACTTATAGGAATCTATTCATACACTCCTAATTAATCAACTGTTTTATACATGTCCATTTATTTGGCACTATGATTCTTGTGATATATGACCCCTACAAGTGTGAATCTTTGGGATATGTATGCAGTAACAGCCAGTCTTTGGATTTTGACAATGATCGATGTATGGGCCACTACAAGGGATTAGGCGATAGTCACTTGGTTCATGAAGGTGAAGTTGTTAGAGCTACCTTGGATATGATAGGATAACAGTTAGAAGGTTGTAATTAGATCATGCTAATGGCAGATGCCTATAGCTATTGTTGCATGTTTATTTGTTTGGCACAGTGATTATTGTTATGTATGACCCTCACAAGTGTGAATTATTGGGATATCTATGGAGTGAGAGGTAGTCATTGGACCATGATAATGATCGATGTTTGGACCACTGCAAGGGATTAGTCAATAGTCACCTGGTTTACAAAGATGAAGTTGCTAAAGCTATGCTGGATCTGATATGATAACAGTTAGCAAGGTGTCATTAGACCATGCTAATTTTAGATTTATATAGTTACTATTGCATCTTTTGGATTAGACAACATTCACCTGGCTCATGGAGGCAAATGATTTATAGGGGCTATCTATGATTTGATACGGTAGTGGTTGCACAAGTAGTTTCCTTACCATGCAGGCAGTAGTATATAGAGCTAACCATAGTATTAGGAGGGTTCACTAGTAGTCACTTATAGTATGGGGGTGATTGATGCTAGTTGTTAATCAGGATTGTGAAGAAGATATCTAACAATAACACCAAGGTCACTAGTGTGCATGTGAATTTTGTACCTAGCTGTGGACACAAGACTTCAGTAAAACATTAGAAGTTAGCAAATCAAGAAATCTACAAATAAAATAAACGATGCTAACTAGACGATTTACTGCCTTCTCGTAGGTATGAGTTTGATATTCTCAGAATTCGACCAAGACCAGTGAAAATGCAATACCTAAACGAAGGATTTAGAATGATGAAAGCAATGGAAATATGGATGCAGATTAATCTATTAAATGTGACATCATCTCCGAAGGCATTAAGTGGACCAGCGGTGAATGTAACCCATAGTGAAGCAGAAAACCCTCCCAGGAAAAAGATCCCCTCAGAATAGCGGAAGATCCCATGTTACTCGCGGTGAACACTGGAAGACACTCAATGGTGGTGGAAATGGACATTTTGGGAGCCATTTTGATAGACACAATTGTGGACAGACGCTTTGGTGTCAACGTGCTTCTAGAGGAAACATTGCTGCAATTGGGACAACCTACGTTGTGGCCACCAACATTCGAACTTGCGGGTGCAGAACAACACAATATCAAACCCATCGGGACTCTGATGAAGCAACGGGTTATGATTGGGACACAACCCTTTTGTTTTGGATCTTGTGGTGATACTATTAAAAAGGAAAGGGTACAACGCTATCATACGAGAGGTTGGTTGGTACATGCGAAGGTGAATCACAACTGGAAGTGGAATACTCTTTCAATGGAAATAGGTGGTCAAAAATTTACAATCAACCTGCATACACAGATGGTGAGTGAGGACATTACGTTATCATCCGAGTTCGAAGCTGAGGAAGAAATGGACAAAGGAAAGTGGTGGATGGAACCAAACAAGGAGGGAATCTTGGAAATAGAGGGGTATTCTGACGATGAGATGGACTGACTGAATGGACTCTTCCATTGCCAAATGGAAAATTATGAACTGTTCCATTGCAACATGTTACAGGTGGAAGGAGAGGAAATGCCTACCTTCCCATTGTAGTATGAAGAGTATAAAGAGGGAGAACTTCGCATACTATAATCCCCTGCACACCGATTTGACAAGGAGAAACCGATAAAATATGAAGAGCCTTCTGTGAAGACTATGAACTTGGAAGATGAAACCAATCCAAAGAATTTTTTTGTAGGGGATGACTGGAACCCTGTCCTAAAGGCAGTCGCATTTAAAATCTTTACAGAATACAAAGATGTATACGCTTGGACCTATAAGGACTTAAAGTTGGGTACTACCAAAACTATGTGTTCATCGAATTCGACTGGTAGGAGTTGTACCTATACAAAAGCATCTATACAGAATGAATAAAAATTATGCAGCTTGCGTAAATGAAGAAATTGAGAGGATGCTTGATGCAGGCATCATATTTTGGGTATAGACAAGTGAGTGGGTGTTGCCAATCATCATTTCGTTAAAAAAGGACACCAACCAAATCAGAATATGTGTGGACTTCAAGTGTTTAAATGTAGTCACATCTAAGGATCCATTTCCAATTTCTTTTACGGATAGTATTTTAGAGGAAGTTGTGGGACATGAGATTTACTTGTTCATGGATGGATTTTCTAGGTACAATCAAATATCCATCGCGGAAGAAGATAAATATAAAACAACTTTCATAGTGGAAGACGGAGTGTATGCGAACAACCGAATGCCCTTCGGACTTTGTAATACTCTGACGACATTCCAAAGGATCATCTTGCACATTTTCGACAAGATGTCTATTGGAAACTTCAAACCCTTCCTTGATGATTGGTCCATTTTTAGTGTCGAAGACACGCACGTGGTTGCCCTTGAAGAACGTATGGAGAGGTGTCGACGGGCCAGATTGGCACTCAATCCAAAAAAATGCAAATTTATGGTGCCTCGGGAAACTACTAGGACACATCGTATGTAAAGCGAGATTAGAGACAGATCCAGACAAGGTGCGGGTAATTCTGGAGATGGAACCTTCAATAAATGTAATCGGGGTAAAATCATTCTTGGGGCACATTGGGTACTACAGGCGATTCATTAAGAACTTTTCCCAGGTGTCGTACCCACTAGACGACCTGACTCGGAAAGGTGAACCCTACACATGGGCAACAAAGCAGGAGAAGGTATTTGAGGAGCTAAAGTTTATGTTGGTAGGAGCATCGATCCTTGCGAGGCCTAACAGGGACAAAGAATTCCATGTCCATGTGGATGCATTGAATCTTTCCATCGGGGCAACCCTAGGAGAAACAGGAGACCATAGGCTGGATCATCCTATTTATTTTGCAAGAAGACTGTTGCCAAAAGCGGAGAAGAACTATAACACTATAGAGAGGGAAGCACTTGGGATGGTCTATGTTGTGTAGAAGTTCTGCCATTATCTGTTAGAGACTCCTTTTTTTTATGTTGACCACTGGGCTCTGATGTATGTGGTCAACAAGCCAATCATTCAAGGGCGGGTCAGTGGATGGTTACTCCTACTCGAAGAGTTCATATTTAACATTATAGTGCGGCCCAGAAAGAGCCATGTCTGTGCAGATCACCTCTCAAGAATCAAGTTCGGCGAACCTCCTAAAGGCCTCAATGATGAATTTTTAGACACACTTATTTAGAATCGTAGTGTTACCAGCATGGTATATACAAGTATCAGAGAGTGGCTCTCAACATGGCAACTTTCGTAGGAGATGCAACCGAGTCGGATAAGGAAGTTGGTATTAAGAAGTAAAACGTTCCAGCTCATTAATGGACTATTATACAAGATGAGACCTAACCAAATCCTTTGCCAATGCGTTATGGAGGAGGAAGTCCCAAGTCCTGAGTGTACTATGGAAAGCACATGAAGGTCCTGCAGAAGGATACATGGGACCAGATACGACAACACAAAAAATATTACTCACAGGATTATGGTGGCCAACAATTTACAACGATGCGAGGGAATGAGTGGTGAGTTGTGATACCTGTCAGAGAGCAGGGAAGCGTCTCAAGAGAGACTTCATGACTCTAAACCCGTCCAATGCACATGAATTATTCGAACGATGGGGACTCGATTTCATGGGGCCACTTAAGGCAAGCAGAGCATGACGGTGTAGGTACATTATTGTAGGGATAGAATACTTGACAAAGTGGGTTGAGGCACGTGCCCTCTCCGATAACTCAGCCTTGAGTACGATGAAATTTACATATGAACAAATAATCACACGCTACAATATACCCATCCAAATTACGGGTGATCAAGGAGGTCATTTTGTCGACCATGTGATAAAGCTGCTCACCACAGAATTCAAGATTTTTTATTCTCTCTCAAGCCCTTACTATCCGAGAGCTAATAGACAGGATGAAGCCACCAACAAGATATTGGTATCGGTGATATACAAGTCATGCAAGATCAAAAAGGAGGATTGGGAGGAATGATTTCCATTCGTGGTGTGGGCTTATCGCACCACTTACAAGGTCACTGTAGAACACACCCTTTCAGCTGATGTACAGACATGAGGTTGTCATACCAACTGAATTCATGCTACTGAGTCCGAGGATTGCTATTGAGAATAAGTTGGGAGATATGGAGAGTCTGAGGGAGAGACTGAATAACCTCAACAAATTGGATGAACGATGTCTCATGGTACAATGTGCGACCGAGATAGCACAACAACGATAGAAGGTATGGCATGACAAGTACCTGAAGAGAACAAGATTTGTACCAGGGAAAGTAGTCTTGAAGTATAACAGACGCAATGAAATTAAGCTTGGAAAATTTAAAGTAAAATGGATGGGGCCATACAAGGTGCGCGAAGTTTGGTGACAATGGAGCGATTAAACTATGAACGCTAGATGGAAAAATCTATCAGGAAAGACGACAGGGTGACGACCCAATGCACATCGGCAGGCCCAGCCAGATGAGATAATTTAAAAAAAAAACAAAAAATGAGGAGAGAACACTGTATAGTCGTATGGAAGCTGGAAAAAAAAGATGAAAAAAATGTGCATCCTAGCACAGTAGGACACTTGGTTGTACGACATTAAAAGACCATACAATCAAGGTTGTATGACAGAAGCTTCGAGAGAGTGCCATTTTAAAATATGTACGACATGTGCCAAACACAAGCATAAAAAACACCGTACATTGTGTCGTACAAGGGTGCGAGGGAGAGTTTTGTACGATTTCATACAAAGACGAGAAGGAGAGATCCGTACGGTGCCAAGTCAATTCATACAGTGTTAGGAAGAGTTGCCAAACCAAATCTGTACAAAGTACGGCTGGGGAAGACTGTATTGTGCCAAAATAGGAAGCACGAGACACCAAAATTGAATCTGTATGGTTTAGGGAGGCAAGTTGTACCATTTCGTAGGCAAGCAAAAGTAAGGGAAAAAAGCCAAGTTTGTACGATTCTAGGGAAAGATAAATGTGAGCATTGGGAGGTTAACACGTACAATCAAAAGGGATAAAACAAGAATCAGTTCATTGTTGTTCATACAAGAAAAGAAATCGCGCAAGGGAGAGCAAGGAAAAAATATTGAAGACCTAACTGTTTCACTAGGTAGAAAGGGATCAATTATAACTATTTGTAAAAAGCAACGAGACAAAAACAGTTAATAAATATAGGGAAAAAGAAAGGGAATTGGAGAATGCAGCTACAAGAAGGTGACAGGAGAGCAAAGGTACTACAATTAGGAGTTAAAATTGCAGGCAAGGCAGATGCTAGCACAAGTACAAAGAAGAAATTGAGGGATGAGGCACAAATGGTAGACCAGAGGGAAACAATAACTGCATAGATGGTTACATTCGAGGGTTTGAATGGATGGGGATATCGAAAATGGTGGCAAGAAACTCCTGACACAAATGAGGTGAAGCGGAGCCTACGGAAGGCAGAGGTGCATTAGGCTGTGATGATGCACTTATTTTGCATTTGTGACTTCGATGATCCCTTGAGAAATATGATTGAAACATTTTATCGTTTTTCAAGGACAAGCACCTTTCCCTACCTAGGGCATACCATCATGGTCCCCTTTAAGGCTATAGACTTCTAATAGGTGTTTGACATTCTAGGATTGAAGGGTAGAAAGATTGATACTAAGCATCGGAAAATGACAAAGGAGACAAAAGAATACTAGGTTCGGTTTGTTTCTCATACGCTCACACCTATGGAGTTGGCTTTAGTCGCCAAGGCATCGAAGGGAAGGGGTATCAAGAAAGCCTTTGTCATGGAGGGCCATTGGCAGTGCATAATGGACATCATAAAGAGTAGGCTGACAGGCTCCAACCGTGCATTTGATATCTCCATTCCATAGATAAGTTTGATGAATGGCATACTAAATGGGTGGGTGTATGACTGGGCGTCATTACTTGTAGAGTGCATATACGAGTTTTTGACATTATAATACAAGACATTTTACATGCCACACTATGCCATTGGACTCTTCCTAGAAACCACAAGGACCTAGATACCCGAGGAGTTGTTGGACGTTAAGCCAACAAGCATGTTGGCACCTGATGAGCCACCCATTCTCTTATGGAGGCATCAGACATAGGAAACACACCACCTGAACATAAAAGGAAGTGCCAAGTTGTCTCGGAGGAGTTCGATAACATTGACAGTGGACATGAGCCGACAATAACTTCTAGCAGTTTGGAGGACAGTGGCGAGGCTAATTTGGTCACCCATGAGGTAGTACAGGTGGCACCCACCCAGGTATTATTTACTCCATGGCTAGGGGCACTGCAATTCACTACCCCAGCAATAGGAGTGATAACAACAAGTATTCCGACATTTGGGCAGTTGAGGCCACCAGTGGAGATGAGACCCGTGGGAGTTGCGAAGGTAGTGGCTTATCCTACGATGCCTACAGAGGAGGTAGGGGAGGTGGAAGTGCTAGAGGTGGTAGCAGAGTCTAGACCTGAGGAGTTGGCTGGTGGATTGGAGTGTAGGGAGCAGTTCGATGGTGCGGTGGTTCGAGAGGTGTGAAGTAGTGAAATGCAGGTAGAGGCCTTGGTTACCCCGATGACATCCAGTATTGCATTTTTCACTTGTGATGCAACCCTCTTGGAGGACCCACCATGTGCTACACCTTCTATCGAGGTTGTTTCTACTTGGCTCACACGGCATTTCCAAATGACTCCCTGAGCACCTATGGGGACAGGTCCCTATCTTAGACGAGATACCCTCATGGAGGTTGTGGTGTTGGATGATGAGGCATCCCTTGTGGGTACTTGTGCTTTGGTAGTGAGTCCGTTGGTAGAGAGTCAACCTCCAAGAGGGATGACGATGGAGAAGGAGTTGGTAGGCCATTTGGTGGCTGTGGTCAGTAGTGCAATGGACTCAGCAGCTTTGGTAACGAAGGGAGGGCCGAAACTACCATCTTTTCCTGAATCTCCTAGATAGCTAGTTGGAGAGAATGTTGAGGCATACTTGGCGGACGTGGATGCATGTGGCTGTCGAGTAGTTGTTGCTGCATAGGCGAGGGCTTTGGAGAGTGTTGAGGAGGATCTCCAGAGGGTGCTTACCTTTATGAGAGATGACTATCCTGGAGTTTTTCCAAGGTGTTTTGAGTCTGGAGGATGGCCAGCGGTAGAGACTGTTCAGATGATGGAGGCGTGGGTTCTGGGTGTGCCTATGGTTTCCAGTAGGGTAGAGACCTTGATCGGGGAGATCAAGCATGGGCAGAGGAGAGAGCAGCATTGATGGCTCAGTTAGAGGCCACTAGATCAGACAAGGAAGGTTTAGAGGCACACTTTTCTGAGGAGAAATCCTCTCTTGAGCAATAGTTGATGGAGGTTGGGGAAGAACGAAGTATGTTACAGACCAGTTTGACTTAGGCATGAGAGGAGGTTGATATGAAGAGGAAGGAGCTTTTGGAGGCCACATTCATGGCAAAGACAGCATTGGAGCATCAGATGATTGTAGAATGAGACCTGAAGATTAGGACACAACAGGTCTATGAGCTACTGGCTCGGTTTCCATCTTCATCAAGGCCACCAACATCTTCTTTAGGGACACTTCCTCCTGCCCCTACTTAGCTATGATTTCTTTCTCTAGTAGTATGTTTAGTTGGTGGGCAATTTTTGTTTTGGTGTCATCCCATTTTTTTGTTCTCCATCCTAGACACTTTTGTTTTTTGTCGTCCAGAGACGACTTTCTTTTTGGGGTGATGATGTTGTCCAACATTATGAACACTTAGGTAGTTGCAATTGAGGGTAGGTAGTTAACGGGTGCGACAATTTGCCTCGCACCCGCTTGGTCTCTATATGTATGTAATCTCTCGATGGAAGAGACATGTTGTGTTATGTTATGATTATACTCCTTGTACATGGTTATTTTATGAGCAATGAAAGATACTTAAAGTTCTCTCTCTTATGCTATGTTGTGTACTTACTATTTTGAATGACTGCAACAATCTAGTCTACGTGTGAGGGAAAACAACCTCTCAATGATGTTCATAGGGTCCCATAAACCAATTAAGTCATGGAGTCTCACACATGACATAAAAATCATAACAGATAATAAGAGTTTACACATTAAACATCTTATAGCATATATTAGTACAATAATTATTGTTGAGGCTCAATCTCAGTTAAGGCTACATTTTCTACCATACCAAGCTTCCCTTGAAGATATTCAACATTGGTCTTGGAGAGATGCTTGGTGAGAATGTCTGCCGTTTGTTCACTTGTATTTATATATATATATCTCAACTGAATAACATTCCTTTCTACCATGTCTCTAACATAATGATAGGGAATTTCTATATATGGTTTGAACTGTCATGAAATACAAAATTGGAGTCTGGATAAGCCTTGGTGAATCCCAAGCTCACCAAGTATCCATTTATCCAAAAATATCATGACCTAGGTGTTAGCATAAAGACATTCTAGCCTACACACATGGGACTCCATCCCATGAATCATTATCCTTTGACTGCTACAGTTTCTTAATCATTGGAGAAATCATATTGACGTTGTGTACTCACTTTGAATCAAGATCCTTGGATGTCAATTGATGTAGATCCTCTAGCTGCTCCCTCTGTCACGGAAGAATACCCTTGTTCACATACTCTAATCATGGAAGATATCTTTCTCCAAGAGACTCTCATTGATCATGAAAGATATCTTTCTCCAAGAGACTCTCATTATCTGAAATGTCAGGCTCCCTCAAAATGCTATTTTCTCCTCTTCGAAGAAAAGTTTCAACCATCAACTCAGTCCCATGATTGCAAGAATCAAGTTCTTTCTCCCTTGCATGCAATCTTTTATGCTTCTTGATTTATTCTAAAGGCATTTCAGAGAGGTTACAAATAGTTCATAAACTAAACTATTCTGAAGAGAAATACCAATGTTAGAAAAGTGCATGATTCATTGTTCTATGTTATTGCATGAATTAACTACATAGAATTCATGATCAAAAGGAATAATCATAAAAATACTTGTCTCTTTTAGTTAAAAAAAAATAATGCCCTCTGAGCAATAGATAGTTTAGAGTGCTTTGATATTGTCCCAAACTAGGACTGAATTTTCACAGCCCCATACAACAATTATTTGGCTTTATTGGCATTTTGACAATAAAGACCAGTGCAACAGTAAGGTTGTGTGTGTGGCATTATCTCACAATGATTGAATATGTAAAATCAATTTACTTATCTCACAGCACTACTGGTGCATTGTTGATCTTCTTGGTCATTGTGTGTGTGGTACAATGACATAGTGTTGATCCATGGAAACAAGGTATTGCCAACCACTACCAACTAGGTCTGCATGGCAGCAAGCAGGGAGAATAGCAACAAAACTTACATGGTCTGATTTTGTGCCTGAAGATTGCATCTGTTCAAGGAGATGGATGGCTTGCTTGCTACATGCATAGCGTAGCCTAAAATCTTTGCATTCCAAACAATCCGCATTTGGTCAAACACTTAGCGTGCATCAAATATGCTCGCACACTTGGCATACATATCAACAAGGCCACTCCCCACAAAAACATAAGAGTGACATCCCCTTCTAATGATGTATGCAAGGAGCTTCTCCTATTTTTCAGGGTTGGCATATGTTGGGAGAACACCAGCAAGGGTGATCATATTAGGTGTAATATATGTATGCTTCCTTTCCTCAAGGAGCTTCAAAACCTCCATTCTGAACACATTCTACTATCATGGCACTCCATGCCACAACATCTCTTCCACTTCTCTGTAAGTAATTGATTAGTTATCTATCCTAATCACATCTCTTAATACTTAGACTTCTGATCACATCCTTTCATAATCAGTTCTTGATTGGTTATTCGTCAACTTAATTGCATGTCTTAACCAATATTGATAACTATCAATCATGATTGGTTTATTTATTAGATCAATATCTCTTAATCATAATCAATCTCTTTCGAAGTAGCCAAACCCGATAGTCTCCGCCTATGACTAGAAACAAGCGTTTAATGCCAAAGACAATTAATGAAGTCTATGTAATTATCGATACTCTGAATATCACTGGCTATAGCGTATTATGTCGTTGGCTCTCCATTTAAGTTATTTATCATCTCACCTCTTACTCTTTGTCTTCCGATAGTCATTACTGGCATTACAAATGGTCGATAGTATCATTTTCCTTAGTCTCTGTTCATACCACTCTAAGCATTCCTTGAGTAATTATAATAGCCGTAGTGATTCTTTATTACTTCTAATCAACGCTTTTGGTAGTTATTGATATATTAAATGTGTCTGAAGATTGCAAAAGAAATTGCAAACATAAAAGGATATATTAAAAAATATCTACATGCTTTTCCACCATATCATCTACCTAAATTTTAGTTTATTTTTTCTTGATAAGCAGCAGCTGCCTGATATATTTTCTGTGCTCATTAAGCAGAACTTAACAACTGCCATGTGACCGTGACTGAACTAACTTTAGGACTTGACATTTACTTTCTGTGGAGGATTCTCATACCACTTCGCCCGGTGTCTCGGCTAGCATAGTTTTTTGTTGCTTACAGACTTTACCATCTTAAACTACTCGTATTCTTGTCTGTTAAAAGATCAAAAATAATTGCGAGGACAGCTTTGAAAGGGCGTATTCCTTCTCTACAATATTCTATTTCGTTACGTGATTCTTTTTCTGTCTCATCAGTTGAAAAAATAAACCCGTCATTACTGGCATTACAAATGGTCGATAGTATCATTTTCCTTAGTCTCTGTTCATACCACTCTAAGCATTCCTTGAGTCATTATAATAGCCGTAGTGATTCTTTATTACTTCTAATCAATGCTTTTGGCAGTTATTGATATCAAACATCCCATTTCTATACCTTGCGGCAATCCACTGTCTCTGTTGGACGCACTGTCTTTGATCATCGGTTTTGATATTCTTCTCATAAGGTTGATCAATAAAATTGAAACCCCCTCCTTTCATCCAATGGTTATTTTCCATATTTGTTTATCAATTTTGTTATCGTTGGTATTTGCAATGATCTCAGTGACATAGATTCTTTTCTTAATCACATTCTCCCCAACGATCAAATCTGTGTTTATCATTTCAAGTAAACTGGGTCTTTATGATAGATCGATGATAATCTCTACTTGTATATAAATCTGATTGGATCTTACGCTGGCTCTGATACCATTTTATTGTTTGATCAGATTTATATGATGATATTTTAATATTATTTACTATTTTGTGTAGATGTGAATATGTAATCAATATTGATCAAACTCAACACAGTTCAATGATCTTAATAGATCACTGTTTCAATCCAAATGATATATTTAATAATATTGATATGTTGTGAATTAGTATGGATATGTTGTGAAGCAATATTGATTTGATGTTGCTCAAATCAATGAGACAAGTTTATCGAATGCTAAATACTTATGTTGTTCTGCACTCAATGATTTTTGCACATTGCAAAGTATCGGCTCAGACATGTCTTGCGTAGAGACATATCTTTCTCAATAACAAATGTTGTTCGATATTAACAAGTCTTGAACGATCGTTAACAAATACATGATTGATATATTTGCTGCGATATTCATATTTAATATCCATACAATATTATCGATACGCTCAGCAGTAGTATGATTAATAATCATTACAATATAGTCGATTATGTATATATATTTACTAATACAACTATTACTAAATATATATACATGATTGATTATTATTAAGTCACTGATTATTAATCATGGACAACAGAGTTTAATCATGATAACCGTAATCATAACAAATAATCAAATCAGTACACTGTAAAAGATAGAGATCAAATGGGATTGGTAAACAAGTTCCTAACTTGTTAAAATTCAAAGAGATGGTCAAATTTTTTGTGGTGGAATGAACAATTTTCTATAGAACACAAGTAAGAAATGTAAAGCCTCTGTATGTAACAGCTACGGCAGTGGGTGAAGCCAAATCTTCACCTGCTGTTGTAACCGATTATTCTCTAACTTCCGCAGATGCTAGGAGACTGTTTGACCATGCATTGTAAAAGGCTTATGAGCCAAGAGCTGCTGTAACACACTGTATTTTCAATAACAGAGATATGCCCTACTTGCAAAAGTGGATGTAATCCAGAATAGCTGGATGAACCACTATAATTTCTGTGTCTGTGTGTCTATGTGCTTTTAATCTTTCATCTTCTTTATTCTATTTTATTATTTATTGTCTGCAATTTACTTTCAACAATTGGTATCAGAGCAAGTTAAGCTCGTTCGATTTTTCTTGAAATCGGTGAGGTTTTGCAGGCGCCATGGATGAAACAAATAAATGGAAGATTGAGAAGTTTTCAGGGCAAAACTTTGGACTATGGAAAGTTCAGATTGAATCTCTTCTTATTAAGCAGGATTTGCAACTAGCATTACTTGGAAAAACAAAAGGGAAGGGTTCGATGTCGGATGAAGATTGGGAGAAGATCGATCAGAAAGCAAAGGCAACGATTTTCTTATCTTTATCCAGCAACGTGCTCTTCAACGTTTCGACAGAGCCATCAATGAAAGAGCTGTGGGATAAGCTATCCTCATTATATGAGATAGCTTCAGCATCGAATAAAGTGTTCATCATCAAGAAATTATATAATCTAAAAATGAAAGGAGTGATATCAAATCACCTCAACGAGTTCAACATTCTAGTTACTCAGCTGATTTCGGTTGGCATCACATTAGATGATGAAATAAAGGAAATATTATTATTATGCTCGCTTCCGAACAGCTGGGAAGGAGTTGTAATGGCTATAAGCACTTCAGTTCCAGCCAAGAGCAAGTTGAAGTTTGATGAAGTTGCAGCTACATTACTTAGTGAAGACATGCGATGGAAGCATCAAGAACCCTCTTTCGGTGATGCTCTAACAGCTATGAGCACAAGCAATAGAGGGAGAAGTCGCGAGCGAGGAAGAAATAACAATAATAACAATGGAAGAGGCAGATCGAGTCATCACTCGAAATCGAGAGGAAGAAATGGCACATGCTGGTTTTGTGGAAAATCTGGGCACACAAAGAAGCAATGCTGGAACTACAAACAGGCTCAAAATAATGTTATTAATGCCGGTGTTAATGCTGCAACTGATGGAGCTTTGGTACTTGCAGCCGGCAACACGGATTCAGATTCGTGGGTTCTCGATTCTGGTGCCTCATTTCATGCAACTCCATGCTGAAGTGCTTTCACAAACTACAATGAAGGTATGTTTGGAAAAGTTTTTCTTGGGGATAATAAAGAATGTGATATAGTCAGCAAAGGGGATATTTCACTATCACTGAAAAATGGAAGTAAATGGCTTTTAAAAGATGTTAGGCATGTTCCTACACTCAAGCGTAATTTGATTTCTGTTAGTCAGTTATATACACAAGGCTACAATGTTAGTTTTGATTTAGCTTCTTGGAAAGTGTCCAAAGGTCAATTGGGTTTAGCAAAAGGGCAGAAAAATGGAAGTCTATACACATTAGAGTGTAATGGTGAAGTGGGAGCAGCCATGGCAGTTGCAGATAGCAATGTCGAACTTTGGCATAAGAGGCTCAGTCATATGAGCAAAACAGGTCTTGAAGTCATGCTTCAAAGAGACCAACTTCCAGGGCTAAAATCAGTTGATTTGGAATTATGTGAGCATTGCCTTTATGACAAGAAAAATCGCACCAGCTTCATAAGGATGGGTCATGAGAAGAAATCATCTCCATTACTAGAGCTCATTCATTCTGATGTTTTCGGTCCTACGGAGGTAACTTCTATTGGTGGTGCTAATTATTTTGTTACATTTCTTGATGATTGCACTCGCAAAGTTTGGGTTTATATGCTGAATAAGAAATCAGAGGTTTTTTCAAAATTTAAAAGCTTTAAGGCTAAGGTGGAAAATCAGATTGGGAGAAAGATAAAATGTTTACTAACAGACAATGGTGGTGAGTTTTGCTCTTTGGAGTTTGATCAATTTTGTGCAGATACAGTATTCAGAGGATTAAAACAGTCTCGTATACACCTCAAGAAAATGGTGCAATTGAGAGGTTGAATAGAACTATTTTGGAAAGAGCTCGGTGTATGTTGTCTAATGCCGGTTTGGGGAAGGAATTCTAGGCAAAGGCATGTAATACATCGGTTTATTTAATAAACCGAGCTCCTTCGTCATGTCTTGATTTTGACATTCTGGAAGAGAGGTGGGCTGGTAAGAGAATTTTATTTTCTCATTTGCATGTTTTTAGATGTGATGTATATGCTCATATTAATAAGAAGCAGAGAATGAAGTTGGATTTCAAATCCAAGAGATGCATTTTTTTGGGGTATGGTGAGGATGAGTTTGGTTATCGACTATGGGATTCAATCACTAAGAAAGTGATACGGAGCAGGGATGTAGTATTTAATGAGAAAGTATTCTCAGGTTTGCATAATCAGAAGTCTAATTCTGATGATTTTATTAAAGTTGATTTATCAGATAATGGCAATAATGTTCAACGTACTCCCCGTGTTACATTCCATCCCTCTACTGCTGCTATGCCCTCAGGAAATGTAAATTCATCCCAAATCTCTACTCCAATGCCTACTCAAATTCCCAAGCACACTACCATTGTTTCCACGCTGCCATTTTTGTCAAACTCTAGACATTCTCCCCTAATTCCCACGTGGGTAGGGTAGTCATCGTATGATAAAGGAACTGCCGCTAGGGAAGCTACCTTGTTCCCAAGAGATTTTGGCAATTCTGCAAATTTGGAGGATAATTTCAAAGCCAACTACTTTAATGAACCGCAGTCCCTGCCAACACTCACCACCAAACTTCCCCACTTCCCTATGTCGCAGGATACTCTGCCGCAAGTCACTATCCCCACATTAATTTCCCTGTCGACTACTGCCACTCACGTGGACTCCACAGCAGAGTGCGTGGAGCCTCCTCTGTGTATTGGACTGCCTATGCACGCCTCACTCCTTCCACCTGTTTCCCTGTCGTGTCCTTCTCTGTCACGGGCAAATCCAGCGCATGTCCTTGCACACTCCCCGCATGACCACTCTCTGCCACGCCAGTAGGAGGGAGACTCTCTATTGCGAGAACATCCTCAGTAGCATGGGCAGCATCCACTGTTGTTCACACACCCTGCGGTTAGTACACACCTAAGGCCACAGTCTATCCAACAGGCATTTGCGACAGGAAATATCAGGGAAGAAGGGTATCCTCCACGTGAGCCAGGATGTTCACCATATGTGAAATTCAATTTATCACCACAGCAAAATATTAGAGGGATGCATGTCATTCCACAAATAGAGGTTATTCCAAATACAGAGGTTACAGCTACTGATGCTTCTGATGTTAATATTAATCAAAATGTTCAATTGAGGAGATCAACCAGAGAGAAGAAACATCCTAGAAAATTCGATGACTATGAATTGTTATTCTCTTTGTGTTCTAATCAGGCAGAGCCACAAACCTTCAAGCAAGCATGTTCTAATATTAACTTAGTGTTCTGGATGGATGCCATGAGAGATGAAATGGAGTCTTTAAACACGAATCAGACTTGGGATTTGGTTCCACTTCCACCAAACCGTAAAGCTCTGAAAAACAAATGGGTCTATCGCATAAAAGAGGAAGACGGAGGACGAAAAAGATACAGGGCCAGATTGGTAGTGAAGGGATTCGCTCAACAAAAAGGTGTAGATTTTAATGAGATTTTTTCTCCAGTGGTTAAAATGCAGACCATTCGTTTGGTATTAGGCATGGCAACAACATGGGACCTCGAGCTTGAGCAACGCGATGTCAAAACAACATTTTTACATGGGGACATTGATGAAGAGCTTTATATGGAACAGCTGGAAGGCTTCATCTAATAGGGGCAGGAGCATTTATTTTGCAAGTTAAAGAGGAGTTTATATGGTCTGAAGCAAGCCCCTCATCAATGGTACTTAAAGTTTGATAATTTCATGACTCAGCAAGGTTTTACTCGCTGCGAATCAGACCCATGTGTATACCTCAAAAGACTTCAAACTGGTGAGTTTGTGATCTTATTATTGTATGTTGATGATATGTTGACTACCGGTAACAGTATGAGAGCCATTCATGAGCTGAAGACACATTTGTCTCTTCATTTTGCCATGAAAGATTTTGGGGCAGCGAAGAGGATTCTTGGGATGGATATAATCCGAGATAGACATAAGAGAGAAATTAAGTTATCTCAAGAAAAATACATCCTTAAAGTTTTAGAGAAATTTGATATGACAAATTCAAAATCGGTTGCCACTCCATTGGCTGATCATTTTCGATTGTCTTAAAAAATGTGTCCTACTCAGGAAGAAAAACAAGAGATGGCTGGTATTCTTTATTCTTCAACAGTTGGTAGTTTGATGTATGCCATGGTTAGCACACGTCCGGATATTGCCCAAGCAGTGGGAGTTGTGAGTGGTTTTATGAGTAATCCTGGTAAAACTCATTGGCAAGCAGTTCAATGGACTCTTCGGTATTTGAGAGGCACTTCCTCTCACATTTTATGTTTTAACAGTAAGGCTCCTTATATTTGCGGATATGCTGATTTTGATATGGCTGGAGATTTAGATAGAAGGAGGTCTACAACAGGCTATGTGTTTACTTTTGTCGGAGCAGTGATTAGCTGGACTTCTCGGAAGCAACAAGTGGTTGCTCTTTCCTCCACCGAGGCTAAATACATTGCTCTCGCTGAGGGAGCTAAAGAGCTGATATGGTTACAGCGATTGTTTGGAGAGTTGGGATTTAAACAATCCACATTTATCTTGTTTTTTGATAGCAACAGCGTCATTCAATTGGCCAAAAATTCAACTTTCCACAGTCCCACAAAGCATATTGAGACCAGATTTCATTTCATACGTCATGCTCTTGAAGAGGGAAGATTATAGTTAGAGAAGATTGATACCAAGATCAATCCGGCTGATGCATTTACAAAGGTTGTACCTCGAGAGAAGTTTGAATTTTGTAGGACTTCTCTCAGTATCGTGACGACATAGCCATAAGCACCAAGTGGGGGATATCTCTGAGCAGTTCGTCTCGTAGTATTGATTGGACTTCAAGTGGGAGATTGTAATGCCTCTCTATGTAACGGCTACGGCAGTGGGTGAAGCCCAATCTTCACCTGCTGTTGTAACCGATTATTCTCTGACTTCTATAGATGCTAGGAGACTGTTTGACCATGCATTGTAAAAGGCTTATGAGCCAAGAGCTGTTGTAACATTGCAACACACTGTATTTTCAATAATAGAGATATGCCCTGCTTGCAAAAGTGGATGTAATCCAGAATAGCTGGATGAACCACTATAATTTATGTGTATCTGTGTCTGTGTGTTTTTAATCTTTCATCTTCTTTATTCTGTTTTATTATTTATTGTCTGCAATTTACTTTCAACAAGAAATGCATATAAGAAATAAATCATTCTATGTAAGAACAAATTTTTATTGTGTATAACAACAATTTAATTAATGTGTGAAAGGACAAGGATTTAAAAGATGTCATGTTAACAAAAGACACATCATTATGAACAGTTGTGCTCATCTATAAAATTATCCTCCTTATGAAGTTAAATTACGGAGTTTGTGAAACACATGAATTGTGTTGTGTTGAAGATAAGTAAACATATCAGGTTTACTACATATATGTAAAGGATATGCAGATTTACTAATATACACCAAACAGGTTTACTACATATATGTAAAGGATATGCAGATTTAGTCATATACATTGAAGATGTGAAAGATAGGCATGAAGAGAATATGAAAAATGTGTTGACATTTATGAAAGAGTATATGCAAATAATAAAAAGATTCATCAAGAAAAGAAAAAATAGCAGCGAAATAAAGCAATGAGGCAGCAAAATACATTTAGGAGCAGTCAAGGCTTGGGCAGAGAACTGTGTTTGGAGGAGCAGGCAGTGCCTGTCTAGGGCATCAACAGCGACATCCATAAGGAGGACAGCGAAAATACAATAGCCGAGGAGATGCAAATTTAGCACAGGAGCAGATTCGAATCTAATAAGCAGGGATCAAGACATAAGGGAGGCAGCCAGATCCGAGTTTGCAGCAGCAGTCAAGGGCATTGTTGAGATCAGAATTAATAAGAGCAAGCTCGAATTTCACAAGAGTGTAGTCCGAATTTCATAGAGTAGCAGATCCAAAATACTAAAAGTGCAAATCCGAAAGCACAAGGAGCAGATCCGAAAATTTCCAGAATATAGGGGCTTCAAAATTTGTTAGAAGATCCAGATCTGATATTTTGAAAGGGGGGCTGCTATTTGCAGGGCTATCGCAATCCATAGAGGCAATTCAGATCTTATTTGAGGTGCAGCGATTTGTTTGGAGGCTCTTACTTTGATGCTTGAAGCCACAAATTGTGGAAGACACAGATTTTAACAGAGAGGAGGCTGCCATTTGTTTGAGCAGAGACCTGCCATTTAGAGAGCCACGAATTTTGAGGGAGATCTCAGATTTTGACAGAGGGAGGCTACTGAATTCTTGCCCAGCCCATGCCATAGAGATGAACAAAATTTGCAAAATTGTCAGTTTTCAGCTAGCAATCCAAAGGGAGCAATTCAGACCAGTGAAAGAGGCATCAATAGTTGTTCATTCCAGGACAACTATTTGACAAAATTCCCAGTTAACAAACAGAGATAAATTCATCCTATTCTGGCACGGGACATTACATAATCAGCGAAATGCAAACTTTTCATTCAAAAAAGAAATCCGCCTTACAAAGACATCAGATAAATATTGGTCTTTTCCATGCGAATCGAGATGCAAAGAAAGATTTAGTCGTATATAGTAAGGATAACCCTAGAGCAGAAAGGCCCAATATGGCTACAGGTGCTGCAAAGAAGCAAGACAAAGAAGAGGTTTTTTCAAGTTATTGTTTTAATTGTTGGCTCTATGGCCACAAGAAAAAAGATTGTAGTAAACCAGTACAGCATCACCCTTCATATGAGCATTTGAAAGATTTCATAGCAAAACAGAAGAAATTAGCTGAAGAAAACACAGATTTGGAATTGCGCACAGTCTTCACTAAAGCAAAACCTTATCCTTTCATTGCTGTCTCTGCTCCGATTAAGGGTTCCTCTGAATCTTCACTACCAGATAAGCAACAGAAGGATTCCCAGAAAGAAAAACTTAAGGAAATTGCTAGGAAGGAGAATCTTGGTTATGCACTTAGAATAAACAATTTAATCCCTAAGCAAACAGGGAATGGTAAGCTAAGAGTCTTCTCAGTCAAGGAATTGGACAGACAAATAAATATCTATTCCAAGACTAAATATGCAAAATCGGGCATAAGCATCGAGGCTGCTAAGGTGGGAAGACCTGAGTACAATTTAAATTGTAGAACCAATGAACCCCTATCTGCTAAGGGGGAAGGCAAGATCTTACCTACTCAAGCACCTCCCGTTTGCATGATGAAGAACGAATCCAATTGGCAGACGGTTAAAAACAGAAAAAGGTTAACAGGTATCAGCTATCTCATAGTCCTTTTAATCTATCTCTGAATAACCCATTTGATTTTCTTAAAGAGGAAGATAATGAGAGATATTCACCCCCCCAGAAAGGCCATAAGGCATGACAGAATAAGTTCCATACCAATGTCTCAGAGATCTACCCACAGAAGGATCAAACACACAGAAAGAATCTAAAAGGTTTAACAAGTAACAATGTATTAAGGAAGTTTCAGGAACAAAATATACAGGTATGCATGCCCCCTCATAAGTGTAATAAAACTATGGAGAGTAACAATGATAAAAGAATAGGTAATTTCTTTCAGAATCCTAACATGATTAGAATAGATCTAGATGGAAAATGCATAGAACAGAGACAAAATTCTTTTGCAGATACAGGGCTGATTTGCCGATGGTCTGGAGTAGGAACTTCTACTATAGATCTGATAGCCTGGTTGAAATCTCAACTCTCGAATGAGGTAAGTATATCTATCTTATTAGAAAATTTTATTTTCATTAATTGTAAAGATGGAAGTATTAAAAGTAAAATTAGAAATGAAGGGTTAGCTAAGTATAAAGACTCTGATTTTTATATTTTTGACTGGGTTCCCCTATTCAACCCAATAAAACTTAAGGACTTTCTTGTAGAAAAAGCTATAGTTCTTAAAAATCTGCCTATAGAATTATCTGATGTAGAAATTGTCAAATTAATAGGAAAACAAATTGGTGACTTTCTAAGCATTATTGATAATGATAATAACCAGTATGAAAAAATCATTAGAGTAAAGATCAACTATCATAAAAAATGGATACATCCCATTAGAGTATGCTTTAATTCTAACTCTATTATTATTAACCCCATTATTCTAGAAGATTTTGTAGAAAGACAAACAAATGATCTAGAAACCAATAATTTAGGACAAATGGACACTCATATTCAGAAGACATCAGAATTGAAGGAGAGCTTTAACCTAGAAAAAGGAGGTTTCACTATGACTTCTCCTAAGAAAACTAATCCGATCAGCATCTCCACACAACCTTCAGACTCTAAGTGTCAACCCCCTTTTGCTCTAGAAAAGGAAATATCAATAAATAAGACCTTAAATGTTGAGGTCAAATCTCCCCTACCTTTATCCATAGAACATGAGAATAACCTTAGTACTCAGAGTTTCAAGCAAAAAATTAACACTAAAATTACCTCTTACAGCCCGAATAGAATCTCCAACAGTCCAGAAGATAAAGAAAGATCACTTCTTAAGGAGAACAAAAAAATAGAAAAAGAAATAGTTGAGATCACCAATGAGTTAATGGACACCCTTATAGACGAAATATGTGACAAAGAGGAACTTGAGCCCCAAAAAAGTTTGCTAATAAAAAGCATTATAGAGATGTCGGCATCAAATAATACTCAGGAAAATGGAGAAGAAGACATGGAAACGGAATGCTTTCCAAATCTAGATGAGATAGGAGACATGGAAAGGGATATTAATGAAAGAGAAGATCCCTCGTATGGTAGGAAAGAAGAAATAAATAATACAAGGTATCAGAACGAGGAAGAGATCAGAATTTGCCTAGAAGGTATCAACAATGAAGATAGACAATTAGGAATGGCAACAACCATTGATGGAATCAAACCCAACGGCAATCTCTCATTGGTTAAAGACTCCATAGAAGGCCTCTTTGGCATCACCAACCAAGATAGGCAGTTAGGAACAGCAATGAAAAGAGGAAGTCTGAGCACCCCTAATATCAATAGAATTAAAAAGAAGAGGGGGAGGAAATCCGAAGTGGAGTTAAGAACTATAAATGTTAATGCAGGAACCCAAATAGAGATTGCAGATATTCCTAATATTGATAAAAACTCAAAACTCATCCATTCCGAATCTTTCCATCAGTTAAAAGAAATGCAAAAAGAAGAAATGGAAAAGTCCCCCTTAGTGGAGACCATTGACCAAGGATCACTGCTAGACTTTTTAGGATTAGACCCTGCCTCTGTTCTGGAAGTTTCTAGGAGTAATGATATAATAACAGGAGTATTAGGCTCGCTATCGAAAGAGGAACTCTGTGAGGAAAACAAAGAGAACATCGTTAGGAACAATACAGAAACTTTAGGTTTAGGAAAATCTATTAAGGGCAAGTTAGAAGCTGATACGGGGAAACTAGTCAAACCAAGAGGTAGAAAATCTCTTGCTGAACTAAGAGCTAAGGAAGGAATGGTGCCAGGTCAGGTTAAAATTACTGATATTCTATACTCTGGGAAGGGGAAGATCCTTCCCGAATCCTCATGAAGATCATTAGTTGGAATGTTAGGGGTTTAAATGCCCCTAACAAACGAAGCCTTGTAATAAGGCAATTAGCGAAAATTAAACCAAATATGGCTATGATACAAGAAACTAAACTTTCTAATGAAGGATATGAGAATTTAAAAAAGAGTATAGGGATTAGAGAATTAATAGGTTGCGAGGCAGAAGGCGCTTCGGGTGGGATTGCTTTTATTTGGGATCCAAGAGGTATAGTTTTCAATATTCATGAAAAACATAAAAATTGGATGGGAGGTCAAATCAAAAGTTTAAAATCAGATTTAAAATTTAATCTAATAAACATGTACGCTCCAAAATTCTTACATGAAAAGAGAATTGTATGGCAGGAGGTTAAGGATTATATTGAAAGCTTCGTGAACGATACATTTATACTAGGAGGAGATTTTAATGCTATCCTATCCTTGAGAGATAAACTGGGTGGGACAAAACACATATCAAAAACTACTTTAGAATTTCAGGAATGGATAAATAATATAGTGGCTTTGGAAATTGAATCAGACAGAGGGAAATACACCTGGACTAACAAACGAAAAGACACAGAGTTAATAGTAGAAAAATTGGACAGGTTCTTCTTTATTGGGGAATTGAGAAATTTTGACTTTGATCTTACTAATGAGGTACTACCTATTGCCGGTTCCGACCACTTTCCTATAGAACTAGTAATTTCGGAACCAATCAGAAATAAAAAGATCCCATTTAGATTTGAAAAAATGTGGTTACTTAATGAGGAATGTTTGGATCTAATTAAAAAATGGTGGACAGAGACAAGATTTGAAGGCTCCAAGATATATAAAGTCATAAGGAAACTAAAATTAATAAAAAGAAATCTGTCTCAATGGAGTAAGAACACTATTGGGGATATATTTGTGAAAAGAGATCTTATAGAAAAAGAGTTGGAAAATGTGAATAAGGAGATTACTGAAGAAGGTAAACAGACTTCAGATGATAACAAAGAGCAAGAACTATTATGTAAATACTATGATTCTCTTTCACAAATTAGTGCCTTCTGGGGGCAAAGAGCGAGAGAAACATGGCTCAGGGAAGGGGACGGAAACACCAAATTTTGTCACAATAGCGTCAAAGCTAGAAGGAATATAAATAAGATTTCCAAAATCAAAGATAGCAATGGTAATACAATAGAGGATCCCGAAGAAATTGCAGATTTAGCAGTCTCTTTCTTTGAAAAATCTCTGAATAACTTAGGGAGTGTGGATTTGTTGGACCAGACCAAGCTATTAAGAAACATCCCTCGTATAATAACTTCGCATCAAAATAACCTCCTAAATGCTGCATTTACAGAAGATGAAATACTCAAGGTTTTAAAAGAAATGAACCCGGATAAATCCCCTAGTCCTGATGGATTCCCAACTTTTTTCTTTCAAAAGTGTTGGTCATTTATGGGCAAGGAAATTACTGATGCTCTAGAGGGAATGAGAAACTTGGGACATATTCTTAAAGGGCTAAATAACACATTCATTGCTCTTATTCCCAAAAAGGTCAATGCAGAGAAATTTAACGAGTTCAAACCTATCTCCCTATGCAACACTTTGTATAAAATCTTCTCAAAAGCTTTGGCAGGCAGAATGAAACAACTTCTTCCATTGATCATATCCGAAGAACAAACAGGATTTGTCCCTAATAGGTCAATTTTGAATGGAGTGATTATTGCTCATGAGGCTATACATTCAGTAACAAATAATAAGGATCCAAGTATGTTGATTAAGTTAGACATTAGTAAGGCGTATGTGGACTGGAGATTTTTGTGTAAATGTATGGAAGCTTTTGGATTCTCAAAACAATGGATCACTATGATTTTTGAATGCATCTCCACCCCTCACTTCTCAATTATGGTGAATGGGTCTCCTGAAGGCTTTTTCAGCTGTTCTCAAGGTTTGAGGCAGGGAGATCCATTATCTCCTTTTTTGTACATTATTATGGCAGAAGCTTTAGGGAGAGGTATCAAGAAACTTCAGGAAGAGGATAAGGTTAAAGGAATCAAGATTACTTCGGGAGTCGAGGCTACTACTCATCAACAATATGTCGATGACAATCTCCTTTTTGGAAAAGCGCTTTTAGAAGAAGCTCAAGCTTTCAAAGAAATTTTAAAAACTTATGCTAACGCCTCTGGACAATGTATAAATGAGGAAAAATCAGAATTTTTTTTTATCAATACTGAAGAGAGACGAAAGAATGAGATTAAACGTATTCTAGACTTCAAAGAAGGTTTCTTCCCATGTAAATATTTAGGTTTACCTCTGGATAAGGGGGTCAAATCAAATCACTTATGGGAAAGCACAATTCAAAATATCTCCAAGAAACTAGATCAATGGAAAGGTAAATGGTTATCAAATCCGGGAAGGGTTGTTATGATCAGGTCAGTCCTCTCTACAGTTCCTATTTATCAGATGATGAGCATGAGAATCCTGACAGGTATTAATAAGGAGATTGCTCGAAAGTTAAGGAGATTTTTTGGCAAGGGTCAGAGGAGAAATCTAAACTAGCTTTAATTGCTTGGAATAAGATTTGTAAGCCAAAAGAAAAAGGAGGTTTGGGAATAAAAGACCTTAGGCTTCAAAACAAGGCCTTGGGGGCGAAATTAGTATGGAGAATGATTAAAAACCCAAAGGCAAAATGGGTTAAAATAGTAAGATATAAATACTTACTAGGAGAAGAGGAGGAAAGTGTTTGTCGTTCTGATAATTATCCGACGGGCTCACGCATATGGAACTTCATAAAAGAATGTAAAGATATAGTACTAGAGTCCCTTTCTTGGGACGTGAAAAGCGGGGATAAGGCTCTTTTCTGGGATGACTCATGGGGTGGAAAACCGGCCCTACGTGAAATTCTTGGGAACGATCAGCTAATTGAACTAATCAAACAAAGTAAGGGAGAGCGGGTTAAAGACTATTTTTCACAAATCAATAATAGTGAGGGTAGCAGCTAGGCATGGAAATCTCTAGAGGAACTCAGACTTCCCCTTGATTTCCAGAACAAACTTAACAAGGCTCTACAAGAATGAAACTTCTATCCACGCTCTGGGGAGGACACAATTATATGGGCTGCCTCAAATAGTGGTGTATACAACTCGAAAGAAGGTTTCAAAGTTATTTATGGGATAGATAATCCACCCACCAGTCTTCCCATTGATCTATGTTGGAATAGAAACTATCTTCCTAAGGCAGGTCTATTCTCATGGGCAGCTTTACAGAAAAGGATTCTCACCGCTGAATGGTTTGAAAAAATAGGGTACCATGGTCCTTCTAGGTGTGCCCTGTGTGAGAAAGAAAGTGAGACGATTAATCATATTTTGTTAAATTGTGAGTATGCTAATAAATGCTAGCTTTGGGTTCTGGAGAAATTAGATCTGAAGACTGCTCTTCAAAATGATATCACAGAAGTTTTTATTTCATGGCAAAGATCATGTAAGGAGGATTTATACAGTAAAATGAGATACATAATCCCATCTCTGTTAATCTGGGAATTATGGAAGGAAAGGAACCGTAGGATTTTTCAAGATAAAAGGATGAACATTGAGAGTTTTTTGAACAAATTAGAGGCAAATATAGTAGAAATTACAAACAATAGAAATATGCTGGGACAATCAATGATGGAATTCTCACTAGAAGACAACAACCAGAGAAAGAAGTGGTATGGCTTGAAAGTTCCTCCCTGGATTGGATCTAGCATTGACAATAAATCCTTATCAAGGGCGAACTGTAAATGGAAACCACCGGAGCAAGGATGGATTAAGTTTAACTTTGATGGGGCAGCTAGGGGAAACCCAGGGGTGGCGGGTATAGGGATATGTTTACATAATGCGGAAGGAAAGTTATTAGGAAGGTTAGCAAAACCTATAGGAATTAAGACAAATAACGAAGCTGAAATAGAACCTATAAGATTAGGTCTGGCTTGGTGCAAAAAATGGAGGCTTAAAAGAATTGCGATTGAAGGAGACTCAGCTATTATTATAAATGCAATAAGACAGGGTAGAACGTCGAACTGGAAACTAAATAGTGCTATTGAACTAATATTGGAATCTCTTGAAGTTATAGGAGATTATACAGTGAATCATATTTACAGGGCGGGCAATATGGATGCAGATAAGTTAGCTAACCTAGGAGCTGACAGGCAAGAAATTGAAGAAATTCATGAGAGTTTGAAAGAAGAACTCGGAAGGTGAAGAAAAATGATTTCAAAATAGGAAATCAAGATTAGATGTAAATAAATGTAAATGAATTTAAAGGTAAACAAGTATAGATACATTTGCGAGTATAGTATAAAAATGCAAAAATACACACACAAACACGCACAAACACACACACATATATATATACTGCCCTCTTACATAGCAGACTTCAAGATAGGGAATGTAAGAAGTTAACATCTCATTTAGTCAAAACAATCATCATATATTAAGGGCATGCCAACCTACAATGAAGTCTCATCGATCACAAAAATGATAATCTTTAAAACAGAAAATGTTATGACAAATTAAAAGATTCGTAAAGTGCCCATAAATTTCTTATGTTCATAGCATGACTGTCAATAGAAATGGACTCAGATTGTAATGTTTTATTTAGTAGACTAACTCATGGATTAAGATTTGAAATTCCTTAATTTCATCAATACCTAACCTGAACTAGCTTTATGAGGATTGAATCATGAAAATGATTAATTAACTGTAAATTAGGAGAATAGAGGTTGCATGGTGTCTTTCTATTTTGCAGGTATACAGGGAAAGCATAACAGACCAAAAAGGCAGAAATAAAGAAAAAAAGGCTCAAGAACTTATCAAAGCTAAGGCAAATACTCGAAGAGCGAGGATGAGAGAAAATAACATGATTTTTCAAAAGCACAGTTAAAATTAAAGGAAGGCTCATTAGCTCTAAAGATAAGAGCAAGGTATATGTAATCTCAATCTAAATAAATGTACGGCACAGGATGGGAATGCTCATTAGTTCTTCTTAAAAGACCATCGTATATAAAAGATTAATATATTTGTGTTCACTATCATGGAGGTATGCCTCCATTAATCTGTACTAAAGAGGGAATGCCCTCTTCGACTCCACCAAGTGGAGCTTTGTAATCCTACGCTTGTACGAACTCTAAACTTGATTTGTTTCTGGACAAAAGTCCCGAGCCAGACTGGAGGTTTTCTTCCCTGTTCTTTCCTACCAGTGCCCGCACGAATGGAGGAAAATGTAAAAAGATAAATTTTAAATAGATAAAATCAAGGCTTCGGTCGTTTATTGATCAAAAATAAAAAATAAAAATAAAAAGAATAAAAAGGAAGATAATAAGTTATACCACTTGAATGACATGACCATTCAAATGGTTTTATATGTTTTAAAGAGTTGTATCTTTTCATGAAGTCATGAAGATATAAAAAAGGAGTTATATTTTGTGAAAAGTGAGCGCAGAGAACAAACAATATATGAAAAAGGAGTTATATTTTGTGAAAAGTGAGCGTGGGAACAAACAATATATGAAAAACATTAAGTGAAGAAAAAATTATCAAGAGTGAATTTGCAGATTGAATGAAGAGATTGCAAGAATTCTTATATGATATTTGCAATTGTTAGATTTATGAAGTATTTATGACAAATTTAGGAAGAGGTATTTTATCATTTATCAGTTGAGGCTTCCAACCACTATTTTCCTTGTCCCCTTGGTACAAAATGAATTTTGATGGGGCTGCTAGACAGGGTAAAGTAGCTAGTGGAGGAGTGATAAGAGACCACAAGGGTGATTTAATTGTTGCTTACGCTGGCAACTTAAAAGATTCTACTAGTAACTAGGCATAGGGCATAGTGTTGTTTTGGGGTCTTAGAATTGCTCATCAATTAGAATTAAATCCATGAAGATTGAAGGTGATTTAAGGCTGATAATTGAATTGACCAAAGCTACTATGATTTTTGGTTGGATTGTGGAGGGAATATTAGAGGATGTTAGGCTCTCCTGATGGGATTTGAAGCTTTTACCATACAACATACTTTTAGATAGGGTAATGTAGTTTATGATTCAATGGTTGCCACGGGCCTAGCTTTTGATGGTTTGCGATTTTGGAGGAATGATGTTTGCCCCCTAATATGAAGTCCCTACTAAGGAAAGAGAGAGCTTCTAGATTCTCAATGGATATCTACAATTTTTTTGTTTAGCGGCTTGTTATGGAATATATTTGCCTTGCTTTGCCAATATTGTCGGGATTTAATTTTGGGTAAAGTTACCCATTATCTTTTCAAAATTTGAATCACATGATAGGGCCCGATATTATGTTTGTGCATTGCCAACATTCCCCTTGTTTCTCTATGATGCGTCGATATGGCCAACTATTGATATCAATTTTAATAAGCTTTTTTTGATGGGAGATGCATTTATTTCAATACTGGATTATAGGATTTTGTTAGATTACAAAATTTGTCCAAAAGCCATATACCTTTTATTTCCATATTGGTGATGAACTATTCACACGAGGGAGCAACCAAGTTGGAGATGGAAGTGGAAGCCTTCATTTATTTTGGGCTCGAGTGAATTTTCTCTTTGTTGGCTTCAATTTGGGGCTCCCACACATCAATAATCATTGTGTTGTGGTTTGCAACGATATGGGGGGGGATAGAGTTCGTGTTGAGCCCACTAAACATGATGATTTCAAGAACAACACTACAACTTGATATATCTATAAGGAAGGGGGTGTGGCTTAGTTTATTGAGTATATGATAGGGCATGACAAAAATCTCTCCCTACAATTTGTCTCCTCATGGGGTGAGAGGCATGTGTTGATGGGTGACGTTTCCTTCAAAGTTAATGAGGAGATTATAGCCAAAGCCACTAGTCTCTCGATGACAAGGAGAAAATGAAAGAAAACCAGTAGGGTTTCGAATGTTGAAAGCCTTAACTAGTTTTTTCGAGATGAGGAAAACCCTATTAAGCTGTGTGGTAGCTACCACTATGAACAACTACATGGACCATGGGACCAAGTGTATTTGATGGTAATAAAATATTTTGTTGTTGATGGAAGATTTGATGTTTATCATTCATCGAAGAAGCAACTTAGAGTTTGGTATTTTGCTTTGGAAGATGGCGCTTCCTAAAAATTTAGTTGTGGGAGTTAGTGCTTCTAGCAAGTTGTTGCACCTTTGTAACAGTATGCTCATAAATTGGCATCTAGATTGGTTCCTTTGAATTAGCACAACTTCTAAAAGATACATTTTGGAAGAACGCATGCCAAGAAGAATTTGAGAATTTCAAGAAGAGTGTAGATCAAAGACCATTTTTTTTAAGAATCTAAAAACACGATTGTATATTTGAATGTTCAAATCTTAGTTACTTGTTTTGTACCTAGAGGCCCCAAATCAGGTTCGGATATGCACCTGGTACCGGTAAGTCTTTGGGTACTTCCCGGGTACTCGATATGGCTTATTCAAATATTTTTCAACTATCAATTGACATTGAATATTTATCTTTGACATTTAGCAATACTCAATGATCAAGTATCATACTATGAAATGAATTAGTGTTACAATTCTGTATATTTCTCTTATTTGTTTGTATCTACGTAAATTGTTGGAAATGTTCAATATCATCATAACCCTTCATAACTAAGAAAAGGTTGGTTTTGGAGTGAGTGGAAAACAAAGAACCCTTCATAACCTATTACGGGCTAAAATTAAAAAAAAAGTTGATTAAGTTGATTTTTAATTAAATTGGACAATGTTTGTTTTCCCTTTTAATTGATTGAGTTTGTAGCTTTGATTTTTAATTAAGTTTTTTAAAATTTGATTTACTATAGATTTTTTTCAATTGAGTTTTACACCATCTTTGATTTTTGATTTAATTGAGCTTGAGATTTAACATTGATTTCAAATTGTTTTCAATTGAATCTTGTAAAATTTTATCTTTAATTGATTTTCCCAAAGTTTTATTCCCATTTGAGTTTCACAAACTTTTGTTTTCAATTGAATTGGGAAGCATTGCTTTTTAAAAGTTTGGTGAACTGTAATTTTAAATTGAATATCAATTTTATATGATAAATATTGTGGACATTATTTCATTTCAATATGAACTTTAATTTTTAATTTAGTTTGATGAATTTTGGTTTTTAATTGACATTTGATTTTGCATTGATTTTTAATTGAATTTAGCTATCATTTGCTTTAAATTGCAGTTGAATTTGGGATACCTTGATTTCCCTTGATTTTTTTTTATTGAATTGAGGAAGCTTTTGTTTTAAACTGAGCTTCAAAAGCTTTTGATAGTTTATTGGTTTAGTGTTTTGTTAAAGTTTGCTTTCTAGTTCAACTTGAGCTATGTTTGTTTAGTTTGCTTTTGAGTTTGGTAATAGTTGAAAATAGTTTCACAAATTTTTATTTTTTAATAAAGTTGTTTGTTTAATTTGCTTTTGAGTTTGGTAATAGTTGATTTTTAATTGAGTTTCAATATTTTTTATTTTTTATTATTTTTCAATTAGGTTTGTATCTTTGATTTTCACTTAGCAAGCTTTTGCTTTAAATTCTTTTTATTGAACTATTGATTTATTATTGATTTTTTTTTGGAAAATTGATTTTTAGTTGAATTTTAATTGTCTTTTGCAAGTTTTTATATTCTATGAATTTTAACAAATATTAGTTTTTAATTGAGCTAATCGAAGATTTTAATTAAATTTAACAAGCCTTTGCTTTAAATTCTGTTTATTGAACTAGTGATTTAAGATTGATTTTTTTTAGGAGGAAAATTGATTTTTAGTTCAATATCAAATGTATTTTGCTAGTTTTTATATTCTATTAATTTCAACAAATATTGGTTTAAATTGAGACAAACGATTTTTATTTTTATTTTAATAGATTTTCAATTGAGATTGTAACTTTAATGTTTAATTAAATTTTGTGAGATTAATGATCTCTTATTTACAATAGAGTTTGAGTTTTATGAACTTTTATTTTTATTTTCAATTTGAATTTGGTGCCCTTATACTTTTAATTGATTTTGACAAATATTTTTGTTTTCAAATGAGTTTGGTGAACTTTGACTTTATATTGAGGTTTAATGCAATTTGATAAACTTGGAGATTTAATTAGGTTTGGTGATTTGTGAGTTTTATTTGAGTTCCACGTCATCTTTGATTTTCCATTTATTTAATTGATCTTGAGATTTAACATTGATTTCAATTGAATTTTGCAAACTTTTAATTTTAGTTGTGTTTCCAAAAGTTTTATTCCTATTTGAGTTTCACAAACTTTTATTTTCAATTGAATTGGCGAGCATTGATTTTTAAAGTTTGGTGAACTTTAATTTTAAATTGAATATCAATTTTATATGATAAATTTTGTGGACATTATTTCATTTCAATATGATAGACGCTATTATATAATAAAAAAATGTATACATATTAACATCTAACATTCTATTGGGCTCTTGATAATATCGTCTATCGTAATTAAATTGAATAATGCCCACATTGCTACATTTTATGTGTTAGTTTAGTGAACTATGCTTTTTAATGAGATTTGACAAAATTTGATTTTTTAAATTTAGTTTGGTAAATTTAAAGTATGTTGGGTTTTAATTCTAATTAATTTTAATAATATTTTATTTTCTTTTGGTTTTAAATTGATTTTAATGGACTTTAATTTTTAATTTAGTTTGATGAACTTTAATTTTTAATTGAGTTTGATGAACTTTACTTTTGAATTGAGTTTGACATAGTTTGATTTTGCATTGATTTTTAATTGAATTTAGCAATCATTTGTTTGTGATTGATTTTTTTTGAGGAAAATTGATTTTTAGTTCAATTTTAAATGTCTTTTTCTAGTTTTTATATTTTATTAATTTCAAAAAATATTGGTTTTAATTGAGATAGACAAATTTTGTTTTTTTTTGCAGATTTACAATCAAGATTGAGTTTTATGAACTTTTATTTTTATTTTCAATTGGAGTTTGATGCCCTTATATTTTTAATTGATTTTGACAAATTTTGTTGTTTTCAAATGAGTTTGGTGAACTTTAACTTTGTATTGAGGTTTAATGCAGTTAGATAAACTTGGAGATTTAATTAGGTTTGGCGATTTATGAGTTTTAATTGAGTTTCAGACCATCTTTGATTTCCCATTTATTTAATTGAGCTTGAGATTTAACATTGATTTCAAATTGTTTTCAATTTAATTTTGCAAACTTTTAATTTTAGTTGTGTTTCCAAAAGTTTTATTCCTATTTGAGTTTCACAAACTTTTGTTTTCAATTGAATTGAGGAGCATTGATTTTTAAAGTTTGGTGAACTTTAATTTTAAATTGAATATCCATTTTTAATGATAAATTTTATGGACATTATTTCATTTCAATATGATAGACGCTATTATACAAAAAAAAAAGTATACATATTACCATCTAACATTCTATTGGGCTCTTGATAATATCGTCTATCATAATTAAATTGAATAATGCCCACATTGCTACATTTTTTGTGTTAGTTAATTGAACTATGTTTTTTAATGAGATTTGACAAAATTTGATTTTTTAAATTTAGTTTGTTAAATTTAAATTATGTTGAGTTTTAATTTTTTATTTAGTTCGATGAACTTTAATTTTTAATTGAGTTTGATTGAATTGAATTTGACATAGTTTGATTCTGCATTGATTTTAATTGAATTTAGCAATCATTTGTTTAAATTGCATTTGAATTTGGGATACCTTGATTTGCCTTGATTATTTTTTATTGAATTTAGTAGTCATTTTTTTAAAAATTGAGCTTAAAAAACTTTTGATATTTTATTGGTTTGGTTTTTTTTTTAAGTTTGCTTTTCAGTTCAACTTGAACTATGTTCAATTTTAATTTGCTTTTGAGTTTGGAAATAGTAGATTTTTAATTGAGTTTCACAAATTTTTATTTTTTATTGTTTTCAATTAAGTTTGTAACTTTGACTTTTTTACTTTTTGATTTTTTAATGAAGTTGTTTGTTTATTTTCTTTTGAGTTTGGCAATAGCTGATTTTTAATTGAGTTGCACATAATTTTTATTTTTTATTATTTTTCAATTAAGTTTGTAACTTCAATTTTTTGAATTTTGATTTTTAATATGGTTTTTTGTTTAATTTGCTTTTGAGTTTGGAATAGTTGATTTTTAATTGAGTTTCACAAATTTTTATTTTTTTATTGTTTTTCAATTATATTTGTAACTTTGATTTTCAGTTAAATTTTTGAATTTTGATTTTTTAATAAAGTTTTATGAATTTTTATTTTCAATTGAATTTGAGTTTTATGAACATTTTTTTTAAACAAAAGTGGACAAGCCACCAATAATATATTTATAATAACTGATTCAAGGACTCATCCGTAGAAGAATCAAGAAGAAACCTTGGAATCATTGTCGAATAGAAAAATAATACTGAGATTAGATTTTACAATTTGCAAACAGAGGCCCTCTTTTAGGGTAGATACAAGGATAAGATTCTGAAACCTGAATCCACCAAACCTAAAAACTATGAAGCATTACATTATGAACAGCTTAATTGTAATTCGAGAGAAGGAACCAAAATTTCCTGACTTGATGAAGAGTTAACCAACAACTATGCATCAGTATAACATTACATTATCAGCACCATAATTACAATCGATTTGACCAAAATTTCCAAAATTTCTTGACTGGATAAAAAATTTACCATCAACTAATCATCATTCGACCATGTCACAAATTTTAGAATATCCATGTTGACGATGTACCTATTAGAAACACCAAGATTTTTCCCAACCTTTGGGTGGAGCAGTTGGCGCATGTGGAATCCATCCATCCTCATTCTCGCACCAGCAGAAATAGTCGAGGTCCACAGATGGAGAGCTTGCAAGCAATGTGGACAAATTGAGGTTAGGAATAGGGGACACTCGAGGAGGATAGAATGAGGCCGATGCAGGAATCAGTTTCAACAGAGTAGAGTGTGAAGGAATATTGGGGGTACCCAGCAAATCAAATAGTGCATTAACATATCTTTTAATGTTAGACTCAAAATCCCTGTCTAGAGCATGAGAAACCACCTGCAAAGTTGATTTTAAAATCCTAAAATTGTGACGTTCCACCGGCCGCTTAATGCATTCATAAACCATAAAGTATTCATGATTCTTCAGTAGTAAATGACAGGGAAAAAAACCCCCTATAAGAGCATTCCCATGCCACAAATCGTATTTATGGACTGCAAGCATTAGTTTGTTATCCACGATAAATTCTGGCTGAACCACCTTATTTACTATTAAAAAGAGGAGCTCCATTGATTACAGCAAATCAGCGATATTTGACAGAAAAATGGAGAGCATTTGCGAAGGGAATAAGATTTGTTTCGACCTGGGTAAGAGAACATGCTCACCAATCATTCTCCGAATAGCTCTACGAATCACTGGCGAGTGGCAAATGAAAACTCTGTCAAAGGAAGCATTGTCCACATGGGCTAGCAAGTCTCCCTAGGTAGTAAATGGATTTTGAAGTTGCATGGCATCAAATCCTCATGAAAGGCCTTGCAGGAATCACAATGCGGGAAAAGGGCAAGAGAGGGATCCATATTGGAGCCTTCACACACTACAACAGGTTTGAAGGTGACAAAAGAGTTTAAAACCGGCGAAGAAGAGAAATACCCAATTGTGCAAAAAACTTTAATTCCTCTCATATATAATTAATGGCTCCCTGGTGGACGTATACAACACACTCAAATTTCACATGGCAAGCATACTTTGCACATTAGTTGGCAAACAACTTACTATGCCCACGCATGAGAAAGGATTTGGCAGTCGCCAAAAGGGAGAGCGTATAAAAGTCATTACTCTAGGCATCATGTAATGAACAATTGATTAACGTCATGTGACATCTTCAGCAAGCCGCAAACTATCTGTCAAATCAACCCACTTATTTATAAGCTTTTTTATCTGAATTGACGACTTTATGAAATTCATCATCAATGATACTATTGCCAATCAGAAGAATTTTTTCTTGGTGAATACCATCACAACCTCGGTTAGCTAAGAAATCTGCCAGACTATTTCCTTCGCGAAGTGTATGCGAGATCAAGACATCATCAAATGAGTCTAATAGGATCCATATTTGTTGTAGAATATAGGCCAGCTTCCAGTTATATGAAACTCTTTTAATGCAGACAATAATTATAACCATGGAATCACCTTCTATCAAAATGTTGTGAAAGCTAGCTTGTTTTGCCAAAATCAGCCCGAGAAATAATGCTTGTGCCTTAGCCATATTGTTTGAACCATGTGGAAGGGGGGATGATTTGAAGGCTAATACATCACCCTGATGATCTCGAATACAAATGCCAGCACCAGATTGGCTAGGATTACCTCGGGATGCTCCATCAAAGTTCAATTTGATTTGTCCAACTGAAGGTGGAACCCAATGAATTTTATGTCTGTCTAGAAAGGGGATTGCATTTGATTGCTGGCACTAGCCAATAGGTATATGGATACCTTTCCACTCACGAATGATACCACTATCCCAAGAAGACAATATTGGATTGCATTTGACTTTTGAGTGACTAATATTTACCACTTCTGAAATGGACTTTTCAATAGAACTGAGAACATTCTGAATTGGAGAAGTTTGCTGATGGAAGATTCTCTTGTTCCTCTCCCACCATAAGGCCCAAACCACTAGAGCCGGGATACAGGTCCACAGTCCGAAAAAGAGGGAGTTGGTATAGAGTCCAGGCCAAGATTGAAAGACATCCCATAGCTTATTTGGAAGGGGCCATATGGAACTAGAGTTTGGCAAGAACATGTAACCAGCATTGTTGGGAAAATGAACAATTGAGGAAGAGGTGATCCCCAGTTTCAATCTCTTGATTACAAAGAAGACAATTGAAAGGTTGTGAAATGTTGAATTTAGAAAGCCTATCACTCATGAGAGCCCTTTTTTTCAAGGCAATCCATGCAAAGCATCCTGCCTTAGGGAGAGTGACATTGTTCCAACAGAAAGAGAAGGCCTGATTAGGAGCATTACAGGTTACTTGTTGTTCAATAATTCTGTAGCCTTCTCTGATAGTATATTTCCCATATTTCCCTAGAGCCCAAATAATTTGATCACCCGTTCCTGAGAGGTAGACTTCCTTACTTTCTAATAGTTTTGATAATCTTTCTTGCTCTTGTAATGAAATAGGGAGATCCCCTGGATCCTTCCAAATTACTTTCCTAGGAAACAAACAGATTGCTGAAACAAAGTAAATTAGATAGCAGCCCCAATCTAATTCATTTGTATCAATCACGCCCTCCATATGGTCCAAATTGATTAAAGGGGGGGATCCATTCTATGAGTCTCTCTAAAATTTAACTTGATCCCCATTATTCACTTCCAAGGAGATGTAATTAGTGATTGTGTCTCTTGAAGACATCATAAAATCCCATAGAGCTGAGCCCCTCGGAGGATCAAGAATTGAGAGCACTCTAGAGGGGCTGTTGTTGTCTAGGTACTTATACTGCATGATTTGGCACCATTTATTCTGTGGGTTGGATTGCATTTGCCATACTAGCTTGGCGCCAAAGGCCTTCTTTCTATTTGCTAAATCATGTATTCCTGCCCCACCAAGAGCCTTAACTTGTGTCATATCTTTCAGTGAAATAAGGGGAATTTTCTTTGCTCCATCTATGTTTGCAGACCATAGAAATTCTCTTAACAACTTATGAATAGTCTGAATAATTGAAGGAGGGGCTTTTAGTACTGAAAGATAATAATTCAGAATTGTTGCTAGCACTGTTTTAATGAGTAGGATCTTGCCAGCAAGAGAGAGCCATCTAACTTTCCAAGCTGCCACTCTTGCTTTAATTCTATCAATGATTGGCAGCGAGTAGCTTGTTTTGTTAGGGCCCATGAAGAAGGGGATGCCAAGGTACACAAATGGAAGAAGATCAGTTGTAAATCCAAGAATGTTGAACATTCTATTAGCAATAATCTGATTGGTATTGAAGATGTAAATCTTTGATTTGGTCACATTAATTTTTTGCCCAGAAGTAGTTGTATAGAGGTCTAGAACAAATTTAATTTTCCTGGCCTCGTGGGCATTTTATGATTCAAAAAGTAGGGTATCATCAGCAAAGAATGAATGTGTGACCGACATAGGAGAGTCCCCAATCTTTATTCCTTGCCAAAGACCAAGAGCATGCTTATGGTGGATGATTCTGCTAAAAGCTTCTACCATAAGTATAAACAAAACTGGAGACAAAGGGTCTCCCTACCTTACCCCTTGAGAAGATGGAAAAAACCCCTCTGGCACCCCATTGATGATGATAGAAAACCAAGCTCCAGAAGCACAAGCTCTGATCCAACTACACCAAGATTTTGAGAATCCAAATTTTCATAATACTTCGAACAAAAAATCCCAATAGACTATGTCATAGGCCTTCATCATAGCCAGTTTAATAATGAATGTGGAGGTCTTGGAAGAGTTAATTGAATGAAGAACTTCATGAGCTACTAATGCCCCTTCCATAGTTTCTCTCCCATTGACAAAGCCACCTTGCTCTTGAGACACAATTTTTGGTATCAAATGTTGCATTCTCAAATAAATAGCTTTTGTAACAATTTTGTAGATTGTATTACACAGTGAGATAGGCCTGAATTCTGAGAATGATTTGGGAGATTTCGCCTTAGGAATGATGGCTATATTTGTGGTGTTAAAATATTTTAGCATAGATTTGTTTTTTCTAGATTCTTCAATTACGCCAAGCAAATCCAGGCTAATGAAATCCCAGCAACTTTGAAAGAAGAGGGCTGTATAACCGTCTGGCCCTGGGGCTTTATCTGGAGCCAAAGGAAAAACCACCTTTCTAAGTTCATAAATGGTGAATGGAGCCATCAATGCAATATTGTTTGAATCTGAAACCAAAGAAGGGATTGCTTCAAGGAGAATATGCGAGTCATCCTGTGTGGGAGGTGGCTTATGAGGGGGATGAAGAAGATTTTTAAAGAACTTAATCCCTTCATCTTGGATACCTTGAGCATCAAAAATAGTATTTCCATTATCTGAATTATTGATAGTAAATATGCGAGTAGCAGCTCTTTTCTGCTTGGCAGAAGCGTGAAAGAACTTTGTGTTTTTATCCCCCTCTCTTAACCACAATTCACAGGATTTCAAATGCCAGTAGATCTCTTCCCCATTACAGAGTTCTTCCCATTCCACTTGCAATTCCTTTTGTTTGACAAATTGATCAGAAGTCATGCCTTGTTTAATAGTGTTATCAAGAATCTCTAATAATTTCTTTTTGACTACCTCTTTTTCTTTAAAAATATTTTTTAAAACTATCTAATTTCATTTTTTAATATGCTTCTTAACACACTTCATCTTTTCAGCAAACTGATGCATCTTTGAGCCAACACAATATGGAACGCTAGTCCACCATTGTTTTAACAGGGGTAGAAAGTGAGGATGCCTCAGCCACATCCTTTCAAATTTGAAAGATGGATGATGATTAAAGCCTTGATTACCCCATGGGATTTCCAGTTGTAAAGTAATGGGAAAATTATCAAATCCTGGGCAGGGTAGAATTTTGAACTGAAAGGTAATATTTGATAGTTTCCACTCTTATGAGACAAGAAATCTGTCCAATCTAATTGCAATTTGGGAGAAGTTTTCTCTCTTGTTGGTCCATGTAAAAGAACCATTGGAAGGTTCAATATCATCCAGGTTATTATCCACTAAAAGATTAGAAAAATCTTTGATCGTTTTAGGTGGAGGGCTTATTCCACCATGTTTTTCTGAAGATTTGAGAATAGCATTAAAATCTCCACCCAAGATTAAAAGTTGATCAATTTGAGACTAAATGCAATTAGTAACCTCTTTCCACATTTTAAGTTTATCAAAAGTCGTTGTAGGGCCATAAATATTAAATAGGATAAAACTTAAATCAAACTGGACAACTTTCACTAGTTGCCAATTGTCCTATTGAATTAATGGTTGAACTTGTATTGCTTTGGGATCCCATAGGACTGCAAGCCCACCTAAAGCACCATTGCTCTGCTTATGAGTCGAACTCCATTGAGACCATTTGCCTATTGTCTTAAGAAATGTTTCTTGTAAAAGAATTATGTCTGCCCTCATAGAATCAAGTTCTGACTTGATCCTGATGCGCTTGTCAAAGGCATTTATGCCTCTGACATTCCAAGAGGCTATCTTTATTGTTGACAAGGAGAACTCTTGGTTCTCCTTGTCAATCTTTTAGTAGGTGTAAATTTGCCATCTAGAGTAGATTGAATGCCCGCTGCTATTTCTGCCTTGATTTTTTCACCCTTAGGTTTTCTCCCTCTCTTTTTGGGAGACACGGTATATTGTACTGTATGAGTAGGAGATTGTTCAATAGATAGTATTATAGTGTGATCATCAAATCCAACCAAAGGTGCAATTTGAAGAGCCTTATTTGTGTTCATCTCCAACAGGTTGTTCTCACATTCTCTGTCCGTAACTAACTCATTCTTCATATTATTTTGAATAGCAAATTGTGGAGGTATACAGTGGTCTAAGATCAAGTGATCCTCACTGGAGTCATATGGAAATGCCTCAAAACCTTAGGGGATAAATGTATCATGGTTCTCAATGAAGGAATCTTTGACTAATAAGGGTTCCTTTTGAGTGTCATGATCATCAAACATGCACAACTGTCGTTCCATATTGTCTTCCTCATTGGGATATGTATCAAATGAAGACTAAGGAGGGACAATATCTTTACATATCACATCAAGAGTTGGAGAATGAGACTTAGTAGCAAGCCATGAGATTTCCTCTGATACAGTTTCATGGATAATTGTGTGAGCAAGCTCTGTTATCGTGATATCATTGAACTCCCGAGCCCTAAGCTCAACAACAACACTATAATGGAATATTGAGGTCAGTTCTGTGGAATTTTCTGAAGGTGCCTAGAACATTAGAAGATGCACAAAGGTATTGAGATCTATACTGGGCTAATCAGACTGGTCCCCTTGAGATTTAGTGATACTTGGAAGACAGTACTACTACTGAGTGAGAGAAAGTTGTTTGATCAAAAGCAAACATATGATTGAATAGAAAAAGAAAGCGAACATCTTGTAAAAGTGTTCAATGATATCGAAAATGGAGATGGATTCATTGGAAATAGAAAGTGAAAGTTCTTTTATCAGCTGAATCCTGCCATATTTGATTGAGACTCAGGTTAGTACAATTTGCAGGGTTAGAACAATGATTTGTACAAAGAGACATCCCAGATTGGTCATGTGGTTTACATTGGGCAGTTAAATACCCTAATTTGTGCTGATGATTCCTAACTATGTCTTCACTTTGGAGATCAATATGTTGAGTCCAAACCCCCCACTTTGAGTTTATTTTAATTTGGTCTGGCAATACTTTCAAGGAATCTAAAAGAACACAAACTTTGGTATCATACTGAGGATACTCGAAAGGAATCAGGTCATGCTTTATGAAGATGCCAATTTTATTAGCAATGATCTCCACAATATCAATATCCCTATACTCCAAAGGCAATAAGGGAAGGGCCACCCAATAGGGATAGAAAAGGCAGGCCTTAGAATCAGGCTCAAAGTTAGGGGTCCAAATCCTGGTGTATAGACCCAATCCTTGGCAAAACCAACCTTTGTTTTTATGAATAGAATCCCTAGATTTGGAAGATTCAAAAAGAGCAACAAAGAAACCCGAGACTGAATCTAAACAAAAAATATCCTTCAACCCTCCCCAATATTGAAAAGCCCAAGCCTGAATATCAGAAAATAAGAGTGAAGTCTTGCAAAACTTACCAATAAGTGTTGTTTGTCGTAGCAAATCAATCTGATTTTGCAACATATGCTCTGGCAGGGTAATATTGACTAGATTTGGAGAGGGAGCTGGAGTCGGTTGCTTTGCTTGCCAAATCTGTTTAGGCTGATTTGGATTGAATGGCGCTCTACCATTTTTGTACCGAATGACATCTTCAGGAATCACTTTAGCAAACCGATGAGAGTCTTTTTTGGGAACCAGAGAATCCATATGACCACCCAATGGAGGGCCAATAATCGCTGGAGATTCTAGAGGTGTGCCCTCGCAAATGTCGAATATTGGCCGTTTCTGATGAGTGTGCGCACTTCCCAACCCTTCTTCCTGTTTTGGTGACCTGATTTTAAAAATGGTGCTGGGTAGAATTTGAAAATTTTTCCCGCCCATTAGATTTTTTGAAAAAACCCTCAACAATCAAGGGAGGATCTTGTTTAAAGGAATCCTTAGGAATCATAGCAGCTTGCCTAGTCAATTCGCCCACCTCATAGGAAGAGATGCCATTGAAACGGGGAGGATTGATAGTAACATAAGAAGAAACCCCCTGTAGACTATAGGAAGAGGCTCCCTGAGGAAGAGATTTTCCTTGAAATGCTTTTTGGAAGGTCGTCTGACCTTGATGGATGCCTTGGTTTTTATGAGAATGAGGCTTAACATGAAACCTGGGATTAACAAAGAAGGGCTTCGTAGGTTCAACTGTTATTTTGCCTTTGAACATCTTCATAAACTCATTCATACCTTGATGCGACAAGGAATCAGGTTTATGTGTGTTTTTCTGGACAAAGGGAAAAGCCTGAAAACCATTGCTACTAGGTTTATATGTGTTGGGTAGCTTGTGCATAAGTTGCAGGTCCCTGTCCCGACAAAACTATGAAAACATCTGACTCTGAGACTACCAAGGTCGCTTTCTCTTGAAGATTGAACTCCTTTCCTGACAGAACTGGTCAAACTTTTAGGTCTGGGACTGCATCCTGTGTCTTCGGTTGTACGTTCGCCATTCCTGCTCGCCAAAGCTGCTCCAGTTCGCCATTATTTTTCTCTTAATATACATGTGATTTATTTTTAAGCAATTATGAACATTAATTTTGAATTTGAGTATTGTGCCAGTTTATTTGAGGTGGACTTTGGTTTTCTAGTGAGGTTTAATTTTTTAATAAAGTTTTATGAACATTTATTTTTAATTTGAGTTTCGTGCTCTTTTATTTGAAGTGGACTTTGGTTTTCAAATCACTCTGGGTAACCTTTATTTTTGTAGAGAGGTTTAATGGAGGTTGTGAACATTGAGATTTAATTGAGTATTTTTGTTTTTTGAAATTTAGTTTTGTAAATTTTGGTTTTCAATTTCTTTTGAATAGAGCTCTTTGAAATTTGATTCACAATTTAATTAGTTTGATGAATTTTGGTTTATGAAATTTGATTTTTCATTGATTTTGGGGTATTTTGAGTTGAAATCGTGTTTTATTTGAGTTTGGAGAAGCTGATTTTGGATCAAATGTTATGAAGTAAATGTTTCCAATTACTTTAAATTGAGTTTAACTTAAGTGTAATAAACTTTTCTTTTAATCAAGTTTTAATTGAAATTGGCAAATGTGGGTTTTGTATTATTTTTTCATTTATCTTCACTTTAATCTCAAAATTTGGTGTTTGGTTAATTTTGTTTTTTTATTGTTTTTATTTTAGTTTTGTTACAATTTGATTTTTATTTATTTTCAATTTAGTTGTTTTTTTGATTGAGGTAAATACATGTTTTAAAGGCGCTGTGAAACCCTGTACAAAGTGGTCACAAAAGATATCCAAAAAAGCTTTCTAAACAGAACAAACCAAGACCAAAGCGAGGGTTTTACAAGAGACACCCACAACAAAGATGAAGTTGCTAAAGCTATGCTGGATATGATATGATAATAGTTAGCTAGTTGTCATTAGACCATGCTAATTTTAGATTTCTATAGCTACTATTGCATCTTTTGGATTAGTCAACATTCACTTGGTTCATGGAGGCGAATGATTTATAGGGGCTATCTATGATTTGTTATGGTAGTGGTTGCACAAGTAATTTCCTTACCATGCATGCAATAGTATACAGAGCTAACCATAGTATTATGAGGGTTCACTAGCAGTCACTTATAGTATGGGGGCGATGGATGTTAGTTGTTAATCAGGATTGTGAAGAAGATATCTAACAATAACACCAAGGTCACTAGTGTGCGTGTGAATTTTGTACCTAGCTGTGGACACAACTCTTCAGTAAAACATTAGAGGTTAGCAAATAAAGAAATCTGCAAATAAAATAAATGATGCTAACCAGGTGATTTACCGCCTTCTAGTAGGTAAGAGTTTGATATTCTCATAATTGGACCAAGACCAGTAGCAATGCAATACCTAAACGAAGGATTTGGAATGATGAAAGCAATGGAAATATGGATGCAGATTAAGCTATATTTTTGGATTTTTCTATGCAATATGATGAAAGACTGTTATGAAATGTGATCTAAAATTGAATCTATCAATGATATTCTATGCTATGAAAATGAATTGAAAACAATGAATTGCAAAAATTTCACAATCGCCTGTTCGCAAGAGCTTGATTCTCCAAAAATTGAAAGCACAGTTGAAGGATCTTTTGTGAAGGACTGAGCCTCGTTTATATAGAAATCCAAGATTTTTGAAAGCTCACAGAAAGCCAAAAATCTCTCCCTAATTAACTCAGATTGATTGTTGAGTTATCAGGAAATCAAAATTAGTTAACTCACAAAATCATGCAAAATCATCTTTTTAACTCAAATCAGAAGTTTAGATCACTTTTTAACTCGAAATAGATGTTGAGTTAAAAAAGATAACAAATTGAATGGATTTATTGATTTAGAGTTTAACTTCTTTTCTGAATGTGCATAGATAATTATAAATTAATTTAATAATTCAAATGAATTATTCTCAACTTAACTGCTTTTTGAATTAAAACAACTGATTTATGGGTTAATCAATTATTTAATCAAACTTTAGTCCAAAACTATATCATTAAATTTGACAACTGGACTTAATCAATTAAATAAGAATTTAATCAATTATTCGTAGGATTTTTGATTTATTGTCAAAATTAAATAATATTAATTAGGAATAAATAGAATTAAATCGAATTAAATGATTAAGTGGCAGAATTAAATTAATTAACCAAATATTCAACATATTCAATTAATTAACTTTAGCATAAATAATCTCATTTATGACCAAATAATATTTAATTAAAGATAATTAGGATAAATTAGGAATATTTGAGAATATTCCCTCAATGCAGAATTAAGTTTAAATTGATTAGGATTTCGATGATTTGATGCACAGATGTGCCTTTGGTTAGGACTTTTGTGTCGATTTGGATTGATTTGTCGATGTAGAAGGTCAATGGTCCTATAGCCCATTTTTGGAGTATTACATTTTGCCCCTCTTTGAATTACTGTGCAAAGCGCAATGGTTCAAAGATTAATCTGTTCTTGATGATGATGTGAACTTAGTTATGTGATGGAGAAACTGATCCTGAAAGATTAACTGATTTTGAGACAGAAACTGATTGAACGATTTGAAGATGTTGATTCAAGTCTTGATTGATTAAATAATCGAAATGATGTCAACAATATCAACAATGAACCAATGATTACGAAGAAGTGTCAAAACACCTGATTCTAAACCTTTTGATTACGAAGAAGTGATTGTCCTGACTCAAGACCTAATTGTCCAAACGAATCGAAAGGATGTCAAATCTGAACCCTTCAGTTACGAAGAATCAAGGAAATAACACTAATGAATTGTGGTTATGAAGAGCTGATACAATTTACAAAATTAAGAGAACATACGATTTATATGGATCTTGATGAATCTGATATGCCCCACGATGTGCCCCAGGCAGCGAGGACTTTTGATGAATCAGCAACTAGACACGGTTATTGTCTTGATTACTAAAAGAAAGATTTGGCAGATTTGATTGTTGATGTGTAATACCATGCCCCCTTCGGGATGAAAATCAAAATCTGGCAAGAAAATCCAGTATTGAAAGATTGTTGAAGCATGTTAATCGATTTGAGAAGTGGTTATGCGCGTCCGGAGACAAGTTCTGCATTGTTTGGGAGTCCTGAAGACTAAGTTTGACTAGGTTTGATCAAGTTGAAATTTTGATAGTTTGATGTGAGATAATCAGTTAAGTTGAATTTTGGATTTCAATAATGAAAGAATGTCGATTATGCAAGGAGTCGGCTATCTTGGGTCCAAAAATTTTAAAACACAATTTTGACAAAGTAAATGATCTCAGATTTCGATTTCGAATCCGAAAATAGATTTAGAATGTCAAAATTAGCAAGGGGTGCAATTTTGACGGAAAACAGAGCACTTTGAAAAATTAGGTCAAAACCTATATAAGACCCAAAAGGGTCATTTTCAAATCATTTGAACCTATGTAAATGCTTTATGTAGAATGTATGGAATATGCAATGCAATGTTTACTTTCAAATGTATGGATTATGCAATGCAATGGTAGATGGATCATGTAAATGTATGATTTGTTTATGCTTTATGGATGTACATATATGTATGCAATGGATGTATGAAATGATTATGATATGTAATGTAAATGTAGCGATACACATGATATATTTTACAAGTACTGATGAAGACAAGTGCTCAGTCATTTGTCAAAACAGATGTTTAACCCAAGATGGTGACTACTTGATGATCTATTAAGGAGACATTCATGCGATACTGAGTCCTTGTGTCATGTTTAACATAGTTTTGGAGAATCGTTAAGCATCAAGTTGAATTTGAAATCATGAGATAAATGCAACCATGCAAAGTGCAAAATGAAATGTAGAATGAAATGCAGACCTAGGACCTAGGACTTAGTCATTGATCATGTGTCGGTCTTTTTCAGCACTGAATATTTATTACGTAACTAAATAGTTGATACAATGCCCACTGGCTAGACAACCATGGACATATGGATATGGACTTTTTGTCGAAATGTCGGATTAGATATAAGCACCAAGGCATAAACGCCTGGATGACCTGAATGTCATGTCCATTTTGATATTGCAATTTTTATAAGCATTGGATCATAAACGTTGTGATGACCTAAATATGCCTTGTGTAAAAAAATATGCCAGACAAGGAGAGATCACTCTCATTCTCATATGAATTTACCCACAGTGACTTTTTATCGTTCACATCCTTGGGTATCAACATGTTTCACAATAGAGAAGTAGAAATCACTCAAAAAGACAAAGGTAGATCAAACTTCTTCGAATTTTTCAGGTATCAATGGTCGAGGGACACATGGCCATCCAATACATGATGAAGGCACTTATAGTGGATACCAATTCAATCCAGAGTTTCCAAAGTTGTTAGATTTTCATATACAAGCAAAAGACCAATAAAAGATTATGCCCCCAGTCATCACTCTCTAAATCCTATGAAGGATATCATCAAGGAGCTCGAAGGGACAAGATATGCAAAAATCTCAATGTGAAATAGTTAGCATACAAAAAGATTTAAGCATGTCGCAGAGATTGTTTTCAGTTTGTTGTTGTTGTTTGGTGCAAAATACTTTCTTGGTAAGGACACAAACTGACTGACTCAGACATAGCTTTGGAAAAACCTTGACTGGAAATGACTCATCTGAAGATACTGAGGGCTTTAGGATATGACATTGATTTCCCCCAAGTTGAAACTTTGATAGGATACATATACTTTTGTTGGATGATGCTCAGACCAACTTTAATGAAAATAGGATGCGAAAGAAAACTGGGAGATATATACAAACTAAAGCAAATTGAGAGCTGGGAAAGACCAAGATTGCACTAATAGATAGAGCGTTTTGGATACAAGTGGTTCTCGTTTGCCGGGTTTTCACCATCTTGGCAAAGATTCTATTTTTTCTACCAAGGCACTTTTTCTTTTTCATCTTTTTTTGCATTTTTCATCGTTTCAATTTTTTTGTATTTTTGTATTTTTTTATTTTTTATTTGTATTTTTCCATTTTTTTAATATTTTTGTGATATATCAAATCACCTATTGCTAGGTTTTCACTGGGATGATCATTTTTTCAAGACTTTTTCTGATTTTTATGCCTTTTTCAGGACATTTTACCACAGACTGAATGCCTTAGGTGTAGAATTTCTTCAGATGGAGAACGTTGATTAGTTCTCGGAGCTGTTCTCCTTCAGTTGTTGAGAGTTGATAGGCTCCTGATCCAAAAGCAGTAGTGATAACAAAGGGACCCAGCCAGTTGGGTTGAAACTTCCCCTTGCATTCTCAATCTGATTGATTTTTGGGATTTTCTTTCAAGACTAGATCGCCAACCTGAAATTCTCTATAATTGACTTTCTTAATGTAGCCTCTAGACATTCTTTTCTGATATACTTTGAGATGATCATATGTTGCTTGTCTGTGCTCATCTAGTAGTTCAAGTTCTTGCACCCTAGATGCTCTGTAGTCATCATCAATTACTAGACCATGCATTCTGATTCTTAGTGATGAGATTTCAACCTCAATAGGTAGTACCGCTTTAGAACCATAAACTAAAGCGAATAGTGTAGCCAAAGTGTGCGTTCTAATACTTGTTCTATAGGTCCCAAGAGCTAGATTAATCATGAGATGCCAGTCTCTTCTTGCCTTGTTGACTGTGCGATGTAGGATTTTCAATAGATTTTTGTTTGATGCTTCTGCTTGTCCATTCCCTTGAGGATAGTATATGGATGACCAATGTTGTCTAATATTGAATTTAGAGCACAAGGAATCTAAGTCCTTATTCTTGAATTGGCCACCATTATCTATGACCATCGAATGTGGAATTCCATACCAACAAATGATATAGTTCAGGATGGACATTGAAATTTGTTTGCCAGTTCCTTGAGTCAAAGGAATTGCTTCTACCCATTGTGTGAAATAGTTTGTAGCTATAATAATATGAGTATGTCCATTGGAAGAATGTGGATGTATAGCCCCTACAAGATCAAACGCCCATTGTTAGAAAAGCCAGTATGTAGTAAAGAGAATAAGATCTATCCCTGGTGCATGAATCAAGTTTCCATGGACTTGACATTTTTTGATAGTTCTTAGCATATTTGATAACCTCTTTTTCCATTTCAGGCCAATAATACCCAGCCCTAATAAGTTTTCGAGGTAGTGTTAAACCATTGGAATGTGATCCACATATACCGTCATGCACTTCCTCTAATGCTTGTTGAGACTCCTCACATTCTAAACACCTAAAAAGTGTACCATCTAGACTTCGTTTGTACAGATCATTACCTATGATGACATACTGTGATGCATTTTGGATAAGGTATCGTTTCTCATGGCGATTGAAGGTATTAGTGATGATTTGGTCTTGAGGGTAGGAGAAAAGGTGTTTGTATCTAGAAGAATCATGACCAACAACAGTGTTGATCATGCGGGTTTCAGGGGAATCATATGCAAGGAACGACAATGCTTCCACTAGGAACTCATAACATAGCTCATGTTTGAGCTATTGTAATAGAGATGATAGCATTTCCATAGCATCAACAACCTTGTTCTCCGTTCTAGGAATCTTCTCAAAAGTGATTGAGATGAAATACTTCTTAAGGTCATCAACCATGTGTTTGTATGGAACTAGTTTATCATCTTTTGTTTGGTATACATCACTGACTTGGTGTATGGCTAGCTGTGAGTCTCCATGAAAGTGTAACTCTGTCACTCGCCACTCAATTTCTATCTTCATGCCATTAAGGAGAGCTTCATATTCAAGAATATTGTCTGTGCAAGGAAATTTTATTCTGAATGCTTTGGGTATTGAGTAACCTTGTGATGTTCTGAATAATAAGCTTGCTCCAAATTCGTTCTATGTGTAAGATCAATCAAAGAAAAGACGCCAAGTCCTAAAAGATATGTGCATGATGGATGTGTGTGTGTGAATTTTGTACCTGATCTGTGGACACAACACTTTAGTAAAACATTAGAGGTTAGCTATAATCGAAATCGTGCAAGTAATTGAAACTAAACTAATCAGGCGATTTACTGCCTTCTAATAGATGCGAGTATGATGCTCTCAGATCAAAATTGAGATCAATGACCTTGACGACACCTAAATGAAGGATTTGAATGCGAAATCTAGATATGGAACGAATGCAAACTAATCTATATTTTTTATCTTTTCTGTGTAATTAAGATAAAAACTTGATATAAATCTAATCTATATGAAAAACTTGATATGAAATCTATCTAACAATGATATGCAAAAATAGGATTGATCTCACAAAAATGTTGATTCGTAAGAGGCCTTGATTCTTCCAATTCCAATTCTCCAGCGTGATTGTGCAACTCTTGAATCGAATTTGACAGCGTAGGTATGCAAAATTGTGGATCTCAAATGAGGAGCTGAAGCCTTGATTTTATAGAAAATCAGGGCTTTGGAGGTGCATGGAAAAAGCCATAAATCACTATTGATAAACTCAAGTTGATTTTTGAGTTATCAGGAATAAAGAGATGATTAACTCACAAAAATCATGCAAAAGCAAAGTTCAACTCGAATTAGAAGTTTAGATCAACTTTTGAACTCAAAATGATGTTGAGTTTCCAAAAGCTAACAACTTGCATTGATTTTTCAATTTTGAGTTTAACTGGTCCTTTGTTGTGCACATGGATAATTATGAATTAATAAATAAATAAAGTGATTTATTCTCAACTTTAACTGATTTTTGAAATAAAACAATTGATTTATGGGTTAATCAATTATTAAAATCAAACTTTATTCCAATTAAATAATATCATTAAATATGACAATTTGCTTTAATCAATTAAATAAGAATTTAATTAATTATTGTCAAATTTAAATAATAATTAGCAATAAATACAATTAAATTCAACTTAATAGTTAAGTGGTAGAATTAAATCTAATTAATTAAATATCCAGAATATTCAATTAATTAAACTATAGGATAAATATGATTTATCGCCAAATAGTCATTAAATTAAAGATAATTATGGTAATTAGGAATATTTTTAAGAATATTCCCCAATGCAGAATTTAAGATAATCAATTAGGATTCGATGATGTTCAGAGGTGCCTTTGGTTAGGACTTCGATGTCGATTTCATTCGATTTGTCGATGTAGGAGGTCAATGAACCTATAGCCCATTTTTGGGGTATTACATTTTGCCCCTCTTTGAATTACTGTGCAAAGCGCAGTGGTTCAAAGACAGTCTGTGTTTGATATGAAACTTGATATGGATAGATTAACCGATTCCAAGACCGAAATTGATTGGAAGATTTGGAGAGATTAGGTCCTGAATGACCAAAGATAGTGTTCACTATAGCAACGATGAACCGACGATTACGAAAGAGTGTCAAAATGCCTGATTCTGAACCTTGTGATTACGAAGAAGTGAGTGACCGATTCCAAACCCGATTGTCAATAAGAATCACATTAGTCTCACATCTAAACCCTTCAGTTACCGAAGAACCAAGGAAATAACACTAATGAATCGATAGTTGCGAAAAGCTGATACAGTTCACAAGATTAGGAGAATACCAGGTTGATATGGATCACGATGAATCTGATATGCCCCAAGCGATGATAGTTTTGCCCCAAGCGAAGAGGACTTTTGATGAATCAACAACTAGACGTGGTTGTTGTCTTGATTGCTGATGAAAGATTTGATAGACAAAATTGATTCACAGACTTGAATGATGTGCAATACCATGCCCCCTTTGGGATAAAAATGGAAATCTGACAAGAAAATCAGAGTTATAGTTTAGAAGCATGTTAATTGATTTGAGAAGTGGTTATACACGTCTGGGAACGCATTCTGCATCATTTGGAGGTCCTGGAGACCAAGTTTGACTAGGTGAAACCATGAGTTGACCATTGTTGACCAAGTTGAAATTGTGATAGTTTGATGTAAAATAATCAATTAATTAAATTCTGGATTTCTGTGATGATTGAAGGTCGAATGTGTAGCCAGTAGACCGTCCTGGGTCCAAAAATTTTAAATCATGATTTTGACATATTAAACGATCTCAGATTTCGATTTTGATCCCAAAAATGGATTCAGAACGTCGAAATTAGCCAAGGGTGCAATTTTCGTGAAAAACGGAGCACTTTTGAAAATTAGGTCAAAAGCTATATAAAGGCCTGAAGGGTCATTTTCAAATCATTTCAACCATTTGACTTTGGAGATCTTGTGGAGTCCTCTGAGCAAGAAAATGGCAAAACAGCGAGAACCAAAGGTACCTGTGAGTTTGCATCGATTTGAGTGTAGCCGGAGACATGATAGACCTCGACAGTATGGACATCTGGTAGGTGGACCTCTGTGCCCCTCTGAAAATTCAATTTTTTCATGTTTTATAGCCTATTAGAATTTTTTCATACGCGTTTTTCTTTTTTTAATTTCGTATGTATGAAAACTCGTACGAGTCCCATCCCAAACTCGTACGACATTTGAATTTCATTTGCTTTCTCGTTTCATGACCCACCCAGTGTCGTATGAGAGGGACCCATGAATCGTACGACATTTCATCGGGTCCCTTGAAACTCGTATGATGATGTCCCCCATGTCGTAACACTATGGATTGTCGTTTGGTCTGTTGTGGAAAGTCATACGACTTTCTATGCCAGTCTGGACTGTCGTATGGAAAATAGTGAGCTCAAAACTAATATTTAGGTCAAAATTTTGACTTTTCTGATTGCTTAGGCGGATAGCTGACCTTTTAACCTACCTTCTGAAGTACCAAACTATTTGATTTCTGCACTATTAGCCTTTGTTGAACCCAATTTCTGATAGAATTCTCTATTTTTGTATGATATAGGTCACATATCCAGATGTTCATGTCCGACATTCATATCCAACGACCTAGAGATTATGTGTCTCACTTCCTGACCCTATGAGGGTTCATCTTACTGCATGTGGTTTTGAGTATTTGATCCATTTACCCGATATTAGGGTAAACCATGGCCTATTGATTGCACTTATCGAGAGATTCCACTCTGAGACAGACGTTTCATTTACCTACTGGGGAGATCACTGTGACTCCAGAGGATATTTATAGGATACTACGCATTCCATTCCATAGCAGTCAGCATTCTAAGTATGTGAGTACTGGGTAGACCGGTCTTCATGCCTTTAGGTGTCTGTTCGGAGATGACACACAGTTGACGGGGTCCATTTCCTGGGAGACCCTTGTACAGAGATATGGTCAAACACACCGCTTAGAGTGCATTATTGCTAGGATGATCGGTGAGCTCATCATGCCAGGCCATTAGCAGAATGGTTTCTTGATGGGATGGGCTCCGATGGTAGCACTTCTTATGGCCACTCCCACTGAGCTTGCCTAGGGTCAATGTCTTTTGGCACATATGTTTTCAGAGATGCATGAGGTTGTGTATCAGGACTGCAAGAGTTTCGCTTTTGGAGCTCTTGTATTACAGATATGGGCCTGGGAGCATATCCCAGTTCTGAGGCTAGTTTTTTAGCCGTAGCGGCAGCCACAAGAGCCAGTGATATACACATATTCTAGTTATGTCACACAAGTCCACATGGGTCATACAGAGTACTTCGGACGATGCCTGGATGATATGACTTTTGTAGTATGGAGACCTTATTTGCAGATTGAGGCTTGGCCTACTGTGAGGGAGCAGTTCAGTTATTTCTTGCAGAGTCGGATACTCATTGGTCGGTCCTCCACTATTTTGGAGAGATTTGTGATTACCAGAGTCTGGCATCAGTATGGACGCATTTAGGATTCCCCATGGGATTGCACTGCATATGCTCGCATAGTTCATGAGATCGGCCTCGGATGGACATAGAGGCTCACTTATACTTTATGTTCAGCTGAGTACAGTGGTATCATAGGTAGAGACTGGGACTACCTTCCACAGGTTGTCGATGCAGGTGTCACAGACAGATACATATCTTGGCTTGCAAATCACCCCGTATACAGATTCTCAAATCCCACTGAGTTGATACCCTCCATGGAGGAGGCGATGGATGTTACAGGTGCTCCCGTCGTATAGGACCCGAGACTGCAGGCAGTGCATCCTACACCACCCCGACCTAGAGCTATCGCTCCCCTTCAGAGGCCATCAAGACATATGAGGCCCCCTCGTCCTTCTACATTTACAGCAGGTACATCCACAGGTTCTCAGAGACGAACCAGGGGCGAGGGTGGTACCTTGGGCGGTGTTGGTTCAGCGGAGGATGTTCTAGCAGCTCATCAGTGTGTAGGTGGAGGTACAGATATAGGACCAGATGACACTTTTGATCTTGGTGCTGAGGTTAGACGCCGTAAGGCGCAGAGAGCAGGTACTTCATCGCAGGCAGGACAACCAGCACATGACATCGAGATGCCAGCCGTGGAGGCAGATCCTACTATTCCTCTTACGTCAGCAGAGATAATTAGACACCTCAGAGGTCAGGTCCAAGACCTGAAGGTACAGAGTGCTAGGTGGGAGGAGAGGTATATAGAGGTAGATAGACAGTGCACAGAGCTTCGTTTAGAGGTTCGGAGTTTTGTGAAGCTTGATTTTGAATTGAGTTTTTGAGTTGAAATCATGTTTGACAAACTTAATTTTTCAACCGTGTTGTAAATTTCATGTTTAAGTGACTTTCAATTGAAGATGAATACGAAAGCACATAATAAATTGAAGAAAATTCTTGAAACATTAGCCAAATTAGCATCCCTTAAAATAGGTGATTTGTGGTAAGAAGAATAGGGAATAAAGGTGCCATTCAAACCTATGTTGAATAATGACAATAGGGAGAAGTATATTGCCTTGAAAGATAATAATATAAGAAAGTTGCAATGTGAGAACCTCTTGGAAATAGATGGATCATTTAATACAATGTATCAAAGGTATTAATGAAAGAGAACATGAATGTAAAATGTGGTGGTATGATTTGAGATGAAATAACAAAATAAGTTCCCATACAAGGTGATAACAAAAAGTATAAAGACAACCATTTACTTGTGGCAATTGGAAATATTGAGGAAGAGAAAGAATGAGTAGACTCACACACAAATATTGAATCGATGATATTCATTTAGCACCCTTGGATAGAGAAAGAAGAATTTAAAATATGTAAAGAATGATGATATTTGTAAACAATTTCCTGACTTGTTAAATTCAAGAATATGATCCTTTTTTTAGATATGAACAACCATAAAGGAGGCATGTCACCCAAACATCCAAAAAGGGCAATGAGTTAGATGAAGGAGGGGCATTGGAGAATCTTTGAAAGGGGTAGAAGTATACCCCTATTACATTAGATGTAAGTATTTGATTGGATGGTTCCCACTATCTAAATTGTATGGATAGATGTTCCAAATAAACATCCCTTTTCCATTGACTTGAAAGGGGGAGAGATATAGGATGTGATAGAGCTAGAGAAACGAAAGAGATTTATGTTTCCATTAATGACAAAGGTGAAGATTGTTTGAAATTGTTGGGATTGATATCATAGCCATAGTGTGTGGAATTTTTTGTTTAAGTTTGATGTCAAAGAATGTTACATTAATTGTAATTAATGTGTCGAAGAAATAATTGTGAAGAGATTGTTTGAAGATCTAGTTGGCAAAAGAAATCACGGGAAGTTATATTAAGGAGTTTTTGGATTGTAGATGAACTGTGTTATGTATAAGATGAATAAACATGTCACATATATGACACATTTATGAAGAATATGCATACATACAACATATATGTGAATGATATGCAAGAAAAGAATATGAAAAGTATGTGTAGATATTATGAGGAATATATGCAAATTACGAACAGAAAATGAGTTATAGCACTTGAATGATGTGAATTATGAAAAGAGGATTGGTACAGGAGCACCTTAGGGTAAGGCAATCCCTAATAAGATTTTTGGCTTGTAAATGGTCTAGCCAACCATTGAACTAATAAGGACTAAAATGTAAAGTCCCAAGGTGTGTGGAACTTAGAATGATCGAGGTTGACTCCAGGACCTAGAAGGAGTCTAGGTTTGGTCCATGAGTGAAAACCCTCAAGATGGATAAACAAGGGATGGAAAGTTTTAAAATGTTAGTTTTAGGTTATTTGAACCTAATTTAGAAGGCTAGGAAGCGAACTAGACTAGTTAGTAGTGTTTGGACATTAACTAAGCACAAACATGAAAATTGCCAAAAAGTTGCTCATGACAACATTTCCTTAAAATGTGGAATGAGCTTGGGTTAGGTCCTAGGCCCGACCAAGGTGTCCAAAATAGTTGGGAAACTAGTATTTAAGAAGAAAATCATCCATTTTGGAGGGTTGAAGAAGTTTGTGTACAGACTGAGCATGAGAAAGGAGATATCTTGTGACAGTTTTGAAGGTTTTATGTGTAACCACTGTTGAGTGGATGGTTTAATTTACTGTCTTAAAGGGGATAGCATCTTGGAAGCATGTGTTGAAACTGTGCACAATTATTTTGGTTTGAAGTTTTCATTTTGTAGGGTTTATTAAATTATTTAGTTTTCACTGTCCTGTTGTCCAGTTTGAGGAAGCCGATGTAAAAATGGCTATAACTTGAACTTCCACAGTCAGATTCTCATGGCTCTTGGAAGTCAAGAAGTAGCCTCTGTATATACTATAAATATGGATTTTGGGGTCTTTGCAATGTGGGTAACCATTTTTACAAGTGATCCCTAGGCAAGCCAGGTAGGCTTGGCAAGGTGAAAAAGAAGGCTTGTAAAGAGTTTTGACAAGAATGGTGGATTGGTAAGAACCAATCAGGTATGGGAAATGCAGGCGTAGGACATTAGTAGTTCTCAATTCCAAGGAGGAGGTTGGAGAGTGGAGTTAAACACCTAATAAGAAAGAAGCACTGGCATTGCCTTAGAAACCCTTAAAATGAGGGTTTTCTGGAAACGTATTGTACGGACAGTACCGGGGTCTGAGACCTAGAAAATCTTCAAGCTTAGGACAATAATAGACAAAGTCCTGTAGACATCCAATGGCCTTGTTAAGGGATTTTGGGTGTAATTACTCAGTCCTTGTTTTTAGGAGGGCTAATAGGGGCTCTTAGGGCTACAAGGCCAAATTAGGCAATTTGAGGAAAATGGGAGAAGGAACTTTGGTAGAATGTTGTAGATGATGAACTCCAACTGATTTGTAACCAAATTGAAGAAACTATGATTAAAGATCATTGAGGAGTTTCTGATTAGATATGTAATATGATTAAATCAGTATTAGGTAGTTGCAACTTAGGGTAGGTAGTTAAGAAGTGCGACAATTCACCTCGCACCCCCTCGGTCTCTATTTATATGTAATCTCTCGATGGAAGAGGCATGTTGTGTTATGTTATGATTATACTCCTTGTACATGGTTATTTTATGAGCAAGGAAAGATACTTAAAGTTCTCTCTCTTATGCTATGTTGTGTACTTACTATTTTGAATGACTACAACAATCTATTTTATGTGTGAGGGAAAACAACCTCTCAAAGATGTTCATAGGGGCCCATAAACCAATTAAGTCGTGGAGTCTTACACATGACATAAAAATCATAACAAATAATCCAAATGATATATTTAATATTATTGATATGTTGTGAATTAGTATGGATATGTTGTGAAGCAATATTGATCTAATGTTGCTCAAATCAATGAGACAAGTTTATCGAATGCTGAATTCTTATGTTGCTCTACACTTAATGATTTTTGTACATTGCAAAGTATCGGTTCGACCTCTCGTATACATAAGAGTGCTAGAGACATGTCTCACGTAGAGACATATCTTTCTCAATATCAAATGTTGTTCAATATTAACAAGTCTTGAACGATTGTTAACAAATACATGATTGATATATTTATTGTGATATTCATATTTAATATCGATACAATATTATCAATGCGCTCAGCAATAGTATGATTAATAATCATTGCAATATAGTTGATTATGTATATATATTTACTAATACAACTATTACTAAATATATATACATGATTCATGATTATTAAGTCACTGATTATTACTCATGGACAATAGAGTTTAATCATGATAACTGTAATCATAACAAATAATCAGATTAGTACACTGTAAAAGATAGAGATCAAATGGGATTGGTAAACAAGTTCCTAACTTGTTAAAATTCAAATAGATGATCAAATTTTTTGTGGTGGAATGAACAATTTTCTATAGAAAACAAGTAAGAAATACATATAAGAAATCATTATATGTAAGAACAAATTTTTATTGTGTATAACAGTGATTTAATTAATGTGTGAAAGGACAAGGATTTAAAAGATGTTTTGTTAACAAAAGACACATCATTATGAACTGTAGTGCTCATCTATAAAATTATCCTCCTTATGAAGTTAAATTAAGGAGTTTGTGAAACACATGAATTGTGTTGTGTTGAAGATAAGTAAACATATCAGTTATACTACATATATGTAAAGGATATGCAGATTTACTAATATACACCAAATAGGTTTACTACATATATGTAAAGGATATGCAGATTTACTAATATACACCAAACATGTGAAAGATAGGCATGACGAGAATATGAAAAATGTGTTGAAATTTATGAAAGAGTATATGCAAATAATAAAAAGAATAGAAAGATTACATTTTCAAAGGAGAAAAAAAAAGCAGGCCTGTTTACGACTGCTTGATTTACGACTGCAAAGAATTGTTGTCAGATTATTCGCATAAAGCGAAAGCGGTTGAAAGCGTGTATAATCCCGACAAAAGATCTTTCATATGAGAGGTCATCTTGTTTGTTTCATATATACCATTTTAGTCCTGCAAAAACTTAAACACCAGCAAAATGCAGTGAGACCATTTTTGGCATTTCAAGGAGATTAAAGAGGAATTCACATTAAACATCAGAAGAGTATTCTGTGTACGGAAGGTCACGCATAGACTAAAAACTCAGATAAACTAAATTGGGAAGAGGGCTGTCCAGTGCTGTAACGCCTGAAGGCCAGTCAGAGTCTTTTTTTTTTTATCGCCACCGGTACTTATTGTCAGGTTTTGTTCTTCTGAATGCGGGCATTGGAGGCAAGGATATTCCTCCCATCTGTCCCGGTCAACCACTAATGTGAATAGGTAACCAGTCGGTCGCGCATTGAATGAAGAGACATCCACAGATGATTTAACGCAGATGAGGTGTTAGGGCATCGTTGGATAGTGGACAACTGTTTGTAAGGGTTTTGACCTTAATTGTTTTGAAGAGCAGAGAACAAATCGATATCTGCATACAGCTTAGCCAGAGAAGGCGAAGAGCGCCCTTAATCAATCTGCAGAGGTTGGTAATATTGAAGAAGGGACTGTATGAATAATAAGCAATTGCAGAGAGAGATCTGCTAGGGCAGCGAACTGTTGTTTGGAGGCAGCGATTAAGACTAGCAGAGGAGCAGTCACGACATCTAGGGCATCAGCAGAGATCCGAATTTGGAACAGCAGGCCCACGATTTTGAGGAGCACCGAAAATTGTTTGGAAGAGATCCGAATCTGATATTAAGGAGCAGGGATCTGCTATAAAGCAGGGTGCGAAATTTCATCTAGAGGGCTACGAATTGTGGAAGGAAGACATAGATTTTGACAGAGAGGAGGCTGCCATTTGATATAAAAAAAGCCATGAATTTTAACAAGAGATCTCAGTTTGACAAAGAAGAGAAGCTTCAGATTTGATCCCAGGCCTGCCGATACAAAGAGGACATATTGGCAAAATTCATCAGTTTGAATAGGAGGAGCTAGGCCCTTTCTTTCAATTTCAGCTAGCAATCCAAAGGGAGCAATTCAGACCAGTGAAAGAGGCATCAATAGTTGTTCATTCCAGGACAACTATTTGACAAAATTCCCAGTTAACAAACAGAGATAAATTCATCCTATTCTGGCACAGGACATTACCCAATCAGCGAAATGCGAACTTTTCATTCAAAAAGGAAATCCGCCTTACAAAGACGTCAGATAAATGTTGGTCTTTTCCATGCGAATCGAGATGCAAAGAAAGATTTAGCCGTATACAGTAAGGATAACCCTAGAGCAAAAAGGCCTAATATGCCTACAGGTGCTGCAAAGAAGCAAGACAAAGAAGAGGTTTTTTCAAGTTATTGTTTTAATTTTTGGCTCTATGGTCACAAGAAAAAAGATTGTCGTAAACCAGTACAGCATCACCCTTCATATGAGCATTTGAAAGATTTCATAGCAAAACATAAGAAATTAGCTGAAGAAAATACAGATTTGGAATTGCGCGCAGTCTTCACTCAAGCAAAACCTTATCCTTTCATTGATGTCTCTGCTCCGATTAAGGGTTCCTCTAAATCTTCACTACCAGATAAGCAAGAGAAGGATTCCCAGAAAGAAAAACTTAAGGAAATTGCTAGGGAGGAGAATCCTGGTTATGCACTTAGAATAAACAATTTAATCCCTAAGCAAATAGGGAATGGTAAGCTAAGAGTCTTCTCAGTCGAGGCATTGGACAGACAAATAAATATCTATTCCAAGACTAAATATGCAAAATCGGGCATAAGCATCGGGGCTGCTAAGGTGGGAAGACCTGAGTACAATTTAAATTGTAGAACCAATGAACCCCTATCTGCGAAGGGGCAAGGCAAGATCTTACCTACTCAAGCACCTCCCGTTTGCATGATGAAGAACGAATCCACTTGGCAGACGATTAAAAACAGGAAAAAGGTTAACAGGTATCAGCTATCTCATAGTCATTTTAATCTATCTCTGAATAACCCATTTGATTTGCTTAAAGAGGAAGATAATGGGAGATATTCACCCCCCCAGAAAGGCCATAAGGCAGGACAGAATAAGTTCCATACCAATGTCTCAGAGATCTACCCATAGAAGGATCAAACACACAGAAAGAATCTAAAAGGTTTAACAAGTAATAATGTATTAAGGAAGTTTCAGGAACAAAACATACAGGTATGCACGCCCCCTCATAAGTGTAATAAAACTATGGAGAGTAACAATGATAAAAGAATAGGTATTTTCTTTCAGAATCCTAACATGATTAGAATAGATCTAGATGGAAAATGCATAGAACAGAGAGAAAATTCTTTTGCAGATACAGGGTTGATTTGCCGATGGTCTGGAGTAGGAACTTCTACCACAGATCTGATAGCCTGGTTGAAATCTCAACTCTCAAATGAGGTAAGTATATCTATCTTGTTAGAAAATTTTATTTTCATTAATTGTAAAGATGGAAATATTAAAAGTAAAATTAGAAATGAAGGGTTAGCTAAGTATAAAGACTCTGATTTTTATATTTTTGACTGGGTTCCCCTGTTCAACCCAATAAAACTTAAGGACTTTCTTGTAGAAAAAGCTACAGTTCTTAAAAATCTGCCTATAGAATTATCTGATGTAGAAACTGTCAAATTAATAGGAAAACAAATTGGTGACTTTCTAAGCATTATTGATAATGATAATAACCAGTGTGAAAAAATCATTAGAGTACAGATCAACTATCATCAAAAATGGATACATCCCATTAGAGTATGCTTTAAATCTAACTCTATTATTATTAACCCCATTATTCTAGAAGATTTTGTAGAAAGACAAACAAATGATCTAGAAACCAATAATTTAGGACAAATGGACACTCATATTCAAAAGACATCGGAATTGAAGGAGAGCTTTAACCCTGAAAAAGGAGGTTTCACTATGACTTCTCCTAAGAAAACTAATCCGATCAGCATCTCCACACAACCTTCAGACTCTGAGTGTCAACCCCCTTTTGCTCTAGAAAATGAAATATCAATAAATAAGACCTTAAATGTTGAGGTCAAATCTCCCCTACCTTTATCCATAGAACATGAGAATAACCTTAGTACTCAGAGTTTCAAGCAAAAAATTAACACTAAAATTACCTCTTACAGCCCGAATAGAATCTCCAACAGTCCAGAAGATAAAGAAAGATCACTTCTTAAGGAGAACCAAAAAATAGAAAAAGAAATAGTTGAGATCACCAATGAGTTAATGGACACCCTTATAGATGAAATATGTGACAAAGAGGAACTTGAGCACCAAAAAAGTTTGCTAATTAAAAGCATTATAGAGATGTCGGCATCAGATAATACTCAGGAAAATGGAGAAGAAGACATGGAAACGGAATGCTTTCCAAATCTAGATGAGATAGGAGACATGGAAAGGGATATTAATGAAAGAGAAGATCCCTCGTATGGTAGGAAAGAAGAAATAAATAATAATACAAGGAATCAAAGCGAGGAAGAGATCAGAATTTGCCCAGAAGGTATCAACAATCAAGATAGACAATTAGGAATGACAACAACCATTAATGGAATCAAACCCAACGGCAATCTCTCATTGGTTAAAGACTCCATAGAAGGCCTCTTTGGCATCACCAACCAAGATAGGCAGTTAGGAACAACAATGAAAAGAGGAAGTCTGAGCACCCCTAATATCAATAGAATTAAAAAGAAGAGGGGGAGGAAATCCGAAGTGGAGTTAAGAACTATAAATGTTAATGCAGGAACCCAAATAGAGATTGCAGATATTCCTAATATTGATAAAAACTCAAAACTCATCCATTCCGAATCTTTCCATCAGTTAAAAGAAATGCAAAAAGAAGAAATGGAAAAGTCCCCCTTAGTGGAGACCATTGACCAAGGATCACTGCTAGACTTTTTAGGATTAGACCCTGCCTCTATTCTGGAAGATTCTAGGAGTAATGATATAATAACAGGAGTATTAGGCTCGCTATTGAAAGAGGAACTCTGTGAGGAAAACAAAGAGAACATCGTTAGGAACAATACAGAAACTTTAGGTTTAGGAAAATCTATGAAGGGAAAGTTAGAAGCTGATACAGGGAAACTAGTCAAACCAAGAGGTAGAAAATCTCTTGCTGAACTAAGAGCTAAGGAATGAATGGCACCAGGTCAGGTTAAAATTACCGATATTCTATACTCTGGGAAGGGGAAGATCCTTCCCGAATCCTCATGAAGATCATTAGTTGGAATGTTAGGGGTTTAAATGCCCCTAACAAACGAAGCCTTGTAATAAGGCAATTAGCGAAAATTAAACCAAATATGGCTATGATACAAGAAACTAAACTTTCTAATGAAGGATATGAGAATTTAAAAAAGAGTATAGGGATTAGAGAATTTATAGGTTGCGAGGCAGAAGGCGCTTCGGGTAGGATTGCTTTTATTTGGGATCCGAGAGAAATAGTTTTCAATATTCATGAAAAACATAAAAATTGGATGGGAGGTCAAATCAACAGTTTAAAATCAGATTTAAAATTTAATCTAATAAACATGTACGCTCGAAAATTTTTACATGAAAAGAGAATTGTATGGCAGGAGGTTAAGGATTATATTGAAAGCTTCCCGAATGATACATTTATACTAGGAGTATATTTTAATGCTATCCTATCCTTGGGAGATAAACTGGGTGGGACAAAACACATATCAAAAACTACTTTAGAATTTCAGGAATGGATAAATAGTATAGGGGCTTCGGAAATTTTATCAGACAGAGGCAAATACACCTAGACTAACAAACGAAAAGACACAGAGTTAATAGTAGAAAAATTGGACATGTTCTTCTTTATTGGGGAATTGAGAAATTTTGACTTTGATCTTACTAATGAGGTACTACCTATTGCCGGTTTCGACCACTTTCCTATAGAACTAGTAATTTCGGAACCAATCAGAAATAAAAAGATCCCATTTAGATTTGAAAAAATGTGGTTACTTAATGAGGAATGTTTGGATCTAATTAAAAAATGGTGGACAGAGACAAGATTTGAAGGCTCCAAGATATATAAAGTCATAAGGAAACTAAAATTAATAAAAAGAAATTTGTCTCAATGGAGTAAGAACACTATTGGGGATATATTTGTGAAAAGAGATCTTATAGAAAAAGAGCTGGAAAATGAGAATAAGGAGATTACTGAAGAAGGTAAACAGACTTCAGATGATAAAAAAGAGCAAGAACTATTATGTAAATACTATGATTCTCTTTCACAAATTAGCGCCTTCTGGGGGCAAAGAGCGAGAGAAACATGGCTCAGGGAAGGGGACCGAAACACCAAATTTTGTCACAATAGCGTTAAAGCTAGAAGGAATATAAATAAGATTTCCAAAATCAAACATAGCAATGGTAATACAATAGAGGATCCCGAAGAAATTGCAGATTTAGCAGTCTCTTTCTTTGAAAAATCTCTGAATAACTTAGGGAGTGTGGATTTGTTGGACCAGACCAAGCTATTAAGAAACATCTCTTGTATAATAACTTCGCATCAAAATAACCTCCTAAATGCTGCATTTACAGAAGATGAAATACTCAAGGTTTTAAAAGAAATGAACCCGGATAAATCCCCTAGTCCTGATGGATTCCCAACTTTTTTCTTTCAAAAGTGTTGGTCATTTATGGGCAAGGAAATTACTGATGCTCTAGAGGGAATGAGAAACTCAGGACATATTCTTAAAGAGCTAAATAACACATTCATTGCTCTTATTCCCAAAAAGGTCAATGCAGAGAAATTTAACGAGTTCAGACCTATCTCCCTGTGCAACACTTTGTATAAAATCTTCTCAAAAGCTCTGGCAGGCAGAATGAAACAACTTCTTCCATTGATTATATCCGAAGAACAAATAGGATTTGTCCCTAATAGGTCAATTTTGGATGGAGTGATTATTGCTCATGAGGCTATACATTCAGTAACAAATAATAAGGATCCGAGTATGTTGATTAAGTTAGACATTAGTAAGGCGTATGATAAAGTGGACTGGAGATTTTTGTGTAAATGTATGGAAGCTTTTGGATTCTCAAAACAATGGATCAATATGATTTTTGAATGCATCTCCACCCCTCACTTCTCAATTATGGTGAATGGGTCTCCTGAAGGCTTTTTCAGCTATTCTCAAGGTTTGAGGCAGGGAGATCCGTTATCTCCTTTTTTGTACATTATTATGGTAGAAGCTTTAGGGAGAGGTATCAAGAAACTTCAGGAAGAGGATAAGGTTAAAGCAATCAAGATTACTTTGGGGGTCGAGGCTACTACTCATCAACAATATGTCGATGATAATCTCCTTTTTGGAAAAACGCTTTTAGAAGAAGCTCAAGCTTTCAAAGAAATTTTAAAAACTTATGCTAATGCCTTTGGACAATGTATAAATGAGGAAAAATCAGAAAAAAATTTTATCAATACTGAAGAGAGATGAAAGAATGAGATTAAACGTATTCTAGACTTCAAAGAAGGTTTCTTCCCATGTAAATATTTAGGTTTACCTCTGGATAAGGGGGTCAAATCAAATCACTTATGGGAAAGCACAATTCAAAATATCTCCAAGAAACTAGATCAATGGAAAGGTAAATGGTTATCAAATGCGGGAAGGGCTGTTATGATCAGGTCAGTCCTCTCTACAGTTCCTATTTATCAGATGATGAGCATGAGAATCCCGGCAGGTATTAATAAGGAGATTGCTCGAAAGTTAAGGAGATTTTTCTGGCAAGTGTCGGAGGAGAAATCTAAACTAGCTTTAATTGCTTGGAATAAGATTTGTAAGCCAAAAGAAGGAGGAGGTTTGGGAATAAAAGACCTTACGCTTCAAAACAAGGCCTTGGGGGCAAAATTAGTATGGAGAATGATTAAAAACCCAAAGGCAAAATGGGTTAAAATACTAAGATATAAATACTTACTAGGAGAAGAGGAGGAAAGTGTTTGTCGTTCTGATAATTATCCGACGGGCTCATGCATATGGAACTTTATAAAAGAATGTAAAGATATAGTATTAGAGTCCCTTTCTTGGGGCATGAAAAGTGGGGATAAGGCTCTTTTCTGGGATGACTCATGGGGTTGAAAACCGACCCTACGTGAAATTCTTGGGAACGATCAGCTAATTGAACTAATCAAACAAAGTAAGGGAGAGCGGGTTAAAGACTATTTTTCACAAATCAATAATAGTGAGGGTAGCAGTTGGGCATGGAAATCTCTAGAGGAACTCAGACTTCCCCTTGATTTCCAGAATAAACTTAACAAGGCTCTACAAGAACGAAACTTCTATCCACGCTCTAGGGAGGACACAATTATATGGGCTGCCTCAAAGAGTGGTGTATACAACTCGAAAGAAGGTTTCAAAGTTATTTCTGGGATAGATAATCCACCCACCAATCTTCCCATTGATCTATGTTGGAATAGAAACTGTCTTCCTAAGGCAGGTCTATTCTCATGGGCAGCTTTACAAAAAAGGATTCTCACCGCTGAATGGTTTGAAAAAATAGGGTACCATGGTCCTTCTAGGTGTGTCCTATGTGAGAAAGAAAGTGAGACGATTAATCATATTTTGTTAAATTGTGAGTATGCCAATAAATGCTGGCTTTGGGTTTTGGAGAAATTAGATCTGAAGACTGCTCTTCAAAATGATATCACAGAAGTTTTTATTTCATGGCAAAGATCATGTAAGGAGGATTTATACAGTAAAATGAGATACATAATCCCATCTATGTTAATCTGGGAATTATGGAAGGAAAGGAACTGTAGGATTTTTCAAGATAAAAGGATGAACATTGAGAGTTTTTTGAACAAATTAGAGGCAAATATAATAAAAATTACAAACAATAGAAATATGCTGGGACAATCAATCATGGAATTCTCACTAGAAGACAACAACCAGAGAAAGAAGTGGTATGGCTTGAAAGTTCCTCCCTGGATTGGATCTAGCATTGACAATAAATCCTTATCAAGGGCGAACTGTAAATGGAAACCACCAGAGCAAGAATGGATTAAGTTGAACTTTGATGGGGTAGCTAGGGGAAACCCAGGGGTGGCGGGTATAGGGATATGTTTACATAATGCGGAAGGAAAGTTATTAGGAAGGTTAGCAAAACCTATAGGAATTAAGACAAATAATGAAGCTGAAATAGAAGCTATAAGATTAGGTTTGGCTTGGTGCAAAAAATGGAGGCTTAAAAGAATTGCGATTGAAGGAGACTCAGCTATTATTATAAATGCAATAAGACAGGGTAGAACGCCGAATTGGAAACTAAATAGTGCTATTGAACAAATATTGGAATCTCTTAAAGTTATAGGAGATTATACAGTGAATCACATTTACAGGGAGGACAATATAGACGCAGAAAAGTTAGCTAACCTAGGAGCTGACGGGCAAGAAATTGAAGAAATTCATGAGAGTTTGAAAGAAGAACTTGGAAGGTGAAGAAAAATTATTTCAAAATAGGAAATCAAGATTAGATGTAAACAAATGTAAATGAATTTAAAGGTAAACAAGTATAGATACATTTGCGAGTATAGTATAAAAATGCAAAAATACACACACAAACACGCACAAACACACACACATATATATATACTGCCCTCTTACATAGAAGACTTCAAGATAGGGAATGTAAGAAGTTAACATCTCATTTAGTCAAAACAATCATCGTATATTCAGGGCATGCCAACCTACAATGAAGTCTCATCGATCACAAAAATGATAATCTTTAAAACATAAAATGTTATGACAAATTAAAAGATTCGTAAAGTGCCCATAAATTTCTTATGTTCATAGCATGACTGTCAATAGAAATGGACTCAGATTGTAATGTTTTATTTAGTAGACTCACTCATGGATTAAGATTCGAAATTCCTTAATTTCATCAATACCTAACCTGAACTAGCTTTATGAGGATTGAATCATGAAAATGATTAATTAATTGTAAATTAGGAGAATAGAGGTTGCATGGTATCTTTCTATTTTGCAGGTATACAGGGAAAGCATAACAGACCAAAAAGGCAGAAATAAATGAAAAGAGGCTCGAGAACTTATCAAAGCTAAGGCAAATACTCGAAGAGCGAGGATGAGAGAAAATAACATGATTTTTCAAAAGCACAGTTAAAATTAAAGGAAGGCTCATTAGCTCTAAAGATAAGAGCAAGGTATATGTAATCTCAATCTAAATAAATGTACGGCACAGGATGGGAATGCTCATCAGTTCTTCTTAAAAGACCATTGTATATAAAAGATTAATATATTTGTGTTCACTATCATGGAGGTATGCCTCCATTAATCTGTACTAAAGAGGGAATGCCCTCTTCGACTCCATCAAGTGGAGCTTTGTAATCCTACGCCTGTAGGAACTCTAAACTTGATTTGTTTCTGGACAAAAGTCCCGGGCCAGACTGGAGGTTTTCTTCTCCGTTCTTTCCTACCAGTGCCCGCACGAACGGAGGAAAATGTAAAAAGATAAATTTTAAATAGATAAAATCAAGGCTTCGGCCGTTTATTGATAAAAAAAAAAAAATAAACAAAAAGAATAGAAAGGCAGATAATAAGTTATACCACTTGAATGACATGATCATTTAAATGGTTTTATATGTTTGAAAGAGTTGCATCTTTTCATGAAGTCATGAAGATATCAAAAAGGAGTTATATTTTGTGAAAAGTGAGCGCGGAGAACAAACAATATATGAAAAAGGAGTTATATTTTCTGAAAAGTGAGTGTGGGGAACAAACAATATATGAAAAACATCAAGTGAAGAAAAAATTATCAAGAGTGAATTTGCAGATTGAATGAAGAGATTGCAAGGATTCTTATGGGATATTTGCAATTGTTAGATTTATGAAGTATTTATGACAAATTTATGAAGAGGTATTCTATCATTTATCAGTTGAGGCTTCCAACCACTATTTTCCTTGTCCCCTTGGTACAAAATGAATTTTGATGGGGCTACTAGACAGGGTAAAGTAGCTAGTGGAGGAGTGATAAGACACTACAAGGGTGATTTAATTGTTGCTAGGCATAGGGCATAGTGTTGTTTTGAGGTCTTAGAATTGCTCATCAATTAGAATTAAATCCATGAAGATTGGAGGTGATTCAAGGCTGATAATTGAAGTGACCAAAGATACAATGATTTTTGGTTGGATTGTGGAGGGAATATTAGAGGATGTTAGGGCTCTCCTGATGGGATTTGAAGCTTTTACCATACAACATACTTTTAGATAGGGTAATGTAGTTTATGATTCAATGGTTGCCACGGGCCTAGCTTTTGATGGTTTGTGATGTTGGAGGAATGATGTTTGCCCCCTAATATGAAGTCCCTACTAAGGAAAGAGAAATCTTCTAGATTCTCAATGGATATCTACAATCTTTTTGTTTAGCGGCTTGTTATGGTATATATTTGCCTTGCTTTGCCAATATTGTTGAGATTTAATTTTGGGTAAAGTTACCCATTATCTTTTCGAAATTTGAATCACATGATAGGGCCTGATATTGTGTTTGTGCATTGCCAACTTTCCCCTTGTTTCTCTATGATGCGTCGATATGGCCAACTATTGATATCAATTTTAATAAGCTTTTTTTGATGGGAGATGCATTTATTTCAATACTGGATTATAGGATTTTGTTAGATTACAAAATTTGTCCAAAAGCCATATACCTTTTATTTCCATATTGGTGACGAACTATTCACACGAGGGAGCAACCAAGTTGGAGATGGGAGTGGAAGACATAGCAAAATACTATGAATGCATGGATTACCTTCATTTATTTTGGGCTCGAGTGAATTTTCTCTTTGTTGGTTTCAATTTGGGGTTCCCACACATCAATAATCATTGTGTTGTGGTTTGCAACAGCATGGAGGGATAGAGTTCGTGTTGAGCCCACTAAACATGATGATTGCAAGAACAACACTACAGATTGATATACCTATAAGGAAGGGGGTGTGGCTTAGTTTATTGAGTATATGATAGGGCACGACAAAAATCTCTCCCTACAATTTGTCTCCTCATGGGCTGAGAGGCATGTGTTGATGGGTGATATTTCCTTCAAAGTTAATGAGGAGATTATAGCCAAATCCACTAGTCTCTCAATGACGAGGAGAAAATGAAAGAAAACCAGTAGGGTTTCGAATGTTGAAAGCCTTAACTAGTTTTTTCGAGATGAGGAAAACCCTATTAAGTTGTGTGGTAGCTACCACTGTGAACAACTACATGGACCATGGGACCGAGTGTATTTGATGGTAATAAAATATTTTTTTGTTGATGGAAAATTTGATGTTTATCATTCATCGAAGAAGCAACTTAGAGTTTGGTATTTTGGTTTGGAAGATGGCGCTTCCTAAAAATTTATTTGTGGGAGTTATTGCTTCTAGGAAGTTGTTGCACCTTTGTAACGTATGCTCATAAATTGGCATCTAGATTGGTTCCTTTGAATTAGCACAACTTCTAAAAGGTAGATTTTGGAGGCATGCATGCCAAGAAGAATTTGAGAATTTCAAGAAGAGTGTAGATCAAAGACCATTTTTTTTTAAGAATCTAAAAACATGACTGTGTATTTAAATGTTCAAATCCTAGTTACTTGTTTTATACCCATAGACCCCAAATCAAGTTTGGATATGCACCTGGTACCGGTAAGTCTTTGGGTACTTGCTGGGTACTCGATATGGCTTATTCGAATATTTTTCAACTATCAATTGACATTTAATATTTATCTTTGGCATTTGGCTCAAATTGAAGAAAGGAAAAAGATTAAGAAGAAATAAAATTCCAATTGGAAGCAAATGAAGAAAATTTCTAAATTTAGAGTGTTAAATTGTTTCTGTGAGGAAAGAATTAGAGAAGAGAAATGTCAAGTTAAACGCAAACATCAAGGCTGCTAGAAGACAAAGAGTCCTAAAGTTAACCAACACAATTTCATGAAGACCTTTACTTCGAGGGAAGGCACATGCATCATGTTTCAAGTGTATCTTTTATTGTATTAAGGGAAAGTAATGAATTTGTATCTACGTAAATTGTTGGAAATGTTCAATATCATCATAACCCTTCATAACTAAGAAAAGGTTGGTTTTGGAGTGAGTGGAAAGCAAAGAACCCTTCATAACCTATTACAGGCTAAAATAAAAAAAAATTGATTAAGTTGATTTTTAATTGTATTGGACAAAGTTTGTTTTCCCTTTTAATCAGTTGAGTTTGTAACTTTGATTTTTAATTAAGTTTTTTAAAATTCGATTTACTATAGATTTTTTTTCAATTGAATTTTACACCATCTTTGATTTCTGATTTAATTGAGCTTGAGATTTAGCATTGATTTCAAATTGTTTTCAATTGAATTTTGTAAACTTTTTTTTTTTTTTATCGGTAAAAGGCCAAGGCCTTGAATAATTTTATTAATATAAAAAAGTTACATAATGACCCCGCTCACTGCAGGCGCTGGTAGGAAAGAGCGGGGTAGAGAAAACCTCCAGCAGCCCAGGAGCAGTGGTCCTGTACAGATACAAAATTGCGTGGGCATACCCACGACTCGACAGTGCCGAGATTTGTTAAATACATGCTTGCCGTGGGCATACCCACGTCTCGACAGTTGTCGAGAGATTTGCAAGATATGATACATGATATCGTGGGCATTCCCAAAAAGATGCTCTAATTTTATTATATTCCATTTATTGTGGGCATACCCAATGATTGTTAGACAATTACAGAGATTTTGTATAAAACCTTCTAGAGTCTGCATAAGCTGGGTAGGTCCTTGCTCTGTGTAGTTAACTTCAAAAAGCCTTTGTCTGTTTATCATTCGTAATTGGTCTTGGGCTCTTCCGCCAAACAATTTTGGTACCTGTATCAGAAATTTACATATCTTCCGTCTACAAAGGTTAACCCAAATCCACTAAAATTGTATTTTTATAATTTGAACTATTATGAAACAATAATGCTAACTTTTTTGAGGCAATGAATCAAAACAATGTTATTTAAAATTTTCATCTACTACTAACCATAATATATCCATATAAATTAGTCATGCAAGAAATTACAGTTAAAAGTTCAGGAAGTTGATCCTTATCTATGATCTATTCTCAGAGATTGGAGAGTAAAATGGGAGATTTTAGATTAATAAGAATATATATATATATATATATATATATATATATATATATATATATATATATATAATCAATCATTGATCAATGTTACTGAATAAAAGAAATTCCATAAGTGCAATACTATCCTTATATATTTACAAGCCAACCAACTTACTTTTAGATACATACCTTAGTTCACCAGATGACCATTTGAAAACATAAAATGTTGTGTGTTCTTGATATATTTATTCACTCTTTTCATTTTACGGAAGTGCTATGAAGCCTAATCAATATCACAAAGTAACGGGTCTGAGGGGTCTAAAAGGCTACAAAGCACTTAGAGGACTGACAGGGTTCCAAAGAGCCTAGAACTGATCTTTCCTGATTATGAATATACCAATCGTAATTCAATATGAAAACATAATTTCCCTGTATTCATTTTTCTTCAAAGCCTTCTTATATTTATGTGACCAATGCCATACCAGTTAAGTTTCTAAAGGTCTAAAATCTCCTGATCTATATTCTTTTAAAATACTGTTGAGATCCATGCATTACTTTCGGTATCGATATTTGTTACATTGTTAGAATTATTACTTATCTATTAGAGCCAACCTCCTATCAGAATTGTATTTAACGCCTAAATGCAAGGATCCATTATTTTAGATCCGCAACAAGAAGAACATATGAACTTGTTATAGTATTTAAATACAAGTTAAAATTCCATAGTGCGTTTCCACCTTAGTAATTCATGTTGTTCCTTAAAGGATAATTTTAATAAGACTCCAAAATTATTGTCAATAGACCATTTATCCTTCCAAATACCTATGCTGAGAACTTCCATGTAACTGTATTAACAAGATATATATACGGTTATTAATATGTATAAATCTGAGTGGAGGTTAGACCAATTGTAGGCAGATATATATATATACAATAGCCTGTATCTGTGTATCTATATGTTTGTTTTATATGTTTTAGGGTTCGACCTCGACCTCCATTATTCGTTACCCATTGTTTGAATTTTTGCGTTAGATATCAGTAGGTTGGTTTGTATATTTATAGCTGAATGCATTTGTGTAAATCTTCATATCTAGTTTGAAGGGCGCAGAGGGTATACACCATTCCGATTATAGACCAAGTCTAGGGTTAAGCAAACAGATTTAATCACAAGTACTTCATTGAACTAAAGCAAAAACTAAACTGCCAAAGCCTTGTCTTACCATAACCGAAATTAGGGTCCAATCACATACCAAAGGGTACTTGAACACCATAAACAGATAATTTCTATACTGCATTAATATATACAGAATATATGCAAATACATCTATGTTTATCTGCAAGTGTATTAAAACTAGAGTTTAGTTCACTGAGGCATAACTATATACAAGCTAAGGAAAGACCATTCATATACAAGCCTTAAAATATATTGCTGCATCTATAACTAAGGAATATAATATACTAAGGGTCTGACAAGGAAGTGGTTCTTCCGGAAACTATACTGGAGATTCTGCTGTATCTTTGTGGATAAAGGTGGATTTCCAGGCCTTCTTCCCTTCGATCATAGCCATGATGACTTCTTCATATTCCTCTTTCTTCTAGTGCTTGTTAGTACGTCTGGGGATCTCTGGCGCGATGATGTGTATGTTTGGAGGAACAATATTGTCCCACTCTTTAGGTAGATTGAATCTTTCCGACCACCAATAATTGAGAAGCCAACCATTGTCAAGCGATTCCTCCAAGATTGCTTTGAACAATATTTTCATCTTTGAAATTTATTAGTGCGACCCTCTGGGCCTGTGGAATCTTCTCAAGTTCTGCTATATCCACTTTCATTGAGATTTCGGGGAAAGGAAACGTGAGATTGTTGTCAACCGAATATACCATGGTGTCTAAGCCCCCCAAGATTCGTAGATGAAGATTTCCTTTGCCACTTTGATAATGTCGACTTTGTTTTTACCGACAAAGAAGGCCAGAGCAATGAACTGACCAACCACTCCTCCATTGGTTCTGTAAGTGTATGAGTTGTTAAAGTGGTGGTCTCCATGGCTTTCTCCATAGCCCTTCTGATGGAGTCCGGGAGTGGGTTAAGGATCTGATTCCACCGTTCATAAAATATGCTGCCCCTGAAAGCCATTGTTTGATCACTATTGGTCTGGAATGTGCCTAGCCGAGTCTCCATTTCACCGCTAAAGGTTACAGCTGGCAGAAAACTTGGATCCAGCCAGCAGTGAGACTAAAAGGATAAGAAGAAATCTGCAGTAAATGAGCCTAGGGGTATACCGGGGGGGAAAAAGTAAACTGGGGAGTCACATGCTCTGATGAGGGGATTCGATAGGGAAGACATGATGATAAAATGATTAATTGTTGGGGCGAACAGTGTATTATGAGGAATAATGGGGAGCTGAAAGTGTAATGATCATAGAGTATAATGATTAGAAATGCCAGGTTAATGAGAACTAGCGGGGGAGACAGGAGCGGCCATCATGGGAGGAAGTGTATAAACACGAAGGTCTGTATATTGAAAGACGCCGAGAAAGGTTTAATGGAGCCCGGGAAAAGGAGCTAATAACTACCTTTAGAGCCACGTTAAAATGATGAGTGAGCCTAATAACTGACACTCATTTCCTGAGTAGGGTTCTCCCCTGATGGGAAAATGATTAGCTATCCCTATTCTTACGAGCGTACTCTCGAGAGAACCTTCCCTAAAAGAGGATCAAAGTCCTCTAGCGTCTATAGGACACATAGTTAAAAAGTGCTAAGATATAGAGGCAAAAGAGGAAGAGAGAGAGCCTAAGAGATAAGCTGAAGAAAAAATACAGAGAAATAGCGGGTCTAAACCAACCATATAATAAGTAACCGACAACAGTGGGATAAAAATAGATAGAGGCTAACTAACCAAAATTAGAAAGGGGGAAAGCCTAAGCTAACTAACCTGCGACTAGGCTAGAAAAACTACATGATTCTAGGGATCCCCTAGAAAACAAACTACCCCGTTGGGCTCCTAGGGTCCGAATGAGGGAGGGGATAAGAATGATAAAGAGAACTATAAGTGAGAGAGATCTAGACCTAAAATGGAGGACTATGTCATGGATTTCTTGCTCTAATAGGGTAGAGTGAAGACTCTGTATTAACCTTATCAGTATAATAACTCTATACTTAAATGAAGGCTGATTCCAATTTTACTGTTCCGTTGGCCCCTATGTTTGCTAACTTGTCCGCCTCTGTGTTGCCTTCCCTATATATATGTCTGATTTCATAATTGGGAATACTATCCATTAATAAGTTAATCTCTTCTATTTTTGAATTTAAGGCCCAATTAGGAGTTCTTTTTGTGTGGATGGCGTTAATGATAATTTGGGAATCTCCTTCCACAATTACTTTTGATAGGTTAAGGTCTTTGCATAATTTAAGCCCTTCTAGAGCCGCTAAACATTTGGCCATGTTGTTGGTTGTAGGACTAATGGGTCTAGAGAATTTTGCTACCACTTCTGATTTCCAGTTCCTAATGATTCCACCTATACCTGCTATCCCCGGATTACCACGGGATGCTCCATCAAAGTTGAGTTTATACCAACCTTGTTTCGGTGGTAACCATTTACAGGCTAGTCTTTCCAGTTTAGTTGTGGACCCCCCTTTACCGTAGAGGGGAGGGATGCCTAGATTTGGCCATTTACCTTTGATTATGTTATCCCAGCTTTTAAAAGAGTCCTCAAAGCTCTGTTTGTCTTTAAGCTTAGTGTTAATGATTTCTACAATCGATGCTTCTATCTTATTGGTTATTGAATACCAAGGTAATTTTTGGTCCGAAAAGATCCTCCTATTTCTTTCTTTCCACAACTCCCAAGTCAATATGGAGGGAGCTATTATCCATATGTCCTTGAATAGGTTATCTTTATATAGAGATGGCCATGCTTTAAGGTTGCTGATTAGGTCACAATGTGGGGCCGATTTCCATCCTAGACTCTAATAGAGCCAATTCCAACACTCTTGGGTGAAAGGACAATTTAGGAGTAAGTGGTTAACATCTTCTGAATGGATCTTGCAGAGCAGGCATCTAGAAGGACCTTCAAAACCTAATTTATTAATTATGTCTGCCATAAGGATTCTTTTTTGAAGTGCCGCCCATAAGAACATTCCGGCTTTAGGCAAGCAGGATTTGTTCCAGCAAAGGTTTAGAGGAATATCTATATCATCCCAATTGTGGGCCTTGATAATTGTATTGTATCCCTCCTTAACAGAGTACTTTCCGTTATTAGAACCTGTCCACATTAAATTATCTAATCTATTTTTAAGATTAATATCTCTGTCGTTTAAGATTGCTAGGAGGTTACTCTTTTCTGACCAGACATTCTCAATAATGTTGGTGATAGCCCATTTGTGGTCGTCCATCTTACCTAGATAGTCTTTGAGGAAAGGGTCAACTACTCTTTTGCATTCCACCATAAATTCCTCGGAAAAACCCAATTTGTTAAGGGAGGGGAGGCCAGCCCACGAGTCTTCCCAGAATAAGACTTGTTCTCCATTACCAACATCCCAGGATAAGTATTTGTTGATAAGCCCTCTGCAACTTTTAATAAAATTCCAAATCCGTGACCCTTTAACATGTGTCTGAGATCTGAATATGTTGATGGGGTCCGCTTCTAAGATGTATTTATGAATTAAAATTGAAGCCCACTTGCTTCTAGATTCTTTGAACATTCTCCAGATGATTTTAGCCCCGAGGGCTTGGTTTTGCCATAGCAGATTTTTGATACCTAGGCCTCCTTTAGAGATTGGTTTACATAAAGTATCCCATTTAATAAGGGCTATTTTTTTATCCTCTGAGGGGCCTTGCCAATAGAATTCACGAAGCATTTTGTCTAAGTCCTTTTTAACACACATAGGGAGGGGGAGGACAGATAAGTGATACATGGGGATGGCTGAAAGGACAGATTTAATCATAGTTGTTCTCCCTGCTTTCGTTAACCATTTCCCTTTCCAAGAACTCTTTTTATTATGTACTTTAGTAATGACTTGTTGCCATAATTTGGAGGATAAGTTGCCAACATCCAGATCTATACCCAAGTACTTACAAGGGAATTTTCCTTTTTCATATCCCATCAAATCACAAATTACTTTTTCATTATCCGGTTTAGTATTGATAAAATATATTTCAAATTTGGATGGGTTGACAACTTGACCGGAGGCTTTCGCGTATAGGCTGAGAATACTTTTAAAGGCATAAGCTTCATTTCTGCTAGCTACTCCTGGTAAGATTGTATCATCCGCAAACTGTTGATGTGTTATATTTGGGACATTTTCCGAAGCTTTCAGTCCCAAAATTTTCCTTTCTAAATGGAGCTTGGTAATTGACCTGCCCAGCGCTTCTGCCATAATAACATAAAGAAAGGGGGATAAAGGATCCCCTTGTCGTATACCCCTAGAGATATTGAAAAAACCTTTTGGGGACCCATTGATAAGAATAGATACTCTGGGGGTTGAGATACAATTAAAAATGAGATTAATCCATTGTTTAGAGAAACCAAATGCTTCCATACATTTACAAAGGAATCGCCAGTCTACCTTATCATAAGCTTTTTGGATGTCGATTTTCATTAGCATGCTTGGTTCCTTTGTTGTTTGAGCAGTATGGATTAGTTCTTGTGCTATGATGATACCATCCAGAATTGATCTATTTGCTACGAAGCCCGTTTGCTCTTCCGAGATAATTGAAGGAAGGATGAGTTTTAATCTATTAGCTAAGCATTTAGAGAGGATCTTATAAATGGTATTGCAAAGGGAGATAGGTCTATAGTCCCCTGGGTCCAAACAATCTTCTTTCTTCGGAATAAGAGTGAAGAAGGTATTGTTGATTTCACTTAATAAAGAACCAGAATTTCTAGTGGCTTCTACAGCTTGCCAAACTTCTTCACCAACGAAATGCCAACATTTTTGAAAAAAACGGCCTGGAACCCATCTGGGCCTGGGGCTTTATCCGGATGGATTTGAAAGACTGTTGTTTTAACCTCTTCTAGTGAGAACTTATTATTCATCATTTTGTTGTCGGACTCAGATATTAGTTTCGGGATTGCCTTTAGTAATTCATTTTGGGCAGAGAGGTTGGAAGGTGTTGTATTATTGAGGAGGGAGTAGTAAAAATTTGTTAGTATTTTAGTGATTTGTGTGGGGTCTTCATTAATAAGCCCTTCGGGTGTTTTAATTTTGGTGATTCTATTTATGCTCTTTTTAAGGTTAGTTGTATTGTGGAAAATTTTTGTATTACTATCGCCTTCTTTAAGCCAAGATTCCCTGGATTTTTGCTTCCAGAAGATTTCCTCTTTTAGGAGAATATCATTATATCTGGCCATTAGCTCTTTTTCTTTATGGTAGCTGGATTCATTCATTCCTTGTTCTATAACCGTGTTGTTAAGGACGTTGATATCTTGTTCTATCTTTGTTTTTTCTTCAAATATGTTATTGAAATGTTTCTTGTTCCATTCTAATGCTTTGTTTTTAATAATCTTAAGTTTGGCCATTAAACAAAACATTCTCGATCCTTTGGTTGAAGTTTGATTCCACCACTCCTCGAGAAGGTTAATAAATTCTGGGTTTTGGAACCACATAAATTCGAACTTAAAAGGGGTCCTTGTTGGTTTAGAATTTTCTGTTATGGTGATCCTGACAGGGAAGTGATCCGAACCTGCTACTGGAAGGATTTCTGCTCTGACATCTTGATTAAAGTTTTCGGAATTGGTTCTGGTGAAAAATCTGTCTAATTTTTCAGCAATATGGCTGACACCCTCTCTTCTATTGTTCCAGGTATAATTTCCATTATCAGTGTTAATGCTGATTAAGTGATTGGCCTCAGCCCAATTACCAAAATCTTTATGAGATTGAGAGATGAACTGGGATCTGCCAAATTTTTCTTCTAGACTTAAAATGGCATTAAAGTCTCCGCCAATGATAAAGGGTTGTTCTAGATTCTCAGATAAAAGGTTTTGTGTTTCAAGCCAGACTTTTCTTTTTTCCTCATTAGAGTTTGGCCCATATATATTAATTAGGTTAAACTTAAGATCAGATTTTAGACTAGTAATAGATAAAAACATCTAGTTATCATTGATACTTGCGAGTTGAGCTGTTACTTTGCGGGGATCCCATAGAACAGCCAAACCTCTAGAGGGACCTCTTGAAGGGACAAATTCTAACTTCCATATTCCTAATTTTTTCTTGAACTTATTAGTTTCATCTTTGTTAAGCTTAGTTTCTTGAAGCATAATAATTTCAGACTCGAAGTTTTTTAAGTAGCTTTTGAGCAACCTCTGCTTGTTAGGGGCATTTAGTCCCCTAACGTTCCAAGTAGTGATTTTCATTGTTCTTTGGGAAGGAACTTCCCCTTCCCTGTATTAAGAATTTCTTTAATCTTCTTTTGGTTTCCTGCATTACTGTCCAGATTTCTCAGTTCCACAGTTGACTTCCTTCCTCTTTTCTTTTTGAGTTTATTAATATTGGGTGTGCTTAAACTGCCTCTATTCATTGCTATTCCTAACTCTCTATCATCGTTAGTGATACCAAAAAGTCCTTCGATTGCTTCTTTAACCAGAGGATTTACTCCTTCCAACCTTGCAGAATTAGTACCCTTTATATCTATGAGTGTATGATCAAATGTGTTACAAATTGGGGACGTATCTCTATCTATGATTTCCTTACCATATATTTCCATTGTGTCTAACTCATTTCCTGGCAAATCCAGATTTAATGCTACTAACTCTGGGGGAAGAACAACTATTTCCTTACCCTTATTACTGGAAGGATCGATTATGTTTTCCTGACCCTTAGTTTTAATCTCTTCAGTATTGCACATGTCTGTGACTGCTTGACTGCTTTTAATATTAGGGCAGTCTAGGTTTTTATCTGAGAATGCATTATCTGAGGCTACATATTCCGAGGGGGATAAGGGGAGAAGTAAGTTAGGACTACCATTATGCTCCTTGTTTTCTATAATGTTACATTACTGGATTTTTTTAATGAGTATCTCTTTTTGGAGTTTGAGTTCGTGAAAACTGCATATTTCATCTAAAAATGAGTCCAAAAGTTCCTTCGTAAGTGATTCTCCTAAGTAATTAATGATTAAGTTGACCTCCTCTTCTATTTTATTTGCCTTCTCATCTAGTTCTGCACTATCATCATGTTCCTTAATTATGCTAGTTGGTAATTCAGTCTTATTATTGTATTCTTTTAGATAGGTTGTACCCTGATCTTTCTTATGTTCTGATTGCTCTGATTTGCTCTCCTCATAGAGTTTTCCATAAGGCTCTTGCCTTGAGGAGTTTACTGGAGAGTTTTTACTAGGAGTTATTGCAGCAACTAATTGGTTATTTTTTTGAGTGTCCTTAGGTACGTTGCTTGGGATTTGATCATATACTTTATCGATCTTGCTAACAGGAGCAATCTCATTTTGTTTTTCTAAGTGCACCCAAGTAATCAAGGTTTCCCTCCCACTCAAGAGCGTTTGTGGGTTGGGGAAGTCCTCGTGTATATTGTTAAAAATCAAGGAATGGGTCTTGTTTGCAGAATTCTTTGCAGAATTCTTCTCCTTGGTATCCAAAAGTTCAAACCCTCCTTTGTTATTTAGAAAATTTATTTTAATTTCTATTTCTGGAAAGAGATTAGAACACTTCCTAGGAATGGGAGCATATAGCTTACCTTCTAACTCAGAGGGTTCTATAAAGTTATCTAAAATTAGGGGATTGATGATTATGGAATTAGACGAAAAACACAGCTTAAATGGTGGGATGAAATTGTCATGATAGCACATATTGACTATAATAATTATATCTGTTTGATTAGTTTTAACTATCCTTTTGAGAGTACCAATATTATTTGCTATATATTTAATGATTTCTGGGTGATTAAACTCTAGAGGAAGATTTCTAACCAAAATAGCTTTATCAACTTGGAAGTCAGCAACTTTCATAGGATTGAAAAGGGGAAGCCACGGGAATACATAAAAAGGTATATCTCTGAAAATTAGATCATCTTTTTCTAAGATGTCTTTTTTGAGTTTGCTATTCTTGCAATCTACAAAAATAAAGTTATCTGTCATGATAGTGGTACTTACCTTCTGGGGAAGGATTGATACTAGACCTTTGATTACATCCTCAGCATGGACACCTGTGCCTTTCCATTTACAAATGATACCTGTTTCTGCAAAGACATGTTGGTTTTGTAAAACATAATTTTCATCCACTGTTATCATAGGATGTTTATCACCATAATTCCTAACTTTTGGAAGAGCAGATCGGCGATGAGTAGCCGCATGCCTGTGAGGCAGAGTGTAAATGGTTATATTATTTTTAGCGAGAGATTTATAATCCTCATTAAGGAGATAACACCTATTATGAGGCCTCCTATTCTGATATCCCGTAGGCTTTCTCCTACGATGAGGAGGGTTATACGCCACTGGGGATCTATGCAAAGAAGATAAATCATTGGGTAACATAGGAGATGTAGTTCCCCTGCATAGGGTTTTGGATAGGGGGAGTGAGGAAATTCTCACATCAGGTTGTGCAGGATCGCCTCCCTGATGTGATTTCCTCCTGGGGCCTTCACCCCCTCCCAAAACCCTAGAACACTGATGATTTGCTAAGTGCGAATGCTGAGGGGTGAGTTCCTTGCTTAGTGATTCAAAGGAATTTTTAAGCATAATGCTATTGCTATTGTGATTATTAAGAGTAGATTTTACCAGTTTCTTGCCTTTGACAATGTGCCATTCCTCCTTACCAGGGCTGGCACCATCGGGAGACGCCTTAGCCACTAACCGTCCTCCTCCCCTCGCAGCAGATAGAGGTTCGTGGGAGCATTTAGCCGGAGATATCCTGGGCAGTAGGGCCTTTGCGATCCCGAAGTGTTCTTTCTTCTTCTTCTCTGGAGTTCAAGGCTTCTTCTCAGACAAAGCCCTCGTCGTTTCAGAACAATCTTTGCCCAAGTAGGCATACTTGGTTTTAGTAAAAAACTTCATCTGCGCTATCCAATAGATTAACCGAAAAAACCTTGTACTCCGAATTTCTGATAAGGGGGTGAAGGCAAATACCCCGAGATTCAGCGAGGGCCAATTTCCCAGAGGCTGAATCCATTCTTTCGGCTTTCTCTTGGTAATTGGTATTTGCCCTGCTATCCAAACCATGCGGATCATTCCTCACATTCTCCTTGGTCTGAGCACCCGATATGTGCTTCTCTGGTATGGATATGTTTGTAGAGTTCCCTTTTGAGGGCTTTTTTGGAATCAAGTCCTTGTTAGGGCTCATATTGTTCTTTTCCTTCTGGGTATCATTAGTGCTGTAGAGATTTTCAATGGCTCATTTTTTTGCAGCGATTTCTTCAGCAGGGAGTTGAGAGAAAAGAGCGTACAAATCCCAATCAGTATTTAGATCTGCTAATCTTTTTTGTTCTTTTTTTCTGTCTAGCATTTTCTGATGATCATAGGACGGATGATTCTGTATAGGCTTCTTGCAATCTTCCCTCTGATGCCCATATAACCAGCAGTTAAAGCAATAACCCGTGAAGGTTTCTTTCTTTTTTGGAACACCAAAGGCCAGTTTAGGCTTCTCAACCCTCGATCCTACCTTGCTGAAACTGCAGCCCTCCTTTCCATAGCTCGCATGCATGAGCCCTAGATTATATTGCCTCCTGAGAAATTCTGATTTGCGTTTGGGGTGAGAAGTTCGCATTTCACGGCAGCAGAGCATTTAATTGTTTACATGAATGATTTTTTGAATTTTGTAAACTTTTACCTTTAGTTGATTTTCCCAAAGTTTTATTCTCATTTGAGTTTCACAAACTTTTGTTTTCAATTGAATTGGGAAGCATTGCTTTTTAAAAGTTTAGTGAACTATAATTTTAAATTGAATATCAATTTTATATGATAAATATTGTGGACATTATTCCATTTCAATATAAACTTTAATTTTTAATTTAGTTGGGTCAACTTTGGTTTTTAATTGACAGTTTGATTTTACATTGATTTTTAATTGAATTTAGCTATCATTTGCTTTAAATTGCAGTTGAATTTAGGATACCTTGATTTCCCTTGATTTTTTTATTGAATTGAGGAAGCTTTTGTTTTAAATTGAGCTTCAAAAGCTTTTGATAGTTTATTGGTTTGGTGTTTTGTTAAAGTTTGCTGTCTAGTTCAACTTGAGCTATGTTTGTTTAGTTTGCTTTTGAGTTTGGCAATAGTTGAAAATAGTTTCACAAATTTTTATTTTTTAATAAAGTTGTTTGTTTAATTTGCTTTTGAGTTTGGTAATAGTTGATTTTTAATTGAGCTTCAATATTTTTTATTTTTTATTATTTTTCAATTAAGTTTGTATCTTTGATTTTCACTTAGCAAGCTTTTGCTTTAAATTCTGTTTATTGAACTATTGATTTATTATTGATTTTTTTTAGGAAAATTGATTTTTAGTTGAATTTTAATTGTCTTTTGCAAGTTTTTATATTCTATTAATTTTAACAAATGTTAGTTTTTAATTGAGAAAATCAAAGATTTTAATTGAATTTAGCGATTCTTTGCTTTAAATTCTATTTATTGAACTAGTGATTTAAGATTGAATTTTTTTTGAGGAAAATTGGTTTTTAGTTCAATTTCAAATGTCTTTTGCTAGTTTCTATATTCTATTAATTTCACCAAATATTGGTTTAAATTGAGACAAACAAATTTTTATTTTTTTTTAGATTTTCAATTGAGATTGTAACTTTAATATTTAATTAAATTTTTTGAGATTTAATTTTCTATTAAGTTTAATGATCTTTTATTTACAATCGAGTTTGAGTTTTATGAACTTTTATTTTTATTTTCAATTTGAGTTTGGTGCCCTTATATTTTTAATTGATTTTGACAAATATTTTTGTTTTCAAATGAGTTTGGTGAACTTTGACTTTATATTGAGGTTTAATGCAGTTTGATAAACTTGGAGATTTAATTAGGTTCGGTGAGTTGTGAGTTTTAATTGAGTTCCACGCCATCTTTGATTTCCCATTTTTTTTAATTGATCTTGAGATTTAACATTGATTTCAAATTGTTTTCAATTGAATTTTGCAAACTTTTAATTTTAGTTGTGTTTCCAAAAGTTTTATTCCTATTTGAGTTTCACAAACTTTTGCTTTCAATTGAATTGGCGAACATTGATTTTTAAAGTTTGGTGAACTTTAATTTTAAATTGAATATCAATTTTATATGATAAATTTTGTGGAAATTATTTCATTTCAATATGATAGACGCTCTTATACAACAATAAAAAAAGTATACATATTAACATCTAACATTCTATTGGGCTCTTGATAATATCATCTATCGTAATTAAATTTAATAATGTCCACATTGCTACATTTTATGTGTTAGTTTAGTGAACTATGTTTTTTAATGAGATTTGACAAAATTTGATTTTTTAAATTTAGTTTGGTAAATTTAAATTATGTTGAGTTTTAATTTTTAATTAAGTTTAATAATATTTGATTTTCTTTTGGTTTTAAATTGATTTTAATGGACTTTAATTCTTAATTTAGTTTGATGAACTTTAATTTTTAATTGAGTTTGATGAACTCTACTTTTGAATTGAGTTTGACATAGTTTGATTTTGCATTGATTTTTAATTGAATTTAGCAATCATTTGTTTATGAATGATTTTTTTTTAGGAAAATTGATTTTTAGTTCAATTTCAAATGGCTTTTGCTAGTTTTTATATTCTATTAATTTCAAAAAATATTAGTTTTAATTGAGATAGACAAATTTTTGTTTTTTTCCAGATTTACAATCAAGTTTGAGTTTTATGAACTTTTATTTTTATTTTCAATTTGAGTTTGCTGCCCTTATATTTTTAATTGATTTGGAAAAAAAAATTGTTTTCAAATGAGTTTGGTGAACTTTGACTTTGTGTTGAGGTTTAATGCAGTTTGATAAACTTGGAGATTTAATTAGGTTTGGTGATTTGTGAGTTTTAATTAGTTCCACACCATCTCCAATTTCCCATTTATTTAATTGAGCTTGAGATTTAACATTGTTTTCAAATTGTTTTCAATTGAATTTTGCAAACTTTTAATTTTGGTTGTGTTTCCAAAAGTTGTATTCCCATTTGAGTTTCACAAACTTTTGTTTTCAATTGAATTGAGGAGCATTGATTTTTAAAGTTTGGTGAACTTTAATTTTAAATTGAATATCCATTTTATATGATAAATTTTATAGACATCGTTTCATTTCAATATGATAGATGCTATTATAGAATAAAACAAGTATACATATTACCATCTAACATTCTATTGGGCTCTTGATAATATTGTCTATCATAATTAAATTGAATAATGCCCACATTGCTACATTTTTTGTGTTAGTTTAGTAAACTATGTTTTTTAATGAGATTTGACAAAATTTGATTTTTTAAATTTAGTTTGTTAAATTTAAATTATGTTAGACTTCTTATTTTTAATTAAGTTTAATAATATTTGATTTTCTTTTGGTTTTAAATTGAGTTTTGATGGACTTTAATTTTTAAATTAGTTTGATGAACTTTAATTTTTAATTGAGTTTGATGAACTTTACTTTTGAATTGAGTTTGGCATAGTTTGATTTTGCATTGATTTTAATTGAATTTAGCAATCATTTGTTTAAATTGCATTTGAATTTGGGATACCTTGATTTGCCTTGATTTTTTTATTGAATTTAGTAGTCATTTTTTTCAAAATTGAGCTTAAAAAACTTTTGATGTTTTATTGGTTTTTTTTTTGTAAAGTTTGCTTTTCAGTTCAACTTGAACTATGTTTGTTTAATTTGCTTTTGAGTTTGGAAATAGTAGATTTTTAATTGAGTTTTACCAAAAAAAAAATAAATTTGATCGATAAAAGGTCGAGGCTCTAAATTTTATTAATATATAAATAATTAATTTTACAAAAAGACCCTGCTCAATGCGGGCGCTGGTAGGAAAGAGCGGGGTTGAGAAAACCTCCAGCCTTGCCCGGGACCATAGGTCCTGTCCTTATACATAATATACGTGGGCATACCCACGACTCAACATTTATCGAGATTTGTTTAAAATACATATTTTTCGTGGGCATACCCACGTCTCCATAACTCTCAAAAAAAAAAATTTAAATCATGATACAATTGATATACACTGATTAGTGATTATACATTTTTGGATTTAGTCTCTCATACATTTAATATACAATATTTGATCCTTCTTCTTCGACGAGAGGATGTATTTGGCCCGAATGATTATTTCCTCCTGAAAAGCAAGACAAAAATCTTCCACATCCAAAGGTTAACCAGCATCAAGATATTAAAAATGAGTCCTACAGCTTGGCCTAAAAACCTATCTTCGAATATTAGATACTTTGAAATACTAAGTTAATGCATAAAGGAATAAATAACCCTTCAAATTATCTTAAAAATGAAAGGAATTACCTATAACATAAGAATTCAGCTTCATGACCATGTGGCCATATGACCTCAAAAAGTCCAATATAGTTCTTAGAATTCAGGAAAATCAATAACTATTAATATATTGCTAATAAAAAAAAAAATATAAAAAAAAAAAGAAAAAAAAAGGCTAATATTCTATAAGGGGTTCAAGCCATATCTTAAACCAAGGCTACTCATGTTATTTTATCCTCCCTTTACCTTTGTTTGAAAATGCATATCTTTCTAACACAAAAAAGATGGAATCAAATCATATCTATGTGTTTATTGTCTCTGTCGATTTAAATTCTCAGTTCTTGCCAAATGTTAATATATGTTAATCATGACGTTTTAAGTATAGTTTCATAGAGACATATCGGTCTTTCTTTTACTATACTTAATTGTATGTCTGTTAGAAGGCACACCTGGATGCGTATCCAAATGGAAAAAAATACTAAATGCCTTACCAGCCTTTGAAGTTTAATTTTACAAAATAGAACCATATGGTATTATAAATCTCTAAAGATTTGAAGTTTCACAAATTTTTATTTTTTATTGTTTTCAATTAAATTTGTAACTTTGACTTTTTGAATTTTGATTTTTTAATAAAGTTGTTTGTTTATTTTCTTTTGAGTTTGACAATAGTTGATTTTTAATTGAGTTGCACATAGTTTTTTTTATTTTTTTTAATTTTTCAATTAAGTTTGTAACTTAAATTTTTTGAATTTTGATTTTTTAATATAGTTTTTTGTTTAATTGCTTTTGAGTTTGGAATAGTTGATTTTTAATTGAGTTTCACAAATTTATTTTTTTTTAGTATTTTTCAATTATATTTGTAACTTTGATTTTCATTTAAATTTTTGAATTTTGATTTTTTAATAAAGTTTTATGAATTTTTATTTTCAATTGAATTGAGTTTTATGAACATTTATTTTGAATTTGAGTATTGTGCCAATTTATTTGAGGTGGACTTTGGTTTTCTAATGAGGTTTAATTTTTTAATAAAGTTTTATGAACATTTATTTTTAATTTGAGTTTTGTGTTGTTTTATTTGAAGTGGACTTTGGTTTTCAAATCACTCTAGGTAACCTTTATTTTTGTAGAGAGGTTTAATGGAGGTTGTGGTGAACATTGAGATTTAATTGAGTATTTTTATTTTTTGAAATTTAGTTTTGTAAATTTTGGTTTTCAATTTCTTTTGAATAGAGCTCTTTGAAATTTGATTCACAGTTTAATTAGTTTGATGAATTTTGGTTTATGAAATTTGATTTTTCATTGATTTTTAGATATTTTGAGTTGAAATCGTGTTTTATTTGAGTTTGGAGAAGCTAATTTCGGATCAAATGTTATGAAGAAATGTTTTCAATTACTTTAAATTGAGTTTAACTTACATGTAATAAACTTTTCTTTTAATCAAGTTTTAATTGAAATTGGCAAATGTGGGTTTTGTATTGTTTTTACATTTATCTTCACTTTAATCTCAAAATTTGGAGTTTGGTTAATTTTCATTTTTTATTGTTTTTATTTTAGTTTTGTGATAATTTGATTTTTATTGATTTTCAATTTAGTTTTTTTTTATTGAGGTAAATACAGGGTTTAAAGGGGTCCCGAAACCCTGTACAAAGTGGTCACAAAAGATATTAAAAAAAGTCTTCTAAACGGAACGAACCAAGACCAAAGCGAGGGTTTTACAAGAGACACCCACAACCTAGATGAAACAATGCATGAAACAATCTTCATGCAAACCCAGGCTAAAGAAAAATCCAAAACTAGGATTTTCCTTTAGCACCCTTCTAATGGGGAACGAAGAGTCATATCAAAAGAGGCAAAGGACTTTTTAATTTTTTTTTCCTTTTACTGTAATCTAGCCCTCTTCAACTCTAGCTACCTCAACCTGCCAACGTAGAGGATCATCGGCCAAACTAGAGCGAACATGGCTCCTAGCATAGGCAGCAAAAATACCAGTAGAACCAGCAAGAGAATCATCGATGGAACCAGTAGCAGCCACAATCCCCACAACACCAAGGGAGACCAAAGGAGCATCCACCCCCACCAAACCAGGGGACGAATCAACCGGAGAGCCACAAATAGGGGGACAAACAAGAACCACATCCAAACCAGAAGGAGGGGGGAGGACTTGCGCAACCACTAGGGAGAAACTTTTCGGTGAAATAGGCATCTTCTCCACCACATAGTGTTGAGGAGACACACCTTTCCACCAAGAAGTAGTCAATTTCTTTTTACCCAATCCACACTTAGCAACCATGTGCCTAGTTTTAAAACATCTCCTACATCTGAAGGGAATCCCTTCATAATCTAGGGTTTGAATCAAGCTTCCTTTAGAGGAGTTGATCACCATCTCCGCAAGAAGACCCTTAGAAGGATCAATATCCACAAGAATACAAGCATATGTAGAATGATAAATGTCCAAAGAATCACCATCCACCAACAACAATTCCCCAATAGCATTACCAATCCCCTCAAAATAATTGGAAGAACTTTATTTATTTTTAAACATTGATTTTTAATTGAATTTCAATATAGTTGGAGGAACTTTATTTATTAATTGAGGTTTAATTGAATTTGACATTCGTTGATTTTGCATTGATTTTTATTTTTATTTTTATTTAGCAAACTTATCTTTTAAATTGATCTTGATAAGCTTAATTTTTAATTGAGTTTTAATTAATTTTGACCTTCTTTGATTTTTCATCGATTTTAATTGAATTTAGTAAGCTTTTGTTTTAAATTTAGTTTGTTGAACCATTGATTTGTCATTGCTTTTTTATAAGAAGATTGATTTTTAGTTGAATTTTAGTTGTGTTTTACAAACATTTTATTAATTTTGAAAAAAATTAGTTTTTAATTTGACTTAAATAAATATTTATTTTCCACCAATTTTCAAATCAATCTTAAAGTTGATATTTAATCAAATTTTGTGAATTTCAATTTTCTATTGATTTTTTTATTGAGTGTTATGAACTTTTTTTTTAATCAAATTTTCGTTGAATTTAGTAAGCTTTTGTTTTAAATTTAGTTTGTTGAACCATTGATTTGTCATTGCTTTTTTTTAAGAAGATTGAGTTTTAGTTGAATTTTAGTTGTGTTTTACAAACATTTTATTAATTTTGAAACAAATTGGTTTTTAACTTGACTTAAATAAATATTTATTTTCCACCAATTTTCAAATCAGTCTTAAAGTTGATATTTAATCAAATTTTGTGAATTTCAATTTTCTATTGATTTTTTTATTGAGTGTTATGAACTTTTTTTTTAATCGAATTTTCATTGAATTTAGTAAGCTTTTGTTTTAAATTTAGTTTGTTGAACCATTGATTTGTCATTGCTTTTTTTTAAAGAAGATTGAGTTTTAGTTGAATTTTAGTTGTGTTTTACAAACATTTTATTAATTTTGAAAAAAATTGGTTTTTAATTTGACTTAAATAAATATTTATTTTCCACCAATTTTCAAATCAGTCTTAAAGTTGATATTTAATCAAATTTTGTGAATTTCAATTTTCTATTGATTTTTTATTGAGTTTTATGAATTTTTTAAATCGAATTTTGACTTTATTGTTGATTTATTTTAAATCGAGTTTGACAAATTTTTTATTTTAGATAGTTTGGGGAACTTTTGACTTTCTACTTTCAGTTTGATAAACTTGGAGATTTAATTATGCTTGGTGATTTATGAGTTTTAATTAAGTTTGAAACCATCTTTGATTTTCCATATTCAGTAAACTTCTTTTTTTCAATTGAATTACATAGTTTTTTTTTCATTTGAGTTTTGTAGACCTTTATTTTCAATTGAATTGGTAAAGAATGATGATATTTGTAAACAATTTCCTGACTTCTTAAATTCAAGAATATGATCCGTTTTTTAGATATGAACAACCATAAAGGAGGTATGTCACCCAAACATCCAAAAAGGACATGGAGTTAGAGGAAATAGGAGCATTATAGAATCTTTGAAAGGGGTAGAAGTATACCCTTATTTGTTGGCGTAATACATTGTTTGGGTACTTTAACTATCCTAGTAGTTTAACTATTCAACCATTAGACAGTTTGTAACTGTTTGTATTGTATAAAAACTCCTCTTCTTGACATCAAATATTATCTCAGCAATTTTCTTCATATGGTATCAGAGCCAGTATGTAAGATGGCCCTGCGGAAGCATGATGCGTTATGTGACATGCTGGTGGATGAGAGGTGATGTGTTGACAGTCGCCTTGGAGGGAGAATGATCTATTTGGCAGAGTTACTTGCATTTTGAATTGCATCGAAGAATATTGACTATTATTTGTCGAATGAGATTGAAGATCATTCCTGAACGGGCACGTGATGGTGGATTCGAACTGGGTCCGTGAGAGACCCGCAGGAACATGCAATGATCAAAGAAGGTAAACTTACTTGAGGGGTGGTGTCCACGGTGATTGGTATGAGTGTTACAGCCCATGCATATGTATTTAGAGTACTGCAGAGGTTGTTGCAGCCCATGCATGTGACCACTCTGGCAGAGTCTAGGCTGGCAGCAAACAGAAGCAAAGCAATCATCGTCCTATAATTAGCTTATCATTATTTGTTTTGTTTCCCATTTCTAGTTGCAGAGATAACTAGTAAATATCGAGGATTCACATGCACACCACAGCTTAAATAAGTGCTACAGGAGTCTTGTCGAATCAATTTCCTCGTCAAGTCCAGGCTGAGATTGTCTTATCTCTTCTTTTGTCATGCCTGATAGTGTGTGAAGTCAATTGGATCTAGTGCAATGGTATATTGAAGACTCTTGGTGAAGCACTTCGTTTCTAATACAGGCAAAATATAGTAGGCACATACTTTCAACCAAGTATAGAATACATGATATTTTCAATTTTGTGAGTGGTTGGTAGTAAAAGAATGAGTTCATAATGTTGTTATTCAATGGAGATTCCATTAGATAAATACTCTGGTTTTAATTTTCATATATGGAGAATAAAAATACAAATGCAATTGATGAATAAAAACCTATGGGGCATAGTAAGCGGAAAAGAAAAACCACCTACAGATGCTAATAAATTGTTGGAGTGGAATGGTAGAGATGAGTAAAGCCAAGGCTATTATTGGTCTTGCTCTTGTAGATTCTGAACTTCATCACGTCGATCTAGATAACACTTCTATCGAGATTTGGGATAATCTAAACATTTTGTTTGGAGCAAAAGCTGTCAATGCCAAGTTTTCTCTCAAAATTCAATTGTTTAGATTCAAAATAGAAAATGGGATCACAATGTCCAATCATATAAGTAATTTAAGGTCTCTCATTAGACAACTTGCAGAATTTAAGGCTCCTATTGATGATGATGATGCTAAGGCTATCCTGTTAAATAGCTTATCTTCCAAATATAGTAATGTTGTCTTTACACTAAGTCAACTCACTTCGCAGACTGTAGAAGATATGATTTTAGCCCTTCTAGCAGAAGAAAACAGGACAAAGGAAGTCATAGAAGAAGCTCATCAAATAGACTAGGCATTATACTCACAAAGTACTAAATGATGGTCAAATAAATATAGAAGAGACAATAAATGTTTTTACTGTAAGAAAAAGGGACACACATCATGGATTTGTAGAACTAGAGCTAGTGATGTTCTTAAAGAAAACCTAAAAGAACAATCTGAAGAAGGAAATGTTGCATGCATTGAAAATGAGGACACATCAGATGATGGAGAGGTCGTTAACGATTTTCAGTCTCCTATTAATCAGAACCTTGTGCTTTGAACCTTCACATCTGGAGGTTGGCGGCATCAGAGGATGGAGGAATTTCCATCATCTCAAGTCAGCTTCTCGCTTTGAGATGGTGTTCTGCATGAGAAGCATTTTTGGCTTTTTTGGTTTTCATTTTGTTTAGCTTTCTAATGCTGATAAGTTTGCAGAATGCATGTCTTTTGAAGATTCATTTTTGGAGACAGGTTTAAGATTTGGTATTGCGCTCAATATGGATTGTTGTCAAGGGAGCTTCAGAGTATATGATTGAGAATTATACCCTTTCACGGTCATTAGACAATGATGGAGATCTATCACATCTCCTAAGGATCATTGTTGAATAATTCAAGACTATGATTCAAGAGTTCGAGACTGAGAGCTTAAGAACACGACTCAAAGCTACACCTTTCTGAGGGTCACAAAACAACTTGATGGAGCCTTGCATGATTCAGGATTTGCAACTTCAACAAGAAGATTTTCTCCATATATGTATTCATATTATGTAATCAACCTATTTTTTTATGTAAGCCTTAAGGGGGGGATCCCTAGCGCAAAGTTAATTTGATTTTTTCAGGATCAATGTATTAAGTGGGGGAATGTTGGCGTAATACATTGTTTGGGTACTTTAACTGTCCCAGGTAGTTTAACTATTCAATCATTTGACAGTTTGTAACTATCCGCATTGTATAAAAACTCCTCTTCTTGACATCGAATATTATCTCAACAATTTTCTTCAATATTACATTAGAAGACCATTGACTTGAAAGGGGTAGAGATATAGGATGTGATCGAGCTAGAGAAAAGAAAGATATTTATGTTTCCATGAACGACATTTAAGGTGAAGATTGTACAAAATTGTTGTGATTGATATCATAGCCATAGTGGGTGGAATTTGTTGTTTAAGTTTGATGTCAAAGAATGTTACATTAATTGTAATTAATGTCAAAGAAATAATTGTGAAGAGATTGTTTGAAGATCTAGTTGGCAAAAGAAATCATGGGAAGTTATATTAAGGAGTTTTTGGATTGTAGATGAACTGTGTTATGTATAAGATAAATAAACATGTCACATATATGACATGTTTATGAAGAATATGCATAGATACAACATATATGTGAAGGATATGCAAGAAAAGAATATGAAAAGTATGTGTAGATCTTATGAGGAATATATGCAAATTACAAACAGAAAATGAGTTATAGCACTTGAATGAATTGAATTACGAAAAGAGGATAAAAGAAATAATTGAGCTATAACAGTTTTATGATGTGAATTTTGAATAGGGCATACAAACAACAATTTTGTTATAACACTTCAATGGCATGAATTATGAACAGAGGTGAAAATTAGTAATTAAGTTGTAACACTTGATGACATGACCATTCAAATTTTTGTACCTATTTGAAAGAGGTCCATCTTTTCATGAAGCCATGAAGATATAAAAGGTTGTAAAATTTTGTGAAGGGTGGGTGTGGAAAATAGATAATATATATAAAAACAAGCAATTGAAGAAGAAATTATCAAGAGTTAATATGCAAATTGGATGAAAAGACTCCAAGAAATCTTATGGGAGATTTTAAATGTGATCTATGAAGTATTTATGTTAGATTTATGAAGAGGTGTTTATTCAAATTTTTGAAGAGGGTTAGATGAAAAGATAAAGAATATTTTGGATTATTTTTAACAAGTATTCGAGAGACTTTTATGAGAGGTATGTATATGAAAAGAATATGCAAGAATATGTAATCATACAATTACATTTATGTTATGAGAAAGAGGATAATCAAGGGATGAAATAATGAACATTGTAATGTGCATCATATGTTGTAGAAGCTACTTACAGGGTAGTATTTTTGTTTGGAAGTTGATACTTCCTAAAGAACATATTGGTATATTTCTAGTAGGTTGGTGACTAAAGATTCAATTATGGGTATTGGTTCTTGTAGTGGGTTTGTGCTCACAATTTGAATGATTCATTTGTGTGTTTGGTGGGTTGATGCATACAAATTTAAAAAGAGGTTGGTGCGTAGAATATTTGGAAAAATGATTTTATACAAAAGCTTTATTTAATAGTGATTTTCTCCCACAACAGGCTCTTGGAAAATCATGTATTTTACTTGTGTTGTATAATTGTTTCCCTTGTTGCTATTATACAATGAATATTCTTAGTATTAAGGTTGAAAAAGTAAATATTTTTCCAGTGTACTGATTCAGTCCTTATGTTAGTGTAACAATGTACTCGTCAATTAACATCAGAGGTGGTTCCTATGAATTAGCCAGACTGGTAGAAGGTATGTTTTGGAAGAACATAAGAAGAAAATGAAATAAGGCATAAGGAAATAGAACTTAGGGTATTGATGAAAATCTACTAAATGCAAGTAATGAGGTGATAAATAGAACTTCCTCAGCAACAAAAGATGAATTCTTTGAAAAAGAAATCCATCTTGTGAGTAAAGAAGAGATGAACTTGGAAGTGGAGTGATAAGAATATGATGAAAATATTAATATGAATACTGAAGATGATGATGGTGAGAGTTTTGAGAGTTTTAAGGAAGAACTATATAGTGCTATATATGATTTAAAAATAAAAATACAATTTGAGGAGTCAAATGAATCTATTGTACAATTACTATAAAAGCTTGAAAATTTTGAGAATATAATTATCAACTTGTAAAAACAATTTCAAGAAGAGTGGTTTAAAGAGTTTTTTTCAAGAATATGAAACATTGATCAAAGATTTAAAGTCTCTAAAATTGAAGAAAGAAAAAAAGATGAAGGGGCAAACACAACCATTAGGTTTGAAAAGACTCAATGGGGAAAGAAAACTAAGAAGGTAAATAAGGGAAAAACAAAATGCTTAAGGATACTTCCAAAAAGATAAAGAATCCTACTAATGTTAACTAGGAAAATTTCAAAAAGTCCTCCCTCCATGGGAAGCATGTACATAATACTTCAAGAGTACCTTTTATTGTCATTGCAACTTTTGAAATTGTTTTGGACACATGACAAGAGATTGGAAAGCACAACTAAGATATAATTATAGGTGCAAGAAAAATAAATATTTGTATGGGTAGGTGGGTGGATACTATAATGTGTATGTTACTGTAGTGAACTATAGTGTTGTATACTACACATGCAATAAATATGGATATTTCTATGTCATTCCTTTTTGTTTCCTTTAGCTCCCCCACAATCATAGTGGTAAGAGAGGTATTCAGAGGATCCTAAAGGATTTTAAGGGCAATATTTTTAATTAATTTCTTCTTTCTCGGGTCAGGAGAGTCCATGAAATTGGCTTACTGAGAGGTTGAGGAAGCAGGGGCTTCTTAGACTAGAATAGGCCTTGGTGGGTAGAGAGTGAGATGGAAGTTGTAATGTGTAATGATTACGCCTTGATGGAGAATGATGGGTTTCTTACCTTGGCTTTTAGCATCCTTTACAAATTTCTCTAGGGAAAGAAGAAAAAACAAAAACAAAATAGAATCAGGGTTTCTCAAATGGTTTAAGAACAACATGTGATAGTAGTAATAAACCCCAAAATGTCACTTGAGAGCATTAGAGAATCTAGGAAATGGGTAGGAGCATAAAACTATTACATTTGGTTTAAGTATATCCTTGGATGTTTCCATGATCCATTATATGGATAGGTGCTCCAAATAAAGATCCCTTTTCCATTGATGTCAAATGGGGATATTTTGAGAAAAAAGAGAATTTAGTTGCCATTAATGTCAAATAAGAGAGTGTTCAGAATTTTTGTGATTGATGTAAAAGACTTTGTGGGATGAGTTTGTTCTATAAGTTTGATGTTAAAGAATGTTGCATTGTTTTTTGTTAATGCCAAAGAAATCATTGTCAAGAGAACGCTTGAAGAAGATATAATTATAGAAAGAATATTGTGGGCAAAGGGCCACTAATCATTGTGACAAAAATCATAGTTGACCAAGAACATGAAGGTGGGCCAAAATTTCTCAAAGAATCCAATAAAGATATCATGGATTTAAATCTTAAAGCGAAGAAAAGGAAAAAGAGTGAAGAAGACAGTCAAAATAAAATTGAAAGCAAAGCATGAAAATTGTGATAATTTAGAGTGTGTAATCATTTCCATTAGAAAAGTTTTTTGGAAGGCAACCATGATGTTGAATGAGAGCATCAAGTTTGAAAAGAGAATTTGAATCACTATATGACATCATTAATTGAAAACGGCTTTGTAGAATAAAACAAACTTGGTTCTAAAGAAAATTAAACAATCAAGGTAGATCTCAAAGGCACCTCTTATAAGATAAAATGCTAGGAGATACTTTTAAAACCCTATTATAAATGAAGGTGGCAAGAAAATAAAGACTCCTAAAGTCACTAGGAGAATTTAATAAGTCATTTTTATTAAGGAAATCACATACATCATGTTTCAAGAGTACACACATGGGAAGAGATTGTAAAGAAAAAGTGATCGATAATTATAGTTGAAAAATAAAATAAAAAATTCCTATCTGTAATTCACATGTTACTCAAGTGAACTAGAGTGTTATGTGGCACAAATGTGTTAATAATGGACATATTTTATCAAGAGTTATGTTATATCTATGAATATCAAGTCTCATGATATCCACCATAAACTCACCCTTATGGTATGTGCCCAGATGTCAAGTCACATGATACCTACCATAAGGATATTAACTCATGACATATCCATGGATATTAAGTCACATAATATGCATATGAATATCTCATTAATATAATTCATCATGGCTTATTCATAGATATCATGTCTTATGATATCCACCATATCAATTTGATATTACTTAAGAGATATCAATCGTCGTGACATGTCCATGGATATCAAGTCTCATGATATCCATCAAGATGGTGATTAAATATTGTAAAGTCATCGCCTTACATAATAACCAGAAATATAAGTCTTCACCATTGAGAGATTGTCACCTCTATTATCATGCATTATGAATAGTTAGGTAGTTGCAACCGAGGGTAGGTAGTTAACGGGTGTGATGGTTCACCTCGCACCCCCTAGGTCTCTATTTTTATGTAATCTCTCGATGGAAGAGACACATTGTGTTATGTTATAATTATACTCCTTGTACAAGCATCCATCGAGATACACGTCTGAAGAGAAGCCGAACAAGAGGACGTACCAGAGGGTGCGGTGTGGGATGCCCTTCACATAAGTCATGTAGAAAACCACTTGTTATCTCATCTTTAGAGAAGGGTATTGGGAGGATTCCCTCGAAGAAATTGGAAGTTTGCTTGGAGAAAAGAAGCTGAGGGTAGAGAAGAAGAGGATACCAGTGCAGCTACAAGTATTGAAGTGACAGAGGCGCACAGGGATCAAGGCAACCTACTAGGCTTAGACACTCCCAATGGTTCAGAGACACAAAGTGAAGGAGTACAGAACACTTGGAGTAATGAGACACTATCAAAGGTACTAGCACAGTTTGCAGTGCTAACACGCCTCTCAATACCAAAATAACTAACCATACCACCAACACAACCAACACCTATGCAAGACATCATGGTAGGGCAAAAACAAAAGCTACCCAAATTCACATGTTATGGGAAAGAAGATCCCATACAACACTACAAAACCTATGAGACAATCTAAATAGCCAATGAGGTCATAGATCAAGATGATTAGGTAAGGAAATTCCCAGTGACCTTGAGGGGCGTAGCCATTGATTGGTATTCTGATGTTGATAAAACAAAGGTGGTCGTATGGGAAGATCTAAAGAGAGAGTTTCAAGTAGAATTATGACTACTCAAACATGACAATGAAATAGTAGCGGAAATCTACAATACAAAACAAACAAAGGAGGAAACGGTCTGTAAATATGGATGGTGACTCAAAGAATAGGTGGGAAAAATGAAGAGCCCACCAGTGGATATACTGAAGAAAAGATGGTTCATCGATAGCTTGAAGCCTTCTCTTACGATAAAAATGAAGATAGTGCCTCCAACATCATATAACGAGGCTTACAATCGAGCAATGGATCTCAAGAGTGAAAACCAAACCACAAAGAAAAAGAAGAATAAATCATCAAATGATGACAATGACTATGATAGGGAGAGTAGAAGTGAGGAATCAGGCAAGAAAATAGAAGCCCTCCAAAAAGACATGCTCTGTATGATGAAAGAATTCAAGACCATGAAGAGAAAGTGCACCTGAAATCATGACGGGGACTCGTGGTGTACAAACTGCAAGGAAGAAGGTGACACAAAGGGCTCCTGTTCGAAAAATCAATTTTGTGATATCTTCCAAATTGTCAGGCATTCCACTAAGGAATACTCGTACAACATGAAAACTAGAGGGCCTCAATAGATACTAATGATACATGAAACATCTACCTCAACTGTGGTGACCGCAAACACGAATGCCAATACATCATCTAGTTGTTTTAGGAAGAACCAATGTAGGGGAAGAGGTGGAAATAATGGTACCAATAATAATAATGGGGGTCATAGCCATATCCAATATGATGCGAATGGATGACCAATGATATAGTGTCATACCTGCAACTAGTGGGGGCAATTTGTAAGAGACTACACGAGGGGAGAAGTGCCACAGTTTCTATGCAGGTGGTGTGGTCCGGAGACCACGATGAAGTGAAGTGTCCAAAGTTGGGAGTGAACCTTTTGAACATTGAAGGCAACTAGGAGGAGATCCTTGTCATCACTCAGGTATAGGAAAAGAAGGCTACCTATCCAAACCCTAAAGTTGAGAAAAGGAGAATGCAAGAAGCAAAGGCAAGCATGGAGAAGGAAATTATGGCGGAAAGAAGGGAGACAAATGACACCGCCAACATCTCTCTAAGGGATCAAGTGAAACAAAACATCATACGACAGGTGTTGCAAGAAGAAATTCTCATCAAGCTGAAAGACCTTGTTGTTATGCCACAATTGAGAATAACTCTATTAAATGTGACATCATCTCTGAAGGCATCAAATGGACTAGCAGTGAAGGGAACCCATAGTGAAGGAGAAAAGCCTCCCAAGAATGACATCCCCTCAAAACAGTGGAAGATCCCATGTTAGTCGCAGTGAACGTTGGAAGACACCCAACGGTGGTGGAAATGGCCATTTTGGGAACTATTTTGACAGAAAAATTTGTGGATGGAGGCTCTAGTGTCAACGTGCTTCCAGAGGAAACATTGGTGCGATTGGGACAACCTATGTTTTGGCCACCAACGTTCCAACTCGCGGGCATCGATCAACACAATATCAAACCCATCGAGACTCTGATGGCACAACAGGTTATGATTGGGACACAAACCTTTGTTTTGGATTTTGTGTTGATACCATTAAAAAGGAAAGGGTATGACGTTATCCTGGGGAGAGGTTGGTTGGTACAGGCAAAGGTAAATCATAAATGCAGGAAGAGGAACACTCTTTCAATGCAAAAAGGTAGTAAAAAATTTACAATCGACCTATGTATGTAGATGGTGAGTGAGGACCTTACATTATCATCCGAGTTTGAAGCTGAGGAAGAAATGGACAAAGGAAAGTGGCGGATGGAACCAAACAAGGAGGGAATCTTGCAAAAAGAGGGGTATTCTGACGATGATATGGACTCACTGAATGGAATCTTCCATTGGCAAATGGAAAATTATGAACTGTTCCACTGCAACATGTTACTTGTGGAAGGAGAGGAAAAGCCTACCTTCCCGTTATAGTACGGAGAGTATAAAGAGGGAGAGATTCGTATACTATAAACCCCTACACACCGATTTGACAAGGAGAAACTAATAAAATATGAAGAGCCTTCTATGAAGACTATGAGCTTGGGAGACGAAACCAATCCAAAGAATATTTTTGTAGGGGATGACTGAAACCCTATCCTAAAGGCAGTTGCATTTAAAATCTTTATAGAATACAAAAATGTATACACCTAGACCTATAAGGACTTAAAGGTGGGTACCACCAAAACTATGTGTTCATCAAATTCCACTGGTAGGAGTTATACCTGTACGAAAGTGTCTGTACATAATGAATAGAAATTATGCAGCTCACGTAAATGAAGAAATTGAGAGGATGCTTGATGCAGACATCATATTTCGGGTTTAGACAAGCGAGTTGGTGTCGCCAATCATCATTTTGTTAAAAAAGCACACTAGCCAAATCAAAATATGTGTGGACTTCAAGTGTTTAAATGCAGTCACAATCAAGGATCCATTTCCAATTCCTTTTATGGATAGTATTTTGGAGGAAGTTGTGGGACATGAGATTTACTCGTTCATGGATGGATTTTGAAGGTACAACCAGTTATCCATCGCAAAAGAAGATAAGCTTAAAACAACTTTCATAGTGGAAGACGGAGTGTATGCATAAAATCGAATGCCCTTCGAACTTTGTGACACTCCGATGACATTCCAAAGGATCATCTTGCACATTTTTGACAAGACGTCTATTGGAAACTTCGAAGCCTTCCTTGATGATTGGTCCATTTTTAGTGTCGAAGACATGCATGTGGTTGCCCTTAGAGAATGTATGGAGAGGTGCCAATAGGCTAGATTTGCACTCAATCCAAAAAAATGCAGATTTATGGTGCCTCAGGGGAAACTACTAGGACACGTCATATGTAAAGCCAGATTAGAGACAAATCCAGACAAGGTGCGGGTAATTCTGGAGATGGAACCTCCAACAGACATAATTGGGGTAAAATCTTTCTTGGGGCACATTGGGTACTACAGGTGATTCATTAAGAATTTTTTCTAGGTGTCGTATCCACTAGATGACCTGACTCGGAAAGGAGAACCCTACATGTGGGCAACAAAGAAGGTGGCATTTGAGGAGCTAAACTTAAGGTTGGTAGGAGCACCGATCCTTGCGAGGCCTAACAGGGACAAAGAATCCCATGTCCATGTGGACGCATTGAATCTTTCCATTGGGGCAACCCTAGCAGAAACACGAGACCATATGCTATATAATATTGCAAGGAATGGAGATTTTATTTACTGGTATGAGAAAAAGAATTTTATGAAACATACATTTTATGTTACAATATAATAACCTTGATATTCCATTGATATCATGGTAAAGTCTTGAATGAAATCAAAGGGCTAAGGAAATTATTATTAATAGTAGTAAGTGTACATTGTTACACAATGATAGAAAGGGTCTTTTGTTGCTCACTTATCTCAAGTATGAATCGAGCATTGTTTCTATTTAATGCCAGTGTGTGACAATTAGCATGCCTTTCAAGGATCAAAGGATTTTATGTGGCCTTACTGATACATATTGTGCTACATCGAGGATGAGGTCATAAATTATTATGATACTTGATATAGAGAAATATATCAAGGTGGAGAGTCACTTGGAACCATGTACATGATTCTTGCATTATTTTTGCATCATTTTGATATTATGATAACATGATACTTAGTGCCCCGGTTGTAAACATCACACACTAACGACTGACTACTAGGCTAAAAGCGTTAAAAGTCAAGGTTGACTTACATTTTTCAAATGTAATTTTTTCCTTAGTGTGTGATGTTTAAGGATGACCTACTTAGTGATCTCTTGAGAGCCACAACCTTGATAAGAAAAATACAATGAAAACTAAGGATGAATTCTATGGTTGTGTGGGATGATGGCGTGTTTATTTAGAAATTGTGACTAAGGTGAGAATAAACCTATGTCGTAAGGCCTATGAAATTTTGGATACTTGTGATATAATGAATCCTAGATGTGACTGTAGACACCTAAAAAAATCTTTTAGAAAATAAAATATTTTTATTTTCTGAAAAATCCCTGATGACATCATCATTTATTAATTAATTAATTATTTAATTAATTTATTTATTTTTATGCCATTAAATACTTTTATCTTAATTAAAAATATTTAATTAAGAAATCCCTCCCAAAAATGTTTAAATCTTATTTAAACATTATTCCCCTATTTATTAATTATTTAATTAATAAATTGACCAAAAATCCCAAAATAAATAATTTATTTATTTTTTGCCCAAAACTTGGCTAATTTCCTTAAGACCACTAACCTCTTCCAGAATCTTCTAATCCTTCTTTAATTTTGATTAAAAGCTAATCCCATCATTTTCTAACCCTAATCCCAACTCAAAATATTTAATTAAGATTAAATATTAATCCTCAATCCCTAAATTACCCTAGGAAAACTCTAGACTCTTCTAGAACTTTCCTAATCCTTCCCTAAACCCATTTAGGGGAAATTATCTACTTTCCCTAAGCTAATCTAAGTCTCCTTTGACTCCTAGTCAAACCCTACCCCTAATGAGCCTCAAACTCATTAAAGCCTTTGAGATAAATAAAACTTTATTTATTTCCTAAATTCCATATTTATCCTTAGAAAGCTTAGACTTTTCTAGAAAGTCTTTATCCTCATCCAAAGCCTAGACTCTTCTAGAAAGTCTTAATCCTTATCCCTTTGACTCCTAGTCAACCCCTACCCTTAATGAGCCTCAAACTCATTAAAGCCTTTGAGATAAATAAAACTTTATTTATTTCCTAAATTCCATATTTATCCTTAGAAAGCCTAGACTTTTCTAGAAAGTCTTTATCCTCATCCAAAGCCTAGACTCTTCTAGAAAGTCTTCATCCTTATCCCCTTGACTCAACGCCTAACCTTACCCCAAACTCTGACTCATCCTCCTAACCCAAGCCCTTAGGAAATCCTATAAATACTCCCTCTTCCAAGAGCAATTCATTAACTTAGTCTTTCATCTTCATGCATTGCTATCATGCTCTTTTACTTCTAGCTCTAGCATAATCATTCCTAATTGTTAGATTTTTTTGTTTTCTTCAAGCTTTCTAACACATCATAGCTTAGCAATAATGGATTAACTTAGTTTACTTCATTGTTTTGCATAGCATATCATCATCATCACATCTCTATTTGGTTTAAAATCAATCTTAGCATAAACATCATGTAGCTTAATCTTCATTTCAGCATCATTTGGATCTTTGAGGCCTTAGGGGCAAATCAGGTGTTCTATACCTGTTTTGTGCCACTTATGGGGTTCTCATGAGTCTCAATCCTTCGAAATAAGCATTAGGAACATGCTCCAAGTGCTTAGAGAGCACACCCACATCCCTTAAGCAAGGGCAAATCAAACAGTGCTTGGGTGCACCTGTTTAACTTGAGGTGGCTTAGTTTAGATTTTTCTTTGTTTTGAATTGATTTCATGCTAGGTTAAGATCTAATGCTTGTTTGGCTTGAAGCTTTCAAAATAGGTATTCTCAAAAGCCTAGTCTACATTCTGGCATGCCCGGTGGGACCCACTTCACGGGTCTTTTGACAACATCTCATCGATTTTGGAGTTTTTGCTAAATTTTGAAGCTTGAAGGTGGAGGGAGCTTTTGGAAATATTCTTCCTCTTCTTAGTCTTATCATTTTTCCATTCTATCTACTCCTTCTACTTCTTAAGAGATTTTGGCATATTCTCCTCTTTAAAATCCATAACGAGGCACTTCCACAAAAAACCTTGTAACTTTTGCATACGAACTCCATTTTTGGTGATTCAAAAAGCATTGGAAAGCTGTTTTAGAGGTCTATAATAATATCTAGGAAAGAAAGCTCGGATCAGGGGTGACAACAAAATCATTTCAGTTTGGGGTAAAAATGAACAAAATAAAGTCATACACATCTTGTTTTAGTGCTTAAAATGAACCCCCAAATCATTCTTAAATGCATTAAAGACTAAAAATTTGCAAAAATCTTCTAACAAATGAAACTAAATCAATCCAATCATTTGCATCCTTGCAACATCAAGGTTTTAGATGCATTCATGCAAAGTTAGGAACACTTCATTTTTGGAAACTTAAAAAGAACTTCAAGTTTTCATTTCAAAAGGTTCAAAATCAACACTAAGTGCACACAAAATCCTAAATCAAACTCAAAGCATCAATCAAGGATAAAATGAACTTCATTTGCAAATATTTTAAAGTTCTTTTAAAATCTCATGCAAACTAAGAGTCCTAAATGGTTGCCAAAACTGTCCTAAAAGCTTTGTTATTTGTTCCAAACAAATGTCTTGTTGCAAAATCTTGAATGTTTCCTAGGTTTTTCATGCATCAAAACAATCTAGGAATATCATTTTTGGGCCTAAAACATGCAAACTAGAACACAAAATCTTGAATGAAAACCAAAGTCCAAAGAGTCATTTTTACTTTGAGTCAAAAACAATCTTGAATGATCTAAATTGGAAAGAAAAGCATCCCTATTCCTTCCTCTTTGAATTTCAGTTCAAACAAACTCAATCTTGAATGATCTAAGGTTAAAACAAAGCACATCTTCAAAGTTCTAAATCAACACGATAATTCAATCTTGAATGCCCAAAGTCAATGCAATTGGAAATGCTCAAAAATCTTTTGGAAAAAGAACAAATCAAAGCCTAAACACTTGTGTCTTCAGTTATTCAAATTCAAACATCACTTAATCAATGTGGGAAAAAGAACAACTTGCTTGATGTGCATCTAGGAGCTTTACTTTTTCTGTAAATCCTTGTTAAAGTAAGCAATGTAGAACATTTGAACTTGGACAAGTTCACTTGTTTTACTTTTAGCGAGGCCTGTCCAGGGAGAAAAGCGCTTCCTCTCTGGAGAATGACCTCAAACCGGTATCCCCCCTGGCCGTATATAAATAAAGTGAAGGAAAAAAGTACTCATATCTTCTAATCCATGGGTGTTTTGTGCCAAATACAAATGTCTGGGGATGGTAAATATTCCTCCCCCAGTGTTGTTGGCTAGGCTCTTAAGTGAGTCACAGGCAGTCAGCATAACTGTGTATGGAGACTCCACAGAACTATTAAAAACTTGATAAAATAGAGGCTACCCTATCTACATCCGAAAGTATCAAAATCCTTGTGCAAGGACCGATTCCAAGGGGTTTACCAAGTCGCCTCAAGATTACTCACCATTTGTATTCCCTTCTAGGGGGTACCAAGCTGTGGGCAAGCGATTTTGTTACTCACCTTCCTTAGGTAGATCTTCTTGAAGTGTTTGACAGTCAAATACTTTGTGAAAACATTGTTGGAACATACACTTTTCAAAGCTTTATCAGAGTCAGTTATCCTATTTGTATCCCACAAGGTTGCTTTGTCCCTTGTGGAGATTTCTTTTCTGAAAAATCTTTGTTGAAATCTATCCTTTGCCATTGGAAAAACATCAAACTGATCTACAACTTGGTTCAAAGATACTCAGGAAAGCCATGTCAGTCCAAATCCTACCAAAATCCAGAAAATGTCCAATGCTTTCAGAATCTCAAATCATGGTCTTCCAGTCATATTCAATCCAGTCTTGTCATCCTTTCCTCCTATCCTAGGTTAGCAAAGTCATCTTGGTCATCCCCCATCCCCTTGTCTGTCTTCCTCTAGAGTCAGTCTTCTTCCAATCTTAAGCCAAATCCAATCCTAGTCTGATCCTGTCAGTCATTCCAATTTGAGTCTTAGTATTCCAATCCATCTTCATCCTTCATTCCTATCCAACTCATCCACAAGTCAGCATGTCTCAAAACTATTATGATGAGTTTGGTTATTATGTCTCTCCCCTCAATCCATCCTATCCCAAAGATGATGAAAGCCTTGTAGATCACGATACATATTTTGAAAATCTTAGCAAGTTTTCTCCAAACATCCCCCAGTATCCAATCATTCCTCCAAAATATCCTATCATGCCTTCACGCTTATCCACTAGCACTCCCTTTCATGTCCTTGGCAAGGCAAATCCATTATCTTATACATCCACAACTTATCCCTATCTTAAACCTACACATCCTCCATATGCATCCTTCATACCTCCATCTCCTACTATGGTCATATCCCAATCACCACCATCCCCTCGAAACACTTCACGCTACTTCGCTTATCTAAAATGTCCATCCACCCATCCTCCAAATTATTCCCAAATCCAAAATTTATTCATAGTTTCTTCAAACATAAAGTTAATATGTTATGTTGAGCTCGAAATTGTTTGAATTGTTAAATCTTCAACAACGTATATTGGTAAACGTCCTAAAGCAATATGATCATGTTGTAATTACGAGAGATAGATACTGAGAGGGGAGGGGTGAATCAGTGTCTACAAAAAAATTCACTTGTAAACCTTTCTTATCTATAACAACAAACTGTGATAATCGACCAAAATAACTCAAATCTAATTGCATGAATCAATCATCTAGTTTAACTTATGAAAATTAAGTAGAATGAAATCAATATGACAATCATATAACACAAGTATTTTGGTAATGCAGAAACCCTTGTTAGAAGGTAAAAATTGTGGTGGGGATAACACCCACAAATTCTTCACTACTATAGAGAGAAAATGTTTGCCTATTAGAGCTACAAGTTTTGATCACTTCTGGTGATCTTACCATGTTAGGAGTAAAGTGTTAGATCAGCTAGATCTACCTAGTTATAGGATTTTAACAACACTAATGAAGTGTGCACTCGGTTAAGAGATTTACATAAGACTATTAAGTCTACTCTGTTAAGAGATTTTATCAAAAAACTCTATTACAATTGTCAGAAAGTAATAGGCAATTATCTATTGGTTGACAACTCAATTGTCTAAAATAGATCTATTAATACTCAAATTATCACCTTGACTATTGTTACACTTGTATTATGCTTTGCTCTCGCAGTCAATTATTTTGTGCAGGAAAAAGTCTTAGTTGAAGTTGAACTTGAACCTTCCCAAGTTCAAGTTCAAGTTCAACTTTTGTCGGAGGTCGCAAGCAAATTGTAGTCCTTAAAGTCATTGGTCTTTTAGTCAGTCAAATATGAAAGTTGAACTTCAACTTGAACCTTCCCAAGTTCAAGTTCAAGATTTTGTCAGATGTTGCAAGAAGGTCGCAGTATTTATGTTTTCTATCTTTCAGTCGGTAATATGTGAAAGTTTAACTTGAACCTTGAACCTCCTCAAGTTCAAGTTCAAGTTCAAGTCGAAGGTCTAACTGATGGAATATTTTGGTCAAATAACTAACTCTCTGCAGGTAAATTCTTTTAAAGATTATCAAACCTGAGCTTTCGAAGAAGTTTTATGTGAAGTCCAAAATTGTCACATATGATGGGGCAGCACATACATGCCATGTCATGATGAAAGATAGCTGGCAACTCACAGTGTCTAGCTGGCAGCTAACAGTACCTAGCTGGCAACTCACAGTGCCTATTTGGTAGCTCAAAAGGAAATGGATTCCCAATTTAACGGTTATATTTAGATACAAACATTCTCCACATATTATTTTTAGTGCAACATTGGAGCCAGAATATTTTATTTCCTTTCCTAGCTGTGTCAACCAACTTGCATAAATTAAAATCTGATATGTTCAGAAAATTAGCAGGCTGAAAAATAGGTCTCGGTGCGAGAGCCATAATTTTTGACTCCGTCGTTGGATTTAGCCCAGATTTGGATATGTTGTGGGGAAACAAATGGCGTAGGATTTGACTGGAGCGATTAGCATTAGTTTATTGCATTCAAAAGTTACATGTGACTATGTGAACATCTATCAAAGAGGCCAGCAATCTCTTGTTTTGTCTACAGACAGCAATAGATTTGGTGGCAGCCACTTCATAGTTTTTTTCAAGAATCAGTTATTCTATAACTGAAAAAGACTACCGAAGGAGGGGGATGAAGATATTGTGATTGGAAGGAAAGATTCAGTTATAAAAACTGAAAAAGATCATCGAGAGGAAGAGAAGATAAATATGCAATAGAAAGACAAAGAGGGGGTTCTTCTTTTGGGGGGAATGGGTTGGACTCTCTGAGTTTTTGGGAACTATTTTCTAAAGACTGCATTTTAAGTTCTATGAATTCTAATATTATAGCATATATGTTATATCCTGTGGTATTGCATGTATATTTGAGCTTTTGGAAACAAATAGATACTGTTGTCTATTCTATATAATTTGTATTTCATGTGGAATTGAGTTATATTTTAAAAAGCTTGACTGTAATATGAGTTAATTTGGTGCTTAGAGCGACAAAGAGAATTATTTTTGAAGTTTTAACTCTAAAGATTTTAAAGTTAGAAGTTGTGCTAGAAGTAAATATTGTTCTTTGAAAATTTGCACATTCTTTTCCATGTTGATGGACTGAGTGTTGACCTTATGTGTTTTTTGGTTAAAAACACACATGATTTTGCTTTTATCTGTTAAATAAGATCATATTGAAAATCTTTTTAGAAGGTAGCTGCACCTTATGATTTGCAGAGAATTTTCTTTCAAAGAAACTCATTTGTTAGTGTTGAGATTTTCTCTTCTTTTCATGCTTTAAAGAAGTCTGAGATTAATTTAAAGAAAGGGAAAAAATTGTATGCTAACAGTTTTTGGCGACTCCACTGGGGACCGGGACTGAGATCAGTGTTAAATAATTGTTTCCTCAGTTTATATGTATATCTCCATATGCAGGAGATTGGCGACTTTGATAAAGTGGTGACTCTGATGATTCTTGTTGCAAATCCTAGAGAGTTACAAGAATGGGAAAAAGACCAGGCCCCACTATCCCGGAGATTCTTCAGATGAATGATAAGGTTCTACAAGATTTCTGGGAACATTATAAACAAATTATTTCAAAGGTTGTGAAGTTGAAGATAAGCCTTGAAGATGACCATAACTCTGCCTTGCTATGGATGAGTTTGTGTCACAGTTTTCACAAGCTCAAAGATTTGGACACATGCAAGAGGAAAGTGCAGCAATTCGAGAAAGAATTGGAGGTTGTGGAGGAAGAAGCTCCGGTGATTTCATTGGGTTATATTTCTTGCAACTATACAGTCATGAGTGATCAAGAAATGGGATTAAAAGAGGAGCCTCGAAAGACACCTACTGCTAATGAGATAAATTCTGAGAAAGATCCAATGCTCCAGTATTTGTGGAATGCCTTCAAAGGGAGCATCTGTGAAGCTGAGGAGAGCAAGTTGAATCCTTCTGAGGATCATCGATTCCCCATACTGCTAGAATGGGTGTATCAAAGATTCAATGATCTCAAAAATTTTGATCAAGGAATTCCAGCTGCTGCAGAGATATCAAGAGAAGAATTAGAGATTAAAGAACCCTTGTTCTCCAATCCCTTGGTCTTAGATGATCCAGATGTTTCCACAACAATGATAGAATCATCAACGCCTTGGATTTCTGATCAGCAACAAGAGGGAAATCATAAACAAGTTAAACAAGAAGAGCCACATGCTCAAGAAAAGTTTTTGGTAAATGTTGGTAAAGAGGTGAGCACTCCAAATTGTCAATCTTTATTTTCATTTGATAAAGATTTTAATCACACCCAAAAAGAGGAGGTTTTTCCTGCTAAATTTGATCCTATGATTCTTGAAAGTAATATCCAAGAATCATTGCCCTTAGCTATACATCATGAGGATAGTTCAGCTTATGACATGCAAAAAGAATCTTTGAATCTTGATGTTTCTTTTCTTCATCAAAATGAAAGTATAATTGATATTGTAGCAGCTGAAAGGCAAACAGAGAAAGTTGATAATGAAATAAATTGGGGTAGTGTAAATGCCTTGTATTTACCTCTAAAGTTTAGCCAAGATTTTAAGATCAAGGATAACCCTCTGTTTGAATTTGTTGATCCTCAATTAGCTGATAAAGATTGGCCTCTTCTATATGATGGAGACGAGCTAAAAAAATGTGTTCTCAAAGGAGACAAAAGTAGGATCATATATGAAAAAAATAGAGAAGATATTTTTTTTGCTAATGATTCCTCTTTTGAAAATAAAATTTTGATTGAGTCAGCATTTGAAGGGCATGATCTGGCTGAAAATTTTGTGATTGGTAATATTGATGACATGGCTAATATCGCTGATTTTTATGAGGAAATGGCTAATCTAATTCAGAACACCCAATCAGAATTTCTTGTAGCAAAGAAGTCCCAACTACTTGAGATGATTAAAGAAAGTGTGGGTAATGATTTTCCAAAGGCCGCGGAGGTGTATGATGAAGAGTGGTTGTTTGAATGCAAGCTCAAGTGCATGACAATTTTTCACTCATCCAACATAAGATCCAATATCAAAATTGCTGCCATATGCTAGAAGTATATGCTTGCATCATATGGTCATTATTTCCTGCTTCGTAAAGGATCCTACTTCTCACAGCCAGTCAATGGCTTCACATGAGCAACGAGAGGCACCTTTGGAGGTATGGGCTGCTAGCCCTGTCTTTTTGTAAATAAAATTTTGGTTGTGCTAGTTTCTGGTTTGCTTAGTTTAGGTGTTTTGTTTTGGTTTTCCCCTACTCTTCCCCGCTCTACAAGCAGCCATAAGATTCTTTATTACCCCATGACTCTGCTACCCAATGGACTAGGCACTAGCTTTTTTACCTAGATTTCTGGATTCTTCATGCACTTTACAGCGCACATCCATAGTCAGAGCCAGTTGTTACACTTGTATTATGCTTTGCTCTTGCAGTCAATTATTTTGTGCAGGAAAAAGTCTTAGTTGAAGTTGAAGTTGAACCTCCCCAAGTTCAAGTTCAAGTTCAACTTCTGTCAGAGGTCGCAAGCAAATTGTAGTCCTTAAAGTCATCGGTCTTTTAGTCAGTCAGATATGAAAGTCGAACTTGAACTTGAACCTTCCCAAGTTCAAGTTCAAGTTCAAGATTCTGTCAGATATTGCAAGAAGGTCGCAGTATTTATGTTTTCTATCTTTCAGTCGGTAATATGTGAAAGTTGAACTTGAACCTTGAACCTCCTCAAGTTCAAGTTCAAGTTCAAGTCGAAAGTCTGACTGATGGAATATTCTAGTCAAATAACTAACTCTCTGCAGGTAAATTCTTTTAAAGATTATCAGACCTGAGCTTTCAAAGAAGTTTTATGTGAAGTCCAAAACTATCACATATGATGGGGCAGCACATGCATGCCATGTCATGATGAAAGACAGCTGGCAGCTAACAGTGCCTAGCTGGCAACTCACAGTGCCTATCTGGCAGCTCAAAAGGAAATGGATTCCCAATTTAACGGTTATATTTAGATACAAGCATTCTCCACATATTATTTTCAATGCAACATTGGAGCCAGAATATTTTATTTCCTTTCCTGGCTGTGTCAACCAACTTGCATAAATTAAAATCTAATATGTTCAGAAAATTAGCAAGCTGAAAAATAGGTCTCGGTGAAAGAGACATAACTTTTGACTCCACCGTTGGATTTAGCCTAGATTTGGATATGTTGTGGGGAAACAAATGGTGTAGGATCTGACCAGAGCGATTAGCATTATTCGATTGCATGCAAAAGTTACACGTGACTATGTGGACGTCTATCAAAGAGGCCAGCAATCTCTTGTTTTGTCTACAGACAGCAATAGATTCGGTGGCAACCACTTCATAGCTGTTTTCAAGAATCAGTTATTCTATAACTAAAAAAGACTACCGAAGGAGGGGGATGAAGATATTGTGATTGGAAGGAAAGATTCTGTTATAAAAACTGAAAAAGATCATCGAGAGAAAGAGAAGATAAATATGCAACAGAAAGACAAAGAGGGGGTTCTTTTGGGGGGAGTGGGTTGGACTCTCTGAGTTTTTGGGAACTATTTTCTAAAGACTGCATTTTAAGTTCTATGAATTCTGATATTATAGCATATATGTTATATCCTATGGTATTGCATGTATATTTGAGCTTTTGGAAACAAATAGATACTATTGTCTATTCTATATAATTCGTATTTCATGTGGAATTGAGTTATATTTTAAAAAGCTTGACTGTAATATGAGTTAATCTGGTGCTTAGAGTGACAGAGAGAATTATTTTAGAAGTTTTAAATTTAAATATTTTAAAGTTAGAAGCTGTGCTAGAAGTAAATATTGTTCTTTGAAAATTTGCACATTCTTTTCCATGTTGATGGACTGAGTGTTGACCTTATGTATTTTCTGGTTAAAAACACACATGATTTTGCTTTTATCTGTTAAATAAGATCATATTGAAAATCTTTTTAGAAGGTAGCTGCACCTTATGATTTGTAGAGAATTTTCTTTCAAAGAAACTCATTTGTTAGTGTTGAGATTTTCTCTTCTTTTCATGCTTTAAAGAAGTCTGAGATTAATTTAAAGAAAGGGGAAAAACTGTATGCTAACAACTGTGATGAATTTCTGCTCTGATTCCGCTCGGTAGCCTTCTCTGATTTTGCTTAATTTGATAACTTCAGTACTCTATTTTGCTTTGATAACTGATTGACTTGAAGTTAGGCAATGACATCAAGTTCTCCTTAAGTCTTATCTGTTTTCTCTCGTGTGTTACAAAAATGATGTGAACACTCTAAATATATAGTGTTTTGTTTTTCCGCTTTAACAAAAATTAGGTTACAATACAAAATCATAACCCTAAGATCTAGGGTACAAAACTATCCTAAATCAACTATTACAATAAGATAAACATTACATCTAATGAGTATCTTTTGCAATAAATGCTCCTTGATCTTGGTAAACCATTTTACGATCTGTTGTAACCATTTGCATAAAAGAATGTGTCATTTTTTATTACTATGTCGTTTCCTGTGATCCTCGGTAAACACTGTGTAAACTGCTCGGTGTATACTGTGACGCTCGGTGTTTATTGTATGTTGGTGTCGGTGTCTACTGGTGTTTGGTAAACTGTGTAGTGCTCGATGTAAAGGCTTTACCGACTATTGTGTCTTACTTCTGGTTACCGACCAACTCAATATAAGTAACCGATCGATCTTTTTGATATCCTTTGATACTAATGACAACCTTAAATGCTCAATAGAGATTAACAAATCATAATTCAATTCATGACAATCATAGGTCGAAAGTTCATATTCTTCAGTCATCGCTAGACAATTTGTGGGGCAATATTAGACACAATTTCCACAAAAGATACAAATTCCAAAATCAATACTATAATTTTCCACTTGTTTTTTCCCCATATCTATTCCGACTTTCCACTTTCCAATCCACAATAGGTAGATTGATCGGGCATACACGGACGCATACTTCACAAGCAATACATTTATCAAATTCAAAGTAGATCCTCCCACGAAATTGTTCTGATGGGATCCATTTTTCTTAGGGATATTGAATAGTAGTAGGTAAACGATTCATGTGATATAAGGTAACTGAAAAACCTTGCCCAATATATCTCACAGCCTCTATTGCTTGTTCACTATAATTCATAAACCTAGTTACCATAGAGAACATGTGTAAAATCTCCTTGAATAATCATTTCATAGAAATTTCTTTCTCTTCATAGATTTGATCTATCAAATTTGGATATATTGCAAAATTGATAAGAACCTCTTCACGAAGAAGAAAAGAGAGTTAGTTACAATAAAATAAGTTGTCCAAATAGGATGTTAGTAACAGATTACCCAAAGCAATAGGTAAAAGAAATTTCCACCCAAGATCCAATAATTGGTCCATTCTTATCCTAGGCAAGGTCCATCTTGTCGTGATAGAAATAAATAAGAATGGATTGGCTTTAGCTAATAGAATTAGGATCCCTATTGTTATATTAACGACCCTGCTAATTCCAGAAATAGAATCCCATTCAAAATGTTCCAGAATGGGTATGAATGGAATTGATAAGTTCCATCCGCCCAAGTAAAGAACTATTATAAAGAATGACGAAGCTAATAGATTTAGGTAAGAAGCAATGTAAAATAAACTAAATTTGTTACCCAAATATTCAGTTTGATAACCCGCTACCAATTCTTCTTCCACTTCTGGTAAATCAAAGGGAAATATTTCACATTCTACCAGAGATGAGATGAAAAAAGCTAAAAACCCTATAGGTTGACGCCACAAATTCCATCCTAAAAAACCATATCTGGATTGTGCTTCAACTATATCAATTGTACTTGAACTATTGGATAATTATAGTCGACAAAAACATCACTGTTTTCATCTCTATTTCAAAACCGTATGTGAAACTTTCACTTCATACTGCTTCTCAATGGTCATTAAGAAATAATGAACACAATTAAAAAAGCACTAGTTCATAAATTGAACCAATGAGATTTCATCTGCTACAAATAATAGGAGCTTTTGAACCTATCTTAACCTTCAATATTTTTTTGCGAGACAAAGAAAAATGTGTAAAGGATTACTTCGTTCTGGATAGCCATTTTTTATTTAAGTAGATAGAAACATATTGTAGATCAGGGTTTTGGGGAAGTACTACTTGATCATCCCTACCAATGTCAAGTCCTTATTGTTATTCCATTTCTATGGAAATATCTTTGGTCTAGATATCAGTTTATTTTTTCACTAATCTTTTTTATATCTTGGTGTTTCTAACCATCTACCTTTGCTTTATTTTTAGTATATGTGACAGTAACTTCATACTTTTATCCTTTGCCTCCCCGCTATTGGGCCCCAATGACTAATATATGAACTGGAGTACACAGTTTTCACTGATTGTGCATGCTCTCACTCTTGTACATGGGGGATGGGACTTAATCATCTTACTGCAAGATTTGTATATTGTTTGATCTCACCCATATGTCTATCTAGTTTTTTTATCGGAATATTCATCCCATTCACTTCTATTTTTCCCTCTTTTTATTAATAACTAAAAAAGGGGGAAAATGAATTTCATGTTCCAATGAATCACACGTAGAGATATATATAACACACATAAAGCTAAAGGAATTTCGTAACTAATACCTTGAGCAGTAGCTCAAAGACCACCTAAAAAAGAATATTTATTATTGGATCCATATCTTTCTCTAAGCAGTCAAAGGGGAGCAATACTTGAAATTGCAATCCAAAAGAAAATGCCTATACTAAGATCAATTAAAACAATGTTACGACCAAAGGGAATTACTAAATAGCCTTAAAAAAATAGGTATCACCACTACTGTTGGTCCAATACTAAATAACCAAATATCCCCCCTAGATGGGATAATATCCTCTTTTAGTAGTAGTTTTATTCCATCCATCAAAGCTTGAATAATCCCCAAAGGACCGACGTATTCAAGTCCAATGCATTGTTTTATTCCCACAAATATTTTTCTTTCAAGCCATACAATAACTAGTACTCCTATCGTAATTCCCAATAGAAGGATAATTATGTCAATTAGAATCCATATAAGACTATATATTTCTTTTGAAAATCCCAATTGAGAAAATAAATTGATAACTTGTTCTTCGAGATCTGCTATATTAATCACCATTTTAACGATCAACCTCTCCCATAATGATATCTATACTACCCAAAACTGTCATGATATCGGCTAATTTCATCCTTTTAACTAGTTGAGGAGGAATCTGCAAATTAATAAAACCAGGTGGTCAGATTTTCCATCTCCAGGGAAAAATGTTATCATCTCCTATAAAAACAATTCCTAATTCCTCCTTGGGAGCTTCTACTCTCACGTAATGCTCTTGTTTTGATAACTCAAAAGTAGGGGAAGGTTTTTTACTAATAAACCGAGATTCAAAATCGTTCCATTGCGAATCTTTTCCCTTATTTAAACATTGAACCTCTAAATTCTCATAGGGACCTCCCAAAATTATTTCTAGGGCCTGTCTAATTATTTTTATAGATTCTTTCATTTCTCTGATTCGATGCAAATAACGAGATAACGAATCTACTTATTTTTTCCATTGGATTCCCCAATCCAATTCATCATAACATTCATAATGATCCACTATACGAAGATCCCATTGGACTCCAGAAGCTCGTAACATGGTGATGCAGGAGCATCCTAGGTGTAAGAGCAATCTTGCATCACCCAAAAAAAATATTTCTATTTCTATATTCAATAAGGGCTATTTTGTGCAGAGCTGCTATTTATGGAAAGTTACTATTTTTGGTAATTTTCGTATGTGCTCAGAATGATCTGATTTCTTTCTTGGAGGTTCATTTTGGTCATATAAGTCTGCCAGTAAAGTTTCATTGCCAGATCAAGTGTATATTGGAAGATATTGAAGATTTTCGGTATTGGCAGCAGGGTACAGAAACTTTGAACTCAGTTTTGAAGGCTTTAGAGGCCCCGAATGAGGTCGAAAATTAGGGTGACAAGTGCTTGCGCCAGTCAAGCCTGTAGAGCGCTTCGTGGCGTTTCCGAAATGGGGTTATAATAGCCGATCGGGTCAACTGGTGATGACTTATGGTCTTCGGAAGTTGGGCCACCTTAAATGGCAGAAAATAATTTTCTTCAAAATTTCTGTTCAGGTTTCAAAGGTTATCTTGAGCCGACTATGATGTAATAAAATGTAAAATAAAATAATTCTAAGTTTGGTCAACCTTATTGGCTAAAATTCGGGAACCTTCCCAGGCGGTGGAAAATTGCCTATATAAGGAAGGCTGTATTATTGTTGTAGGCAGTTCAGAATAGTTCTGGGTAGTAGATCTGGGCAATAATTCGAGGCTTTGTCCTATAGAATATTGTAAGGGAATGCCCATGTGGCTTTGCATATTGTAATTCTGAAAGTTTGTAATTCCACATTTGTGGAGATAATAAGAAGCCAATTTTCTGTTCTTGCATATTGTTGTTGTTTCTCTATTTCTGTTATGTGTTTGTGGTATTAAGGGGAGCACCCTTCATCACATGGGTCCTGATAAACTCAAATCTATTGCTTCTTCTCTACTAATAATGCCTACTCCCTCAACTCGTTTTAAAAAGATAGGATTATGTTTAATAAGTCTTTCATATTCTATCACTTTTGTAAAGGAATAATAGCAAAAATCGAAGCATTTATCTACCCAACAGTAGGGTAAATCTACAGCTACTCCTCCAATAAGGAAATAATTATGCATCATTCGCATGCCCGTGGAAGCTTCAAAAAATCATATATCATTTCCCTTTCTCTTAAAATATAAAAGAAAGGAGTTTGCGCACCAATATCAGCCATGAAAGGTCCAAGCCATAAGAAATGAGAAGCTATATGACTTAATTCTAGCATAATCATTCTAATATAGCTAGTCCTTTTAGGTATTTGAATATTTTCCAATTTTTTCGGTGCATTAACCATCATCGCCTCTGTGAACATAGTAGCTAAATAATCCCATCATGTTACATAGGGGATATATTGAACAATTGTTTGATTCTCATCAATTTTCTCCATACCTCTATGTAAATAACCTAATATAGGTTCACAATCAATAACGTCTTCATCATCTAGAGTAATAATAAGTCAAAGAACACAATGCATTGATGGATGATGAGGACCCATACTTACCATCATGAGGTCTTTCTCCCTAGAAACCATAATCATAACTCTTCCCCAGTTCAAAAAATCAATGAGAACACAAGAATGACTCATTAAGATCCGAAATTTAATAAAACATAATTTCTGAAAATTTTGTTCACAATTAACACAGTCTGCGAGTATCTAATTGATCGATTAAACATTTGTAACGAAGTCTATCTTTCTTGAACAGATAAATTAGAAGTCGTTTACGTTTACCCACAATTTTCCACAAACCTCTTTGGGACAAGTAGTCTCTTCCGTGCAAGTCCAAATGTTCAGTAAGTTTTTTAATTCAACTGGTTAAATAACATACTTGAGATTCAACAGATCCTCTTTGTTCTCTAGGATTTGGACACCATCTGTGATTTTTCATTTATTTAATTGAGCTTGAGAAACATTGATTGCAAATTATTTTCAATTGAAGTTTGCAAACATTTTTCTTCAATTGTATTTCGCAAAGTTTTCTTCTCATTTGAATTTTGCAAACTTTTGTTTTGAATTGAATTGGCAAGCATTGACTTTTAATTGGGTTTGGTGAACTTTTATTTTAAATTGAATATCACTTTCTTTTGATAAATATTGTGGACATTATTTCATTTCAATATGATAGATGATATTATATAATAAATCAATGTACATGTTACCATCTAACATTCTCTAGGACACCATTTGATGAAATGGTGGGGCTTCTTGACTGTAGTTCCTGTAACCAAGGTTTAAGTCCCCACAAGGTCACTCTTTAGTGTGGTTCTCAATGGAGATTTGTTGACCTTGACCCTTGGTGAAATAGTGGAGTGTGTTGCCTATAGAGCTTACAACCAAGGTTCAAAATTTGTTTAATGGTGGAGTAAAGTTGATATTAATTCTTGTAAGTTTAGTGAGGTAGCATATATTATTTGAAGTATAAGAGGTGAAGAAAGATATGAGTGGGACCGATGTTGGTAGACCTAGTGTTTTACGCCGATTTGAGGATCGAAAGGAGGACCAAGAGGATGCAAATGTCAATGGAAAGGTGGAGTGGCGTGTAGGGGTTGTTTTGTTGATGTGGTATTTCAGAGGACGATTGTCTTGTGGTTTGAGCTTACGACATTTGCTTGTCCTAATTTTTCCTATCCCCTATTGGTAGTGTTCTTGTTTCACATAGTGGTATGTGATTGGAAGTTGTCTATGGCTGCCTTTTGGGGGTGTTTAATGAGTCTAAAACACAAGCAATATCTTTTTTTGTTTCCCTCTATATTTCACTCGTGGGTGTGGTGTGAGTATCCATGAGGAAGGAGGGATTGGGTGTGTTACAACTGAGATGGAGGGGTCTAGGCTTCTCCTAGGCTCAATGTGAGAGGTTTTCCTTTATTTCTTGGTGAAGGTCTTATGGGGTTCCTCTTTAGTGATTTTATTCTCCATGAGGAGAGGATGTGGTTGAGACAACCATAGAGATGTGATCTTCTCCTCTGGTGCCTGCGAGGATATTGTATTTCCAGATGATGGTGAAGAGTCCCCGTGCTTATTTCTTAGATCTAGGAGCCATGGAGTGGTAGATATGTGTGAGGTGTCGTTGGGGTTTGGAGAGAATAAGGCATATGAGGAGCTACACTTCCTTTCTAGTGGTGTGCTCTAGTCTATGGGTTTAATGAAGCTTGTTTTTATTGATTTCTCTTGTGTTGAACTCTTATGTTTTTCTCCTGTGTCGTGAGGAGATCTTCTAGGATGGCATGGGGGGAGAGAAAGGTGGGAAAAGAAGTCAGAATAGGGTTATAGGTGCAACCCTTGATGATGTAGTGGAACCTATTGGGGATAAGGTTGATGTTGGGAGAGACGCTTCTCTCTTAGTAATGGTTGTGGTTCTAGAGGTCTCTGTTCTCGTCATTTCTTATGTGGGTGTTATTTTTCGATTTTTCTTTTTGGGTTTGTTCCTCTTTTGGTAGGAGTGTTTCCAGAGCCCTTTTTTCTATTTGGAGCTAGGATTTATAAGCATTTTTCTTTTTGTTATGTTGATTTTCAAACTCACAATATTGTTAAGGGTTTTGATGTTACTAGTGGTTTTGTTGAACCCAGCTATGGGTTGCTCATGTGTTGTCTGGTGGATTTTCTTGGTGTTTTAGATGGTTTTTCTTTTGGTGGTCAAATGGTTGCTAACAATTTTCAAGATCCCCATCTGGCTATGGTGTGTTTTTTGTTGTGATTTTTCTATGCACGGGTTGTGTGTTTGCTTTGTTTGGAGCTTGGTGCTGGTTTTGTTGGCTTCCTACTACTTTTGGATGGGATCCTTGTATGACTTATATGGAGGTGAAGTCACCCACTATAGAGGTGGAGTCTCTTATGGAAACATTGTGGTGGGAATGACACATTCTACTTTTGGTTCCTTATTGAGGTTGAGATCTACTTGTTGAAGGAGGGTAGTCACTTTATGTGGCATTCTCTCGACAACTCTTTCTCAAATGCAGGGAGGTTGTCTGTTCAGTTCGTCCTTCTGATTGTCTTCTTCCTTAATGCTCCTATTTAGGTGGGATCCTCTTTTGTTGAGGTGGAGAGGAGTTTTGTTGTAGTGGAGTTGCTTTGTTGTTGGGAGTTCCTTACCAATTGTAGTTGCTTGGTTCTGGGTGGTCTCTTTAGATCCATTTATAAGGTTTGGGGGTCATTGATTATATCCCTCTTCTTGTACCTAGTTGCCTTGGAGATTCTTTAGTTGGATGATTTGGTTACCATCCTTGCTCTTTCTTTCCAGATTGTTTGTTTTTTGAATTGAAAGTTTTTGGTTCCTTTTTAAAACCCATGAAGGTTAAGGGGGGCTTTTTAAAACCCATATTGGGGTTTCCTATTCTGTTGGGCTGAATGTTCAATCTTTCTTTCTAAAAGGGATTTAGGACCCCCCTTCATACCTAATTAAACACATTCTCTGAGACTATGTTGATTTAATTTATATTATTTTGATAATATCATCTATGATAATTAAGTGGAATACTCACATGCTACTTCTAATGTGATAGTTTGGTTAACTTTGATTTCCAATAAGGTTTTAACCAAAAATTGATTTTTTAATTTAGTTTGATAAATTTCAAGTATGTTGAGATTTTAGTTGAGTTTGACAATTTAGTTTAATAAATTTTAAATTTTAGTTCCTTCTGTTGACTTTAAATTTTGTTCAATAAATTTTAATTTTTATTGTGTTTGATGAAATTTAATTTTAAATTGAGTTTGATGAACTTTAATTTTGAATTGAATTTTAATTTAGTTTGAAATGGTTATATTTTTCTATTGAAGTTAGTGAAGTTTTATTTAAAATTGAGTTTTAATTGATTTTGACATATTTTGATTTTTCATTTATTTTTAATTGAATTTAGCAAGCTTTTGTTTTGAATCGAGTTTCTTGAACTTGATTCTTCATTATTATTTTTAACAAAGTTCTTTACTTGAATTTCAGTTATGTTTTGTACTTTTATTTTCTTGAGTTTGGTAATCATTGGTTTTTAAATGAGCTTAAATTTTTTTATTTTTCTATTTCTTTTCAATTGAGTTTGAATTTTTTTATTTAATTTAGTGTTTTAAATTTTAATTTTAAATTTTTATAATTAATTTTTACAAACGTTTTGAGTTTGCTGGCCATTTATTTTTAATTGTAGTTGACTTTTTTTTTCAAATGAGGTCGGTTAACTTTTAGTTTCTCTTAAGGTTTAATGGAGTTTGGTGAACTTTGAGATTTAATTGAGTTTGGTGAATTTTTATTTAAAAATTAGTTTGGTCAATTTTGATTTTTAATTGAGTTCTCTGAAATTGTTCATTTTTAAAAACTTTGAATTCTAATTGAGTTTCAATAAAAGAGCTTTAACTCTCATTTTTTATTTTGACTTAGTTTGATGAATTTTGTTTTCGATTGAGGATAAAACAATTTTTGAAGGGAACTGTAACCCTTTACATTAGGTTAAAAGATAGGAAGAATAAGCACAAAGAAAAAAGAGATAGTTGGGGGAAAAGGAGGAATGAATTAGAAACCCCCTAGCACAACTAGCCAATAAAAAACTTGACAAACAGACAAAAAAGGCACGAAGCCCAGAAACAACATAGCTAAGACATTTTTTCCATAAACTTCATTGTGTATTCCTTCAGCAAAATGAATTGTTGGATAGAATCCTAGAGAGCCATGAATTCCTTTAAGTTGTAAGCTTTCTTCTTTTGTGTGCTTGCTCTAGTACGAGAGCCAGGGCTAGTAGGACTAGTTCCTTTATCAGCTTCTTCAACAAGAATGAGACTAGTGTTTCCTTCCAGCACAGAGAGAAGAGCCTGCAGGTTGTCAGTAGTCACCTTCATGCCCTCAAAGTTCTCCTTCATAATATTGCTGAGGGTATATTCAATGTTGTGGATTCAGCTAGAGGTAGTCTGCATGCGGAAATTGACAACAACATTGATTTTTAGTTCAAGTTTCTCCGTCAACCTTTCTCTTCTTCTTCGGTGAGGGTCTCAGCATCGCTTTTACTAGTGGTAAAAGGCTTGTTAAGCAACATGGTGATTTTGTTCACTCCGTCCTCTAGCTCTAAGTACTTGATACTGATGTCTTTGATTTCTTTGTACATCCAGGAGTTTATCTGCATATCCATCTTAGCACGCTCTTTAACAACCTGTATGAACCCATTATTCGATTTTCCCTTCTTAGTCATTTCCTCCTGACTTCTCACAGGTTCCTCATTGTCTTTAAGCTTCTTGTCAATACCCTCTTCTTTTTTCTCTTTGGTCTTCTCAGAAATAACCCTAGAATTTGTGCCCTCCATAGAATTCGAATCATCATAATCTATAAGAACAAGGGATATGGGGATTTTTTGAGGGTTTTTACAAACTTCAAGGTGAGATGCGAGGTTGATAATTGGAGGCTCAGTCACAACCACCATCGGGGAGCTAGCACCTTCTTCATTTTTCTCTTTATTGCTAGTCTTCTCAGGAACGTAATTGTGATCCAAACCTTCAGTCACTAATCTGGGTTATGATGTGACTCGTATTCCACAATGGTTTATTATTACCATTTATACAATTGATGGTATTCATAGAATCTCCTTCCAACCATAGTTTGGTACAATCCTGATCTTTCAGAAGCTTTCAAGCATAGAGGGCAGTCATAGCCTTTGCCACGTGACTAGATTGGGATCCAATAGGTATAGCAATTGCAGCTACACAATAACCTTGGGGATTTCTAGTAATGCTCCCACATCTAGCAATGCCTGGGTTACCCTTCACTGAGCCATCAAAACTAGCTTTGTGTGATCCAGGAGGGGGTGAATGCCAAACAACACCAACATGATTACTCACAACAATCTTTGTTATAGAAGAGAAATTCTAGTGATTTAGGACGTCCTTGTCAGTAATGCCTTCTATTATGTTAGTCCTTTGATCACAAACCATTTGAATGTTTTCAGCAATACTTTTAATAGTTTTAGAACCAACCAACAAAGGCGTAGAAAGCTTATTTTTGAAAATCCGGTTGTTTCTTTCTTTCCATATCCTCCAAATAACATGGGGCGTAGTGTAATTCCATATCAGTTTTCCCAAGTTGTGAGAAAAAAGGAGATCACCATAGGGATATGAAATCCTTAATGGATTTTGGGAGCACCCATCTGATATTCTAGTGCTGCATCAAAACTAACCAAACCTCCCTAGTGAATTGGCAGTGTAATAGCAAGTGGGAGGAAGATTTTGCATCTTGCATGCATAGGTAACATCTATTGGGTAGCATCCAACCTTTCTTAGCCAAGTTCTCAGTAGTAAGCACTTTATCTTGAGAAAACAACCAGTAAAAGATGTTAATTTTGGGAATAAGGGAAGGAGTCCAAACCTTAGCCCAAAAGGGCTCAGAATCATAAGAGGAAGATAAAGAGTACGTTGAAGCCATCATGAAGTTGTCACTGGGATTAGGGGACCAGATGAATTGGTCATTGCAATTCTCATTGATAACCCAGGGGGTCAAGTCAAGATCAACAACTTTCAATAGGGGGTCGATGTCATTGAGACTAATCCACTTGTTTTTTCTCCAATAATCTAAGACTTTACTCCCAATTCTTCTAGTACAAATGCTAGTAAGATGGGCCAATTCAATAGACTAGATGAGAGGTTTGTCTTTAAACCATGGATCTTCCCAAAAGTTGATCTTCATGCCATTACCAACTCTCCACTCGGCTCCTTTGGTAGCAAGAGTTTTAGCTTTCAGTATACTGTTCCAGATGTAAGATCCATGAACATTGAGAGGGGAGGAAAGGAAAGCTTCAATGCTAGGGGTGGAAAAAAGATATTTAGATTTGAGAATTTTATTCCATTCTTTTTCCTCACCGAAAGTTCTCCAAATTTGCTTAGCCAACAAAGCCTGATTAATATCCTGAATTTTCCTGATGCCAAGACCACCATATTTAAAAGGTTTGCACACATTCTCCTAGGCCACAAGATGGGTCCTATTTTTCTCCTCTGTATGAGACCACAAAAATATTTTATGTAGTCTCTCAATGGTGTCAGCAATCTTTGAAGGGATTATGAAGAGGCTCAAAGCATAAACTGGAAGATTCTAGAGGGAGGCTTTAAGCAAGATAATCTTCCCAGCTTGGCTGAGGAGGGTCCCCTTCCAACCAGCCAACTTACGGTTGAATTTATGAACAATACTGTTCCAGAAAGAATTTGGGGATTTCAGACCCAGGGGAAGACCCACGTAGCTGGAAGGGTAAGAGGAAATCTTAAAAAGAGATGAAATGTTGAGAGGGAGAGGGGGTGAATCATTATTTCTAATGTTTAAAAACTAACAACTAAAAATAAAGACCCAAGCAAAAGAACAAAAAACACACATAAATTTTATCACGTGGAAAACCCAAGATGGGTTAAAAAACCACGGCTTCACTAATCACTTGGGCAACAACCCCTTCTTACAAAGAGCTACAACTCTTTCAGAACAACAATTCCAAACTGACTTCAACCAATTAACACAAGACTCCAACCTTTTCAAGAAGATATGGATATCTGAAATACAACCAAAAGATAATCCCTAGTCCTTACAGAAGCATAAGAACTTCTCAAAAGTTTTACAAACTTCCTGGAAACAAATTTAAATTTAGAATCGGTTGCAAGATCTCCAACATTCCATTACAAAAAAAACTAATATTCTATCAAACAGTCATTCTAGCTGAAAGGTATCTCTGAAGCACTTAAATTCCAACTCCCTATCTCAAAAATGGTCTGCAAGTGTTTCATCTATTACACACACGAAGTATGGACTTTTTATTCCCCTAAAGTGCACTGCTCTCTACCCTTTCAAAATCTTCAAATATTCATTCCCAGTAGACAACTCACGCACCTAGTTCCAGTCTCCCTAATCACAGTTCTAGTTTTGGTATTATATTCAAAAACCTATGACCAATTCCTGCCATAAACAGATAACCTTTGGCTCACAAAACTGAGATGCCAGTTCCTCAAAGAATAAAATGTAATCGTGTTTTTGTTACTCGATTTTCACAATTCTTTAAGACAGTTTTCCTATCATAACCGTGTCTACGCATGAACTTTTGTTTACTCGACTTGCACCCTTTTTTCATACATCTACCATATGCTTGGAGATTCTTTTTCCTACCTTCGCACAACGCTATATTTTCTCACCACCAGGCATGTGTCTCTCTTACACAAGACCCTTAGCTTACCCTTTTTTCACACAGTCAACATTGCATATTAGACGCAGCCTGAGATAGCTATTTTTCTCCACTCCTGGAGTCATAACAAGTCATTACAAACCGTCAGCATACAAGCATAATTAGTTATCATTTTGTGTCAGCATCTACTCACCCTCCTTATCGCATTGTTCTATGTGTTTTTTTTAAACTTCATTACCAGTGGCATCTATAAGAGCAGTGTCATTTTTTTAACACTGTACCATAAATTTTTAACCATCTATCTCCTAGTGATCTCAGAAAATGATAGCATTTTTTACTACCATTTGAAACTGCAAATTAGACCTGTGATAATTATCTTACTGTCACTGCACGCTCTTCTTAAAACTTAATCATTAGTTTTTACTGTGTACTCTCAATCATAAAAATGCTCCCTGACCATCCAAGAAAAATGGATATATTTCAGTTTGAATTCTGGAACCGTTTTTTAATTAAAAATAATATTTCGTATTCCCTTTCCAAAATAGAGTTTGAATGCTGGAGGAGGCATTTTTTAATTATGCATTTTCCACATTTGGGAGAAGTTCACACTACCGTCCAGAAACTCTCTAGTGCACAAGAAACATGTCTAAAAGACATGCTAGCATCATTCGCAGAGAACTAAGGCACAAACATTAGATCAACAGAACCAACCAAATCCAGGTGTAAGAGCAAGAACACAACAAAGAGAATGAACTAGTAACGACACATCACACATTCGATTCCAAATAGGTGGCAAGAGAAGAAGCATCATATGACAAAAAATACAACAATCTTCCCCTTTTTGTCATTGATGGAAAACTTGAAACAAACCTGAACAATAATCAAATCAAAAGAAACTCCCCCAAAAAATGAAACCAACTAAAAGAAATCTGAAAATTTTGCAAATCAAAATCAACTCCCCCACACAACTGAACCAACTGAAAGCAACTCCCATTGAAGATCTACTCCTCCTTTGTCATTAATGACCACGCAATTCAAAAAGACAAACAACAACTCAAAATATGTAGCAATGAAGAGCATCTATTGAAGACAAACCTTTCATTGAGGTGAAATAACACCAAGCTTGCTTTGAAGATACTCGAAGCGATCTCGGGGTAGAGGTTTAGTAAACACCTCTGCAACTTGTTCCTTCAAACAAACATAGTTCAGCTTGACTGTATTATTTGCAACATGTTCCTTCAGATAGTGATACTTGATTGGAATGTGCTTGGTGCGAGAATGCATCACTAGATTCTTCGAGATATCAATGGCGCTTGTGTTGTCACAAAAAATAAAAATAGGATCAATAAACTCAAGCTTATAATCACATAAGGTATTCTTCATCCAAATTACCTGAGTGCAATAGGAAACTGCTACAACATATTCAGCTTCAGCGGTGGATAATGAAGTGCAAGACTGTTTCTTGCTAAGCCATGAAACCAAATAGCTACCCAAAAAGAAAACAATCCACTGGTACTTTTCTTGTCATCCACAGAGCCACCCTAATCTGCATCTGTATAGGTTGTAAGAGAAAAATCAGAACTCTTTGGAAACCAAAGACCAAGATCAACTATACCTTTCAGAATTTTAAAAATTCTCTTAACAACTTGAACATGAGTCTTTTTTGGAGAAGCTTGAAATCTAGCAACATATCCCATAGCCTGCATAATATTGGGTCTAGTGGTTGTCACAAACATCAGACTCCCTACCATAGATCTATGAAAAGACTAATCAGTGAAGAAAACACATCCTCCTTACTTAGTTTACATCCGGTTTCCATAGGAGTGCTAACCGGATTGCAATCTTCCATCTTAAATCTCTTAAGTAACTCTCTAACATATTTAGCTTGGGAAATGAAAATACCTTTAGAAGATTGATTAATTTGTAGCCCAAAAAAGTACGTTAACTCACCCATCATAGACATCTCGAACTCATTCTTCATACAAGCAACAAATGTCTTAGACATATTGACACTGTCACTCCCAAAAATCAGATCATCAACATAAACAACAACAATGAGAATGATGTTACCTTCTTCTTTAACATACAAGTTGTCTACATATCCATTTTTGAAGCATTGCTGCTGCAAATAATTATTTAGCCTGTCATACCAAGCTCTAGGAGTTTGTTTGAGTCAGTATAATGCATTTTTCAGCTTGCACACATAGTCTACATTGTTATAAATCAGGCCTTCCAGTTGTTCAACATAAATTTATTCAACTAAATCTCCATTTAAGAAGACAAATTTAACATCCATTTGGAAAATTTTAAAGCTTTTAAAAGAAGCAAATGCAAGAAAAATTCTGATTGCTTCTAACCTTGCAACTGATGCAAAGGTCTCACTAAAATCAACACCTTCAATTTGAGAATAACCTTTGCAAACTAAGCAAGCCTTGTTTCGAATTACCTTACCATCTTCATTTACATTGTTCCAGAATACCCATTTTGTACCTATCACATTCTTGTTGATGGGAATTGGCATGAGCTCCCAAGTATTGCTCTTTTTGATTTGGTCTAATTCCTCTATCATGACAACCACCCAATGTTCATCTACAGCTTCCTCTTCAAAACACTTAGGCTCAATCATGAAAATAAGTGAGAAGTCATCATCCTCAAAGAAGTTAACATTTTTCTTAGCATTCTTATCCTTTCTTTCACCTATAACCTGATCAATAGGATGACTCTTTTGCACAAACTTAGAAGGACTTTTGAAATTAAAAGCATCATGATCATCTTGAGAATCATTCTCAGAATTATCATGTAAATTTTCAGCATCATTAAAAGTTGGAACTGTTTGTTCATGAGCTGTCATTCTCACCACTCTTGCTAGCTGTTACAACTTGAATATGCAGAGGAAAAGAGGGTACAACAATTCTGGTTTGAATTTTAGAAGATATCACAGTGTTGTATTGAGTTTTACCTTCTTCAGGGCTTTCATCATTCTCACCAAATTGATTAGTAACCTCATGAACTTTAACATTTGCACTTTCTACTAATTTATGCAGTCTTTTATTGTAGCATTTGAATGCTTTACTTTTAGAGGAATAGCCAAAAAAAATATTTTTTATCAGCTCTAGATTCAAACTTACCCAAGTTATCTTCATCTCTCCTAATGTAGCATGGACTCCCAAAATTTTTAAAGTACTTAACAGTAGCTGGTTTACGTTTTCAAAGTTCATATGGAGTCTTCTTAAGCTTGGGTCTCAACAATGTTTTATTCTGAATATAAACTACTTTGTGGATAGCCTCTCTCCAAAATATATCTTGCACCTTTCTTTCATTCATCATGCAATGTGTCATTTTTTGAACGGTTCTATTTTTTCTTTCCACAACACCATTTTGTTGTAGTGTTCTTGGGGCTGAAACCTGTTTCTTGATACCATGTTGCTCACAAAACTTGACAAACTCATTAGAAGTGAATTCTCCACCATTATCAGAATGCAAGCATTTGATTTTCAAATCCATTTCATTTTCAACCAGATTTTTAAAAATCTTGAATTTTTTTAAAACCTCTAATTTTTCTTTTAGAAATGTAACCTATGTCATGCGAGTAAAGTCATCAATAAGGAGCATAAAATATTTCTCACCGTGAAGACTTGCTGCCCTTGTTGGTCCACAAAGATCCGTATGGATAAGCTCAAGTGGCCTACTGCTGAAATCATCTTTTGGTTTGAAGGAAGCTCTAGTTTTTTTCCCTCTTAACAATTTTTGCAAACAATATCAGTTGGTTTCTCTAACATTGGCATATCTATAACAGCGTCCTTTTTGTTGATCTTGATAAGATTGTCAAAGTTAACATGCCCAAAGCACTTGTGTCACAACCAAGCATCATCTACCTTGCTCAAACAACATGTCTCATCATTAGAATCATCAAGAATGTAGAGATTATTAGTTTCTCTAATTTCTTTAGCTATGACTTCAATTTCCTTTTTAATAGTGCAAGCATTAGAGTTAAAACTAAGATCATAACCTTGATCACATAGCTGGTTTACACTTAACAAATTGTGTGTCAACCCTTCTACATAAAGAACATTCTCAACAATAGTTTCATCATTATTAATTAGGATTGTACCTATACCAAGAACCTTTGCAGAAGAGCTACCACTAAATCTAACTTTACCACCTTTCATTTTATTGAGAGAATGAAACTTATTCAAGTCACCTATCATATGTTGGGAGCAGCCACTATCAAAATACCATATATCCTTCTTACTGCTAGCTAAAACAGTTGTTTGAACAACTAGAGGTTTAAGAGGAGTCTCTTGAACTTTCCTTCTCTAAACTTTAGTCACTTTAGTTCTTCTTTTAGGTTCAACATTATAAAACAAATTTGCATTATAGCTGTTACAAAATCTTGATGTATGGCCAAACTTATTACAACTATAGAAAATCAAGTTGTACTTCCTAAAAACATTTCTTTCATGTTGAAAATAATTCTTGTAGGGAGCAACTCTACAATCAACAGCTCTATGTCCAAAGTAATTACATGCAAGATAGTAGTCATAGAAAAAAGATTTATTTACCTTGTTAGGAGTAGGCTGACTACTTTCCGGTGGTGAAGAGTTTAGATCGGATTGCATGCCAACTCCTCTTTTATCTTTGGTGGGTCTTTCAGAGCTAAGGACATCATCTAATGTGACTTTACCACTACTGAAAGACAGTTCTTCACTTGAGAGCATAGAGGTTTTACCAATGTTTCTAAGATAAACAATTTCAGCTTCTAGCTTGGCAATGTTATCTTCCTTTATTTGAATTTGATTTTCCAAATCTTCACGAATCTTTTTGGCCTCCTCATTCAACAATTTAGAATCAACAAGCTGAGTTTCAACCTCTCTAAGAGATGTAGCAATCTTCTGCTTTTCAGCACTCTTAACTTGTAGAAGATTCACAAGACTTAGATTTTTCTTTTTCAGTTTCTTAATCTCAGATAGAGCTGAAATCAATTCAAGTTCAAGGTCAACTTCATCATATCTAATTTCTTCAAAACTTGCATCATCAATAGCCATGAACATGATTTCACTTATCCTAGAATCGCTTTTGTTGCTTGAAGAATCATCGCTGTCATTTTTTAAAAATAACACCTTCTTGCCCTTTTCAAATTTCCAATTCTTCTTGGCAAACCTCTTAGATTTCCGTTGTTTGAATTCTTTTTAATCATTGTTTTCCTCTTCTTTATCAAACAGGCACTTAGAGGAAAAGTGACCAAGCTTTCTACAGTTGAAGCATTTCAAACTAGACTTGCCTTTGTTTTTGTTAAAGCCTTTTTCAGCCTTCTAATGAGGTAAAATATTTTCTCATTGGAGTCCTCATCCGAGCCTTCACTTTGATTGTTCTCTTTGTCCTTTCTTCTTTTAGAAGCTTTGAATGTAGATTCAGTTTTAGAAGGCCCTTCAACTGTAGTCTTCATCTCATATACAGTCAAGATACCATGTAGTTTGTCAACAGTTAGAGTGTCTAAATCTGACATTTCTTCAATAGCAAAGACTTTAGCATCAAGTCTCATGGGAAGAGAATGAAGAATTTTCTGAACCACAGTTTCTCTTCAACATTTTCACCTAGACCTCTTAAAGTGTTGACAACCTCATCAACACGAAGAAAATATGTAGTAATGTTCTCATTGTCCTTCATGCGAAGACCTTCAAAGATAGCCCTGTGAGTTTGAACATTAACTTTCTTGACTTTGTCATCACCTTGATATGCATTGTGCAATTTATCCCAAATATCTTTTGCGTTAGCACAGTGCATGACCTTTACAAATTCAGCCTTAGTTAAGCCACACAAAATTACATTCATGGCCTTGGCATTATTCTCAAATTACTTTTTACCATCAGCATCTGTAAGAGGAGTAGCAGGGATAGTATAGTCATTTACAAGACTGAGATAGACATCACAGTCAAGAGACATGATGTAAGTCTTCATGTGAACATTCCAGAATGAAAAGTTGTTCCCATCGAAGAGAGGGACAGGGTTTGTAACAAGACCTTCTAAGGAACTCGTGATGGGCACAAGGATCAAACTCTCAAACTTTTCAGCATGGGAAGAGAGTGACCTGCTCTGATACCAATTGAAAAGTAGTGAAATGCTAAGAGGGGGAGGGGGTGAATTAGTATTTCTAATATTTAAAAACCAACAACCAAAAATAAAGACCCAAGAAAAAAGACAAAAAACACACATAAATTTTATCACGTGAAAAACTCAAGATGGGTTAAAAAATCACGGCTTCATTAATCACTTAGGCAACAACCCCTTCTTACAAAGAGCTACAACTCTTTCAGAACAACAATTCTGAGCAGACTTCAACTAGTTAACACAAGGCTCCAACCTTTTCAAGAAGATAAAGATATCAGAAATACAACCAAAAGATAATCCCTAGTCCTTACAGAAGCATAAGAACTTCTCAAAAGTTTTATAGACTGCCTAGAAACAAATTTAAATTTAGAACCGGTTGCAATATCTCCAACATTCCATTACAAAAAAAATTAATATTCTATTAAACAGTCATTCTAGCTGAAAGATATCTCTGAAGCACTTAAATTCCAACTCCCTCTCTCAAAAACGGTCTGCAAGTGTTTCATCTATTACACACACGAAGTATGGACTTTGTATTGGCCCTAAAGTGCACTGCTCTCTGCCCTTTCAAAATCTTCAAATATTCATTCCCAGTAGACAATTCACGCACCCAGTTCTAGTCTCCCTGATCACAGTTCTAGTTCTGATATTATATTCAAAAACCTATCACCAGTGCCTGCCATAAATAGATATTTGGCTCACTAAAGTGAGATGCTAGTTCCTCAAAGAATAAAATGTAATCGTGTTATCATGTTTTTGTTACTCGCTTTTCACGATTCTTTAAGACAGGTTTCCTATCATAACCATGTCTACGCATGAACTTTTGTTTACTCGACTCGCACCCTTTTTTCATACATCTACCATATGGTTGGAGCTGCTTTTTCCTACCTTCGCACGACGCTATATTTTCCCACCACCACGCGTGTCTCTCTTACACGGCACCCTTAGCTTACTTTTTTTCACACAGTCAAAACTGCATCTCAGACGCGGCCTGAGATAGTCATTTTTCTCCACTCCTGCAGTCGCAATAAGTCATTACAAACCATCCTCATACAAGCATCATTTGTTATCGTTTTGTGCCAGCATCTACTCGCACTCCTTATCGCGCTGCTCTATGTGTTTTTTCTTAAACTTCATTACCGGTGGCATCTATAAGAGTAGTGTCATTTTTTTAACACGGTTCTGTAAATTTTTAACCATCTATCTCTTGGTGATCTCGAAAAATGATAGCATTTTTTACTACCGTTTGAAACTGCAAATTAGACCTGCGATAATTATCTTACTGTCGCTAAACGCTCTTCTTAAAAAACAATCATTAGTTTTTACTGTGTACTCTCAGTCATAAAAATGCTCCCTGACCATCCAAGAAAAACGCATATATTTCAGTTTGAATTATGGAACCATTTTTTAATAAAAAACAATCTTTCGTATTCCCTTTCCAAAATCGAGTTTGAATGCTGGAGGAGGCATTTTTTAATTATGCATTTTCCACATTTAGGAGAAGTTCACACTACCGTCCAGAAACACTCTCTAGCGCACAAGACACGTCTAAAAGACATGCCAGTTCGTAGAGAACTAAGTCACAAACATTGGATCAACAGAACCAACCGAAACCAGGTGTAAGAGCAAGAACACAGCAGAGATAATGAACTAGTAATGACACATCACACGTCTGATCACAAACAGGTGGCAAGACAAGAAGCATCATATGACAAAAAATACAACAAATCTTACAACCAAGAATGGTCGCCATTTTTTGTTGTCTAAGTAGGGGGTATTGATAAAGAAAAGAGAGATTTTCTCCTAGTTGATAAGTTGACCTATAGCTGAAGAGTAGGAGTTCAAAGCTTTCTCGATAGTTCTAGCTTCTTTAATCAAGGAAGAGCCCATTAGGACTGTGTCATCAACAAATTGTTCATGAGAGCAGGGCTGGCAAGAATAAGAGGGGAGCAAACCCTGAATCAAACCAGCATGGACCTATTTGGAGAACAATCTCCCAAGGCTCTCAGCCATTATGGCGAAGAGGATGGGAGAGATAGAACCCCCTTCCCGAAGACCTCTAGAAGGGAAGAAGAGGTTGGAAGCTAAGCCATTAACCAACACCGAAACAAAAGGCGTGGAGATAAGTTGTTGGATGAGGTTAACAACTTTCCCAAAAAAATCAAAGGCCAAAAGAACTTCGCAGAGGAAGGCTAAGTCCACTCTGTCATAAGCTTTAGAAAGGTCAACATTCATGAGGAAACCTTGTTTGATGAATTTTGTTGTACAATAGAATTTTTTGAGTTTTATGAATGAAATTCATTATGAATTTGAGTTTGGTGCCCATTTATTTTTAATTGTAGTTGACTTTATTTTTCAAATGAGTTTGGTTAACTTTTAGTTTCTCTTGAGGTTTAATGAAGTTTGGCAAACTTTGAGATTTAATTGAGTTTGGTGAATTTTTACTTGAAATTGAGTTTGACCAATTTTGATTTTTAATTAAGTTCTTTGAAATTTGATTTGCAGTTCATTTTTTGAAACTTTGAATTTTAATTGAGTTTCAAGAAAAGAACTTTAATTCATGTTTGTTATTTTGACTTAGTTTGATGAATTTTGTTGTACAATTGAATTTTGTGAACTTAGATTTTCAATTGAGTTGTAATTATTTGCAAGTGGCACTAAGGAAATTCAAATTTCCATTAATTTTGAGGAAATTTGAGTTGAAATTGTATTTTACTTGGTTTTGGTGAACTTGGTGTTTCAACTAGGTAATATGTAAATTTGATGGTTTGAGCGACTTTCAATTGAGTTTAACTTTACTAACAAACTTTGTTATTTAATTTAGTTTTTATTGAGTTTGGAAAATGTGGGTTTTTGTGTTGATTTTTAAATTTAGTGGTCAATTTTTATTTTTAAATGAGTTTGAATTGAGTTGTCCAAAATTTGATTTGCAATTGATTTTGACTAACCTTCAATCTTAATTGAGTTTCAATAGAATTTGGCAACCTTTGAATTCTTCTTGTGTTTGTATAAGGTTTGGTCAGCTTTGATTGTCCTTTGATTTTCAATTGAGTATAGTTAACTTTGATGATTTATGGGGTTTTGTGAACTTTGATTTTCAATGGGATTTTGTGAACTCTAATTTTGAATAGGTTTTGTGTACTCTAATTTCCTATCGAACTACAATTATTTGCAAGTGACTTTAGTGAACATTGATTTTCCATTGATTTTGTGGAATTCCAAATTAAAACTTTGGTTTGTTTGAGTTTGCAAAAGTTGATTTTCAACTGAGTGCCTTTGGTACCTGTTTTTAGTAACTTTTAATTGAGTTTAACTTGAGCATGACAAACTTTGTTTTCTAATTGTGTTTTAGTTGAGTTTAAATCAATACTATGTTGTGTTCAATTATTTGCTTGTGTATTAAATTGAAGAATGTACGATAGTAATTTTGGCAAACATATCATTTTTATATGATAGGTAATATTGTGGAATAATAAGAACATTGTTTTGAATAATTATTTAGATTTTCTAGATTTAGATTTGAAAATGAATGTATTTTTTATTAATTATTTAGATTTGCTTGTCTAACACAAATGTTATTATATTAAGGTATCTGACTATTAAGGGGTGTTTTTGAATATTTAGTTTATGTTTGGTAAGATAATATAGATCTAGACTTAGTATATAACACCATTTTGAATATTTATTTATCTTCCTATTTAACACAAATTCTATTAGGGTATATTTGAGTCTATGATGTTTTAGGTTGGTAGCCAGAATTAGGTTTGGTGCATGAAGTGGATAAACACTCGATCCTTCTCATGAAGCCATGTTCATTGTCTACTAAAGAAATTATATTAGAATAATAGAAATGAAGTTCCTTTTAGATTTTTATAAATTGAATGAGGTGTTCTTAGTTGACTTGTGAAACATGTTTTTTCTAGTTCATAACAATTGATTTTATATTTATAGATTTATTAGGATGTTATCAAATCTCAAGTTCGGGTTTTATCTAAAAATTGTTAGGATTAACAAGGCAGAAATAACAATTATGTGCAAATATAACTAATATCAGAAAATAATAAACCACACAGAATAGAACACAATGGCACACAGATTTAACGCGGTTCACCCAATCCCTGGGCTACGTCCACCAACAGCAAGTCCAATATTATTATCATCCAGTGATTACAACCTGATTACAATCCGTAATCCCTTACAGCCCAACTCTGCCGCAAGTACTAAAATCATACATCGAAAAAATCCCTAACCCTAAGCCATATTATACAATATTTTTCCCGCTTTAGGGTTAGAATGAGTTATAAGTAGTCGGCCCAAATAACCGAAAAAAGTAGTCGGCCTCAAAAAAAAAATTTCCTCGGGGGCTGCGCCCCCGAACCCCTGCTCTTGGGGGCTGCCGCCCCCAAACCCCCGCTCGGGGCCCGGCCCGGCCCCGAACCCCGGTGAGGTCGGGAGGAAAAGTGTACAGTACTTTCCTGGATAGTACTTTCCTGATTAGTCACCACAAGCTAACAATCTCCCACTTGGTGACTGATCAGTATCCACACTATACTAAAAAACCTCCCACTTGGAGACTGATCCTGTAGCAATACCGCTACCCACATGAGGCTCCCACTGGATTGAACCACCTTGGACTCAGTTGTTCCTTTATTTTGTTCAGTCTAAAAGACCAACTGAAGCTGAACATGAGTTCAACTTCTCCCTTGTTACTACCTTGGTAAACATATCTGCTGGATTATCATCAGTATGAATCTTTTCCAGCCTTAACTGTCCATCATCCAAAACTGATCGAATGAAATGGTACCGCAACTGTATGTGTTTTGTCTTTGAGTGCAAAGCAGAATTCTTTGCAAGATGAATGGCACTTTGGCTATCTGTATGTAGAAAATTATCCTTTTGTGGATGTCCCAATTCTTCCATGAAGAATTGAAGCCATATCATCTCCTTGGCTGCCTCTGTAGCAGCAACATACTCTGCCTCTGTAGTGGATAAAGCAACCACTTTTTGTAGTCGAGAAATCCAACTCACTGCTGTCCCACCAACAGTAAATATATAACCTATAGTACTCCACCTGCTATCTATATCTCCTGCCAAATCTGAGTCAACATAGCCTTGTACAGTAGTAGTAGAACCCCCAAAGTGTAAACACTTACTGGATGTGCCTCTCAAATATCTGAGAATCCATTTGACTGCATTCCAATGCTCAATACCAGGGTTACTCATATAACGGCTAACGACTCCCACTGCGTGTGCAATATCTGGCCTAGTACATACCATAGCATACATTAAGCTCCCTACAGCTGAAGCATAAGGTACCTTAGACATTTTAGTCTCTTCTTCTGGTGTCTTGGGACACATATCCTTAGTCAATTTCAAATGACCAGGCAAAGGTGTGCTGACAGCTTTGGCATTTTCCATACAGAAACGTTGCAACACCTTCTCAATATAATCAGCCTGAGATAGAGACAATTTCCTATTTTTTCTATCTCTACAAATTTTCATACCAAGGATTTGTTTTGCTGCCCCCAAATCCTTCATAGAAAAAGATTTTGCTAACTGTTGTTTCAACCCCTTAATGTGATCCATGTTAGACCCAGCTACAAGCATATCATCAACATATAAACATAAAATAATGTAGCTGTCATCATCCAACCTCTTAAAATAAACACAATGGTCAGAATGACACCGACTATATCCATGCCCATTCATAAAAGTGTCAAATTTAATATACCATTGCCGAGGTGCTTGCTTCAAGCCATATAAACTTTTCTGCAATCTGCACACCAAATTCTCCTTACCCTTGACCTCAAATCCTTGTGGCTGAACCATATATATTTCTTCATCCAAATCACCATGAAGAAAGGCTGTTTTAACATCAAGCTGCTCTAAATGCAAATCTTCAGTAGCCACAATACTTAAAACAGTACGAATAGAAGTCATTTTAACAACTGGAGAAAATATCTCATCAAAATCAATACCATGTTTCTGTGCAAATCCTTTTACAACTAATCTGGCTTTAAATCTTTTCGTACCTCCATCCTCTTCTTTGATCCTGTAAACCCATTTATTCTGTAAAGCCCTTTTACCTGCAGGTAACTTACATAAATCCCATGTCTGATTTTTCAGCAAAGAGTCCATTTCATCTGTCATTGCAGACTCCCACTGAAGCTTTGTATCCACCTGCACAGCTTCATTATAACATTCAGGTTCACCAGCATCTGTTAATAGAATAGAATACAAAGATGGAGAAAATCTTTCTGGAGGTCTACTTAGCCTTGTTGACCGTCTAACACTCACTGGGGTGTGTGGTATTTGTTGTTGCTGTTGTTGCGGAGCATAAGGAACTACTGGAACATGAACTTGTGGAGTATCATCCAGTACTACATAGTCATTTTCTTTCTTCTCATGCTGCAGCAACAGATCTTTGTACAATACTTTCTCATTGAATATGACATCCCTGCTTCTTACAATTTTATGATTTTCAAAATCCCAAAGCCTATAACCAAATTCATCAATGCCATACCCAACAAATACACATTTCTTTGACTTAGCTTCCAGCTTGGTTCTATTTTCAGAATCTATAAGTGCAAAAGCTTCACAACCAAAGGTTTTGAGAAAAGAATAACTCACCTTCTTACCACTCCATGCTTCCTCTGGAATACCACAGTCCAAAGGAGTAGAGGGGCCTCTATTGATTAAATAAATAGCATTGTTCACTGCCTCTGCCCACATATTTTTGGGCAGCCTAGCATGCAACCTCATACTCCTTGCACGCTCCATTATTGTCTTGTTCATGCGTTCAGCCACTCCATTTTCTTGTGGAGTCCTTGGTACAGTTTTCTGCCTACAAATACCATTAGAGGAACAATATTCTTCAAATTCTGTGCTGCAATACTCACCACCATTATCAGATCTGAGACATTTTAACTTTTTACCAGTCTCAGTCTCAACCAAGCATTTCCATTTCTTAAAAGTTTGAAATACATCAGATTTCTGTCTAAGGAAATAAATCCATACTTTTCTTGTTGCATCATCTATAAATGTAACATAATACAGAGAGCCACCAAGGGAAGATACCTGAGCTGGTCCCCATACATCTGTATGCACAAGCTCTAATCTCTCATTTTTCTTTTCCTTCCCACTCTTCACAAAACTAACTCTCTTTTGTTTTCCATAAACACAACTTTCACAGAAATCCATATTGACACATTTCAGACCAGGTAAAACTTTCTTTGAATGAAGTAATTTCATACCTTTTTCACTCATGTGCCCGAGTCTGTTGTGCCACAGTGCTGTGTCAAAATCTACAGCAACAGTTTGATGTTCTTCCTGCTCAACTGCAGCCACTGTTCCTGAGCATTCATTATCTTCTGAAACAATTAAAGTAGAAGGAACAGTATGACCTGTACAAAGATATAAGGTGCCTACTTTCACACCTTTTGCTACTACTAAGGAACCTTTTGAAACCTTCCAATTTTTATCATTAAAAGTAACTGTGCAACCCTCATCACCCAGTTGCCCTGCTGAAATTAAATTCCTACTCAGTCTTGGAACATGTCTTACCTCTTGTAGTAGCCAATGATTCCCATTCTGCAACTTAATCTTAATTTTTCCCTTTCCAACAATCTGACAGGGTTCATTATCTCCCAAATAAACTAGCCCAAAATCCCCTTGGACATAATCAACAAAATAACTTCTATGGGGTGTAGCATGAAATGAAGCCCCAGAATCTAAAACCCATGAATCATCAATACTTTCTAAGGACAAGAGCAAAGCATCCTCCTCAGATTTGTTACTTACCACATTTGCCTCCTTGTTTCCATCATTTTTGTCTCCTTGATCTTTCTTCCGAGACCAACAATCTTTCTTCTTATGACCTGGTTTTCCACAGTACCAGCAATCATTTGGCCCTTTAAATTCAGACCTCTTTCCCTTTGATTTTCCTCTTGATTTCCCACGATTTCCAGAGTTGTTTCCTCTATCTCTTGTTCTACCTCTGCTTTCTGTGTTCAATACACTACCCGATGTGGATGCCCCTGAGCTTTTCCTACGAATTTCCTCGCTCAATATAACACCAATAACATCATCATACTTTAGGGTATTAGAACCAGAAATAGAATTACTAACAGCCATTACCAAGCCATTCCAGCTTTCTGGCAAAGAACACAAAATCAAGAGAGCCCTAACCTCTTCATCAAAAGTAATTTTAACTGAGGTTAATTGACTTGTAACTGTATTAAACTCATTCAAATGATCAGTAACTGATCCACCTTCTACCATTTTCATATTAAATAAATGCTTCATAAGAAATACCTTGTTTGAAGCTGAAGGCTTTTCATACAACTTCGCTAGGGTTTCCATCAAATCTTTAGCTGTCTTTGCTTCAGTAATATTGAATGCCACCGATTGTGCCAGGCATAGACGAATACTCCCTAGTGCCTTCCTATCCAAAATATCCCAATCCTCCTGAGACATTGATTGCTCTTTCTTGGCTACTCCCTCTAATGGCCGCCATAGATCCTTCTGATAGAGATAATCCTCCATTTGCATCTTCCATAACTGGAAGTTCTGCCCATTAAACTTATCAACCTTCAGCCTACCCTCTTCTGCCATTTCTCCCACTTAACCGAGAGACTCTCCCACTAACTCGTGAGACCTGCTTCAGAGAATAGATGAAAGAACGAATGAAATAACCTCGCTCTGATACCACTTGTTAGGATTAACAAGGCAGAAATAACAATTATGTGCAAATATAACTAATATCAGAAAATAATAAACCACACAGAATAGAACACAATGGCACACAGATTTAACATGGTTCACCCAATCCCTGGGCTACGTCCACCAACAGCAAGTCCAATATTATTATCATCCAGTGATTACAACCTGATTACAATCCGTAATCCCTTATAGCCCAACTCTGCCGCAAGTACTAAAATCATACATCGAAAAAATCCCTAACCCTAAGCCATATTATACAATATTTTTCCCGCTTTAGGGTTAGAATGAGTTATAAGTAGTCGGCCCAAATAACCGAAAAAAGTAGTCGGCCTCAAAAAAAAAATTTCCTCGGGGGCTGCGCCCCCGAACCCCTGCTCTTGGGGGCTGCCGCCCCCAAACCCCCGCTCGGGGCCCTGCCCGGCCCCGAACCCCGGCAAGGTCGGGAGGAAAAGTGTACAGTACTTTCCTGGATAGTACTTTCCTGATTAGTCACCACAAGCTAACAAAAATTTGTATAATGTAAGCTTAGGTGTTGATACAAATTTTCATCAAGATATAATTTTTAAAATTTTGTTCATCCGCAAGCTATTGAAGATTTCTCAGTTTTTAAAGGTTATGTGTTAGTGTCATTATAATATATGGTGGATCTTGATATGAAACCTTAGGTCTCTATTATAATAATTTATGCCATCTTACCTTAAGATGGCGTAAAAAAAACACTTCATAGAAAGGCATAGTATAGTAGATGACATGTGGTAGGAGATTCTTCATGTGTAGAATTATTAAATTGTGGTCTACTTGAGGGGTATGGTGTTGTGCAAGTGTGTCTTGCAAAAATTGATGGGCAAAGAGTATTTTTTAGGCTTCTTGTCATGTGTAGAGTTATTTAGAAATATTATATGGTATGTTAAAAATGAAATTTAAAGAAAGTGCATGAACCAATGCTAGTTCAATTTGTCAATAGTGCACAAACTAATGTTAGTTCAATTTGTCAACATTTGAACAATAATAGTGTTAATATATCATAATAATGTTAAAAATGGCATTTTAGTGAGATAACAATAATTTAATGCAAATGACATTTGTAAAGATATGTATAAAGTGATTTTACATAAGAAAATAAGAAGTGATTTATTGTTGATCTAATACATTCAAACTACCTTCAAATTTTTATATTTGAGCCTAATATTATGTAACAAAGGCTTTGGACATGCATAATACTACAATGGACAATTGATAATAGTATTGTCATTTTATATTGAAAATTACACCAGTAGTAAATGTGGGAATGTAATGCTCCCTATTGGGACTTTACTTGATTTACTCTTAAATCCCCAACTAGAGTTAGGGTTGCGCTTGGAATTGAGAATTTAACTTAATCTCTGTAATATTTCCTATTAGGAGAGCACCGATTTCCAATAGTTGACACACATAATTATGAATTTTAATTCAATTAAGGAATAATCATTGATTCATAGTACATACTTAAGCCCTAATTCTTTGCATCTCTCCTAATTGGTACTGTTCTCAGGTGTAGAAAAATTTTGTGACCTCTCTCTCACAAGACTCTTAACCATCTTGGGACCCTCCCTCCATGTGATTGAATTAATTTTCCATGTATTAGCAGGGTAATTCACCAAGTATATATTACTTTCTTATATATTATGAATATATGTATATATTTGTCTAATATAAAGTTAATATATAGTTTATATTTTATTATTATTAATAGATAATAAATAAATATAATAAAATATAATAAATAATTATATGCCGAACTTATTATGGTTAACAATATGGGCCTATTATGTCCAAGGCAAACTAAATACTCTCAATATCTAAGATATTCCCAAATGAAGGTAATCAACCTATCAACATGCATATTTTGTGATGTCGCATTTTGAAGTAACCACCCCCAAATTATAAGAGCCAAACCCCTCTGCCCATGATAATCAACCAACATGGATAGTAGACTTTTTGAATCTTTATGTGAACAAGAGAACCTCCAATGGATGTCAATGAAGATAGAATTAATGAAAAAAGATGTTTTTTCACCTCTTAATGAGAATGAATATGACATACTTTCATCACAAGGAATCCACCTAGCTAATTTTTTCCCTTGTTTGATGCTTTTTAGGAATGAATTTTGATGTCCTTATATAGATTTCTACATGCAGGGATCACACCTCTTCATAGGTGATGAGATGCATCCTTGTTTCTCAATTGTTCTATAATGCTAAGGTTATTTTCTTAAATGCATAATTTGATTGTCATTAAAATATTATAATTCATATGGACAAATTATTTATATACATATAGATTGGACTAAGCATTCAATTTATTTATTTCCCTTTGAGGCTGCCATTTCTTTCCAAACATGGGCCTTTTTAAAAAAAATTTGATCTACTGTAGTCAATGTTCCATAAAATTACTTAATAATGGTTAACACTTAATTGAAATCCATTAGGTATTTTAAAGAAAAAATAAATCACAAATTATTTATAGTTATTGATTATTACCACATTAGAATTTAGGTATTAAAATATTACAAGGAAGAAGATATTTTATGCTCTAAATCGCTTTCATTGCCTATTAGTCATGGGTCTTAGTAATTTCTTCGTCCTCGTAAAGAGTATACATTGGAAGCCTGCTAGCCATTCGCAATTATATTATGTTATAAGTTATCATTTGTTTAGTTATTTACTATTCCTATTTTGGAAGGGAATATTACAAGAGATATAGTTGTGAAGTTTCCTAAAATGATGTATGCTATTCATTTGATATATTTTTTATTTCTATATATTAATATTTTTATATCAAGATAATCATATTTTTATTACATTGTTAATGATACATAGATGTATTTATTCTTACATATGTCTTGAAATGGAAATAATGAAGTTTGTATCCTATTGAATATTCTTAATTATATTTATTTATTTGATAAAAATTATATATTTTGAGGGTGTTTGGGGATGATTGTTTTGAGCAATATTGAGTAGGGTGAAATGATCTTTGATGAATATCAAGGAAAAGAAGGGTAAAACTTTTATGAGGATGGAGGAAAAGTAGAGGAAGATAAATTGGAGGCAAGCAAAAGAAGATAATGAAAATGACAATTGAGGAAGATGAGGAAGAGGAAGGTATGGTAAAAAAACATGGTATATGTACATAGATAATATGGATATATGTATGTATGTATTAGATTAGAAATAAAGCTATTCAACTTCAACATTGGTCAAGGGTTGATTTAGGTTCATTTATTTTCGATTTCGATGCTTACTTTTTAGAGTTTTACCATTGCCATCATAAATAAAAAGAATATACATTGTTGGTTGTCAACCATACAGGCAAGAAGAATAAAAAATAGTAATGCTTAGGGAAGATCCTTTAGAAAAAAATGTGGGGCTTTTTCTTGTGATATTGACAAACAAGGTTCAAACCTCATTGGATCACTTTGCATCATGTTAACAATAGAGATTGATTATCTAAGTGTTAAGACCCCAAAATATTATAAGGGAATTGTATACTTCTAATATAGAAGTTGAGGACTCTAGTAGTGATGTCCTTGACTGGATGTAAATGAAGATCTTAAGTGGTAGGATATTTTCAAGGCTTGCTAAAGTACTAAATTATAAATTTTTGAAAGAAAAGGAAAGTAGATATACTCTGGATGATAATGCTGGATGAGGATAACTATGGCGAGTTCATCATCATGAAAAATATGTGTTTGAGGAGGATTTACTATGATGAGTTGCTCACCATGAAAATGATGTGTTTGGCGAGGATTTATTTCAACAATATGTTGAGGGTAATAACAGTTTGATAAATACCAACATAAAGAAAGGTAGAATTTTCTTGAGGATGAAGAAGGAAAAGTAGAGGAAGATAAATAGGGAACAAGGAAAATAATATAATGAAAGTGGCATTGAGGAAGTTTTTTATTAAGGAAAAAGTAGGTTTTGGAGGGGCCCCAAAACCCTATACAGAAATGTCACAAAAGATATTCAAGCCCATAGAAAGGAACAGATCAAGACTTAAACGAGGGTTTTAACTCTAGACTTAGTCAACCTAGAAAAAACATTACATGAGAAGAAATACATGAAAACACAATAAGGAGAAAGGATAAAAATATCTCAATCTAAATCTAAAAGCATCCATCATTAAGATATATCTTTGGATCCCTTTTTATGGGACCAAAGAGTCATATCAAAAGAGGATGAAGACCTCTTAGGGTGTTTACCTTTTATCATGATCAAGCCTTCTTCCACCTTTGTAGCCACATTTTGTCAGGCCATTGAATCCATCACAAAACTCCTCTCACCCGTGGGGAGGACAACACACTGTACAAAACCAGTCAAATGAGAACCAGGAAAAGACACGACCCCAGAGCTAGCAACAACCAAAGAGATAGAACCAACTGAATTTCCAATAGGAAACCTATCATAATCCATCACTATCGTAGTGGGAGAACCAGTAGAACAAGCATGACCCTAATGAAAATCACCAACTGAACCATTAGGTAAAGGGACCATGCTAGAGCAGTTACGCCAATAGGAACCTTATCAGAAACCATCATAGAAGCAATAGGATGAGAACCAACAGAACCTCAATCAGAATCTTGTAACCCATTGATAGGAATATCCTACCCAACCATTAGGGAAGAATTCTTGAAAACCATTTAATGTTGAGAAAAGACACCTTTCCACCATGAAGAGGGCTTCTATGATTTCACTTTCTTTAGATCATAATTAGTCGTTACATTCCCAATTTTGTGCATGAAACCCCTTAAATTGCATTAATATCCACCAGAATACGAGCATAGGTGGAGTAAAAAATATCAGAAGACTTTGCATCCACCATCACAAAACCTCTAAGCGCTTCTCCCACTTCTTTCATAAGCGAGTCCAACCAAAGATGAAGTGGGAGGTATGGGAGTTTCACCCAAATTGGCATCTTGTTGAAAGTTTTAGAAGAAGGGTTGAAATTTAGATGTCATGGTTTTACCAGCAATGGGAAATGATCCTCCCAACTGAAAAAAAGATCACACAGAATAAACTTTTTGTCCACATCTTTTTCAAAATTGTCAATATAGAATTCCTTAGCCATAGGGAAAATTTGGACATGTCAGAGAGGATGGGTTCCCAATGCTTAGAAAGGTCTGATGCAGCCGGGTCGATCTCTACTACATAGAGGAAAGTGGGATAGAGGGGAAAGAACATTGGGCGACAAGATTTACAGTTTAGGACATTTAATTTAGGGTTTAGCATTTTGAGCTTAAATAGATAGATAGAGTGACAATGGGGGAGAGAGGGAAATAGGTGTGGGATGGAGAGAGTTGGGTGAGAGGGAGACACAGGTAGGAAAGATATAGGAGGAAAAATGGAATATAGCAAGAGAGGGATAAATGAGTTGAGGCTTTATGATTTCATCATTAAGGTTTTGGAGTTTGGAGAAATAGAGAGGGAGATAGAGAGGTGGGGAGAGGGGATTATAATTCATATAGACTAATTATTTATATACATATAGATTGGACTGAGCATTCAATTTATTTATTTCCCTTTGAGGCTGTCATTTCTTTCCAAACATGGGCCTTTTTTAAAAAAAATTGATCTACTATAGTCAATGTTCCATAATATTACTTAATAATGGTTAACACTTAATTGAAATCTATTAGGCATTTTAAAGAAGAAAAATAAATCACAAATCATTTATAGTTATTGATTATTACCACATTAGAATTTAGGTATTAAAATATTACAAGGAATAAGATATTTTATGCTCTAAATCATTTTCATTGCCTATTAGTCATGGGTCTTAGTAATTTCTTCATCCTTGTAAAGAGTATATGTTGGAAGCCTGCTAGGCATTTGCAATTATATTATGTTATAAGTTATCATTTGTTTAGTTATTTACTATTCCTATTTCGGAAGGGAATATTACAAGAGATATAGTTGTGATGTTTCCTAAAATGATGTATGCTATTCGTTTGATGTATTTTTTATTTCTATATATTAATATTTTTATATCAAGATAATCATATTTTTATTACATTGTTATGATACATTGATGTATTTATTCTTGCATGTGTCTTGAAATGGAAATAATGAAGTTTGTATCTTATTGAATATTCTTAATTATGTTTATTTATTTGATAAAAATTAAATATTTTGAGGGTGTTTGGGGATTATTGTTTTGAGCAATATTGAGTAGGGTGTAATGCACTTTGATGAATATCAAGGAAAAGAAGGGTAAAACTTTCATGAGGATGGAGGAAAAGTAGAGGAAGATAAATTGGAGGCAAGCAAAAGAAGATAATGAATATGACAATTGAGGAAGATGGGGAAGAGGGAGGTATGGTAAAAAATATGGTATATATACGTAGATAATATGGATATATGTATGTATGTATTAGATTAGAAATAAAGCTATTCAACTTCAACATTGGTCAAGGGTTGATTTAGGTTCATTTATTTTGGACACTTACTTTTTAGAGTTTTACCATTGCCATCATAAATAAAAATAATATGCATTATTGGTTGTCGACCATACAAGAAAGAAGAATAAAAAATAGTAATGCTTATTGAAGATCCTTTAGGAAAAACGTGGGGCTTTTTCTTGTGGTATTGACAAACAAAGTTCAAACCTCATTAGATCACTTTGTATCATGTTAACAATAGAGATTGATTATCTAAGTGTTAAGGGTAAAAGTACAATAAGCTGTCACCCTTTTACAAAGGGAAAGGCTAACAAAATCAAAGTTGTTCAACTTCAATAGTATAAAAGTGATATTTATGTTTAGAATTTGAATAGGATGTAAACTAATTAAATGTGATAAAATAGATGAAGTTTATGATTAATATTTTTAATAATTTATTTGAATAAGAATTGATATGTTTTTTTCATTTTTAAATACAATTTTTTAGTTGTTGAAAAATGTTGAAAATTAGGGGTCTAGTTCCCACCAAAAAATTATATGTAAATAAATATTTTTTCCACTAATTTCAAAATATGTCATAAATGGCATATATAGCTAGTGCATGAAGAAATAAAAATTGGTTTGTGACTTAAATTTTCTCTTTTATAACAATTCAAATTTCAACTCACTGAAATCGACAGTTTTCATCTCACAACATATTTTTCATAACAAATTTATCCCTATCAAAAAAATATATATATATTCTTGAAGAGGACTCTCTCCTCTAGTGCACCATATGTTTTTCAAATTTATTTAATATGATTTACTATTTTTTTCTTTCTTCGAATCAACATCTCCTTGACTATTAAAATACTTACTTGCAATATTTTTTAATTACAACAAACTCTGTCTAATTAAAACACTATAAAATCTATATGAAGATATTCTTGACTCTAATCTCTACAAAAAAATATTTTTTTATTTTAAAAAAAATATCATTAAAAATATTAAGAGCTATTGAAACACCACTTCTTTAAAATAATTTTATTTTTATGATAATTAGACCCAAAATGGTATAAAACATACATTTAATTACATCTAGAGACATAACCCTACATTAGCATCAAACCTTATAAAAAGGTCATCCATAAAAAATGGTGTAAGAAAAAATACTCTTCATATTCTTATTGCCAGCCTATTAAAAAACTAAACATAAAGCCAAACAAAATGAACTTAATAAATAATACGAACAGTCGATACAAGCCTCATCGGACATTTGGCAGCAAATTTCCCCCAGAGTCTGCGACGAACTACTCTGTACTGCCGTTGATCGCACGAAATAGAATTCTTAAGGGATGGACTAATTATCTGTCTATTACTTCACTTCAATTCGTGATAACTTTTGCCCCGCAAATGATCTTGGATTTGAATAATCTTAAGTTTACTTAGGGTTTGATATTTGGCGGATGTGGCCGATAGAATGTATGAGGAGGAAACTCTGGTTATATAGAGGAAGGGAATAAACGAACAGAGTAGCGAGAGAGAAAACGGAAAATTTTAAAATTCCGACGTTGGCCCTCGTGGTCAGAGCTCTAATTTGAACATGGACCGCCTATGGCCCACATTCATGAGGAAAAGCTAATGATTTCACTAATGGCATCACTTGTCAACAAATTTTTTTAAGGGAAATTTATTTTTATAATCACTGATGGTGTCACCTGTCAACAAATTTTTTTCAATGAAATAACCAAAATTTTAAAATCATTTTGAAATAATCAGGGCATATGCTAAAAGTTCAATTTTTTTCCCTTTTTTTCCTTTTTCTTCCTTATACAATTCATGTGTTTTAAATACAGGAGGATTGTATCGGGAATTTGCAGAGACTAAGGAAAAATTGGGGCTCAGCGGAGTGGAGATTGTAGCAGAGGATTTGCAACGGTAGGTGCAGGTTTGCATGGGAGGAAAGTGCAAAAAAATGGGATCTGAGAAATTGCTGGCTGTGTTTGAGGAGAGCATAAATAAATCTGGAATGGGATGTGCAATTCAGGCTATGGGCTGCAAAAGTGCACCCAATGTGAAGACGCAGAATGAATTTTCCAAAAAATTGCATGTGGGAGTTGGGATTGGAGATGTAGATTTGGTTTTGAATGACCAGTTTGGATTGAAACCAGAGAAGGATGAATTGAAGGAGAAGATCCTTGTTCAATCTTGATCTTTTCTTTTCTAGGTTCTACGAATTTATGCTCCATAGAATGTGGATGGATTTTTTGAAATTGTATATAAAAATTTCAATCTCATGTAAATAGTATTTTTTATTCTTGTCCTTGAATTGAGATCTCCTTTTTTATCTCTAAGTTTGTTGGAGTGTCATTTTTCTTTATGAGTTTGAATCACCACTTCGGCTTAAAACAAGAGAAGGATGGATCGAAGGACAAGTTGTTCAATCTTGAATTTTTTCTTGGTGTTGTTCGACTTTATGCCCCATAGAATATGGAAGAATTCTTTAAAATTTTAATATTAAAGAATGAAAGTTTCCTTTCATGATTGAGGACTTGCAACTCTACACAGAATGAGGGCCTGGAGATAGTGTTTTTTAATAATCTTCTTCCATATTCTTATTTTGTCAAAATTAGACATGGACAGGTGTAAGTTACCCTTCTAATTTGATAATGTGCATAGTTGTGTGTCCAGTGCTTTGCCAAAAATTTACTAAATTGATTAGTGCATTTTAATATTTAAATATAGTTTGACATAGAAGAAAGTCGGAAAGCTATTATTTAATATTTTTAAAGAATTTAATGTAAGACAATCTATCACCTAAAAATAACACTACAATTTCATGGTGTGTAAACTATTTTTTATTTAGTAAGATTAATTTTTGAATTTGATGAATATATATATATACATAGTATTATAAATATATACAAAAGAAAATTTGAAGTGAACAATTCAATTTATGTGTCAATAAAAAGATCTAGATTTATTAAAAAAAAGTATGTTCAATATACAGAATAAAATTAAAATGATAAATGAGAAGATTTCATGAGTCGAGAGAGAATTAGAAAAGTAAATATTCTAATAAATATAATTACAAAAAGAAGATTTTTTTGGGTCATTGTTGATTATAATAGAAAAGAACTTCTTTTCAGAAGATAAGGAGAGACTCCTTTTGGGAAGATAAGGAGAGACATCAATAAATGATTTGATTAAGAAAATGGATGAACCTTCATATCATTTATTTCTCTAAAAAATAATAACATTTATTTTTATATTATTATAGCCATAAAAATAAGAATCACAAAATGAGACGATAAATGATATAAGAATATTACAATATTAAATATACAACAAATTTTACATACTTTGTAGCATATAAGAATAATGAGTTATATGTTGATATTTGAAAAAAAAAATTTAAATATTTTTAAACTATCAAAAGACTGTAAAGAAATAAGAATCAATCAAATAGACTTTAATCACAAGAGAAAAAATTAATTCAATACAAAATGAAGGGGATTCTAATATAAAATGCAACAAAGAGGCTCTCTCAAGGTGTTGAAACTAAATATCTCAATGACCAATGCATAGAGAAACAAGAAATGAAGATATTGCTAGAAATTTGTTGTAGAGTGAATAATAGAGAATAGAATGATATTCAAAAGAGAATAAAATTCAAAAGTATGAGAGAATTCTTGAGAGAAAAATTTAGAATATTCTATACAAAAACTTAGTATTCGAGAGATTTTAGAAACTTAGTTTATTATTTTTGAATGAAGAACAAATTCAAAATCTTGGAAATGTATTGAGGGAATTTTACTGTCACAATGAGAGCTAATATATAAATATATTGGTAGTCATCATATTAATTGATGACTAAAGAGTTTCTTAGGTCACATCAAAATGGCCTACCACAACCACTAATTTATGTTTTACCTTTTATTTCATGACAAATAAATATATTATTTCACTAAGGTCAAAATAGACATGCTAAAGTCCAAAGACTTAGAGGTGTAATAATATGATTAAACCATGAGAAATAAAATCAAAATTTTATAAAGGACTTCATATTTTACATAATCAATAATATTGGTATGGTTTTCCACTTGGATTGGGAAAAAGTACAAAAAATTATAGGTTGGGGTATGTCTTTATATTATGGTTAAGGTTAGGGATTGTGTTAGGGTTAGGATTTAGGGTAAGTGTTAGGATTAGGGTTTAGTATTTATGATTAGGGTTTAGTATTTAGGATTAGATTTATAATTAGGGCTTGCCATTTAGGATTATGGTTTAGGTAAGGATTTAAAATTTATGGTTTAGTATTTAAGATTAGGGTTAGGATTAGGGTTTAGCTTTTATGATTACAGATTAACATTTAAGATTTAGGGTTATGGTTAAGATTAAGATTATGATATTGATTTACATATGGTTAGTATTATAGTTAGGATTAGGGTTAGGGTTTACCATTTAGGATTAAGTTTTAGGTTTAGCATTTAGGATTAGATTTAAAATTAGGGGTTATCATTTATGATTATGGTTTAGGTAAGGATTTAGGATTTATGGTTTAGCATCTAGGATTAGGGTTTAGTATTTAGAATTAGGGCTTAGCATTTAGTATTAGGGATTAGTGTTTAAGATTTAGAGTGACGATTAGGCTAAGGGTTATGGTATCAATTTATGTATTGTTAGTATTATGATTAGGGTTAGGATTTAGCATTTAGTATTGAGGGTTATACTTATGATTAGGATAATGGTACATGTTTGCATCATAATTGGTGCTATGGTTAGGGTTAGGGTTTGTATTAAGGTTTAGTATTTAGGATTAGAGTTTACTATTGAGTATTAGGGTTAGGATAAGGGTCTATAATTTGTAATTAGTGCTTAATATTTAAAATTAGGGTTTAACATTTACGATTAGGGTTTACTATTGAGTGTTATAGTTTAGTTTATGATTTATGATTTAGTATCTACCATTAGGTCTTCGCATTTACAATTATAGTTAGGAGTAGGAATTAGCATTTAGGATTAGGATTTAGCTTTTATTATTATAGTTTATCCTTTACAATTTGGGTTCACCATTTACGATTATGCTTTAGGTTAGGATTTAGGATTTATAGTTTAGCATCTAGGATTATTGTTTAGCATTTAGGAATAGGGTTATGATTTATCAATTAGGGTAGGGATTAAGGTTTATGATTAATGATTAGTGTTCAAAATATAGGATTTAGGTTTATGATTAAGATTAGGGTTAGGGGATGGGTTCACATCATAGTTAGTACTGAGTTAGCATTAGGATTTGGGTTTGGCATTTAGGATTAGGGTTAAAATATGCTGAGATGTACCATTTACGATTAGGGTTTAGCATATAATATTAGGGTTTATCATTTAAGAACATGCTTTATCTTAGGATTTAGGATTTAGGGTTTAGGAATCAGGGTTAGAATGAGGGTTTAACATTTAGGATTAAGGTTACAATTAGGGTTTATCATTTAGGATTATAGTTGAGAAATAAGGATTATGGTTTAACATTTATGATTGGGGAAAAGATTAGAGTTTAGAATTTATGATTAGGTTTTAGCATTTGGGATTATGGTTTAGAATGTAGGGTTTAGGATTGTGGTTAGGATTAGGATTAGGGTATTGGTTTACATAAGGTCAATATTATGATTAGGGTTAGGGTTAGGGTTAGGGTTAGGGTTAGAATTAGAGTTTATGGTAGCCATTATGATTAGGGTTAGGGCTAGGATGAGGGTTTGTATTAAGGTTTAGTATTTAGGATTAGAGTTTAGTATTGAGTATTAGGGTTAGGATAAGGGTCTATAATTTTTAATTAGTGCTTAACATTTAAGATTATGGTTTAAAATTTACAATTAGGGTTTACTATTGAGTATTGTAGTTTAGTTTATGATTTAGGATTTAGTAGCTACCATTAGGTCTTGGCATTTACAATTATAGTTAGGCATAGAAATTAGCATTTAGGATTAGGTTTTAGCTTTTCTTATTATAGTTTATCCTTTACAATTTGGGTTCACCATTTAGGATTATGCTTTAGGTTAGGATTTAGGATTTGTAGTTTACCATCTAGGATTATTGTTTAGCATTTAGGAATAGGGTTATGATTTATCAATTAGGGTAGGGATTAAGGTTTATGATTAACAATTAGTGTTCAAAATATAGGATTTAGGTTTATGATTAAGATTAGGGTTACAGTATGGGTTCACATCATAGTTAGTACTGAGTTAACATTAGGATTTGGGTTTGGCATTTAGGACTAGGGTTAAGATTAGGTTTTAGAATTTAGGATGCAACATTTACAATTAGGGTTTAGCATATAATATTAGAGTTTATCATTTAAGAACATACTTTATCTTAGGATTTAGGATTTAGGGTTTAGGAATCAAGGTTAGAATAAGGGTTTAATATTTATGATTAAGGTTACAATTAGGGTTTATCATTTAGGATTATAGTTGAGCAAAAAGGATTATGGTTTAACATTTATGATTGGAGTTAAGATTACAATTTAGAATTTATGATTAGGTTTTAGCATTTGGGATTATGGTTTAGAATGTAGGATTTAGGGTTATGGTTAGGATTAGGATTAGGGTATGGGTTTACATAAGGTCAATATTATGATTAGGGTTAGGGTTAGGGTTAGAATTAGGGTTTACCATATAGGAATAGGGTTTACATAATGTATAAGATTAAGATATGGTTTAGGATTATCACAATAGTTTGATCACTTATCCAAAACCCTACCCATCACATGGACCTTAAATATATTTCTAAGATCCTATAAATATTTGGTCACCCTAAGTATAATTCAAACCATAACATTAACCTTGAATCTTAACCAAACCCTAAATTATATCCTAATCTAAATTCTAACTCTAATCACTTTTCTAACCTAAACACTAACCCTAATAAGAATTTAAATCCTTGCATGAGCCATATGTTAAACTGTAACCTAACACTAACCATAACGTGGGCCTTCAAACCCTAACCATAATCCTAAATCTCAAATCGATTCCTAACCCCATGTCTAACCTAAACACTCACTCTGACCCTACTCATGATGTAAACCTTGATTTTAACCATAGTCCTTACCATAATCCTTAACTCTAACCCTTTTTATAATACAAAACCTAATCTCAACCATGATGGAAACATAACCCTAACTATACTCTAAAAATAACTCAAATCTAACCCTTACAATATTTTTAAGCCTAACCCTAGATATAACCCTAACCCTAACCTCTTTCCCAACAATTGTGAAAACCTTATCCAAGTAACCAAAATCCAAACGATAATTCTAAAACCTAGCCCTAATCATAATCCGACCTCAAACCATAAACCTTAACCATACCCATAAATCTAATTCCAACCCTAAATCCAAAGTCTATTCATAATTCTAACCCTAACTCTAACCCTAATTATATCCCTAACCCTAACATAATTCTCACACCAATATTAAACCTTGACTGTGACCACAAAGTCAACCTTAACACTAAACCCTAACCCAAATCATAATATTAAATATAAACCCAACTCTAACCATAATATAAAATTTACCCATGAAATAAATGTTAAGCTTAATTATAACCTTAATCAAATTAATTTATTCAATATGTTATGCACACTGCGGCTGCTACTAGCTAATGTATACTCTATATTTAAAATACGTCGAGATGTATTGAGGCGTTTAATTTTTTCATCATTCGCCTTTAATAAAATTAAAGTTGAAAAAATTCAACGCCTCGATACATCTCAATGTATTTTAAATATAGAGTATATATTAGCTAGTAGATATTTCCAATTGGAAAATTTATAGCACTTATCTAACTTAGCTAGAATGAATCTAGCTAGACCACATGTTTGACCAAAAATAATTTTTAGTGAGAAATACTAAAATTCAGCTGTACTGATAAGTTAGCCTAAAAGGTGACACTTGATTGTGCTTTTACCCTTAAGACCCCAAAATATTATAAGGGAATTTTATACTTCTAATATAGAAGTTGAGGAATCTAGTAGTAATGTCCTTGAGTGGATGTAAATGAAGATCTTAAGTGGTAGGAGATTTTCAAGGCTTGCTAAAGTACTAAATTATAAATTTTTGAAAGAAAAGGAAAGTAGACATTCTCTAGATGATAATGCTTGATGAGGAGAACTATGGCGAGTTCATCATCGTGAAAAATATGTGTTTGAGGAGGATTTACTATGATGAGTTTCTCACCATGAAAATGATGTGTTTGGGGATGATTTATTTCAAAAATATTTTGAGGGTAGTAAGAGTTTGATAAATGTATGCACCCTAAAATGGTCGCCTAGACTTTGGGCCCCATTTCTGCAATTTATCAAATCACTGAATCAATATTTTTAAATATCAACAATATCAATTATATCAATTTTCTTGATCAAATCATAATCAATTCAATATTTCCTAAGGTTTGAGCCTTATTTAATTTTAAAAAAATAAAAATAAAAATCTTATTTAATTAAGAAAACATGCTCCCTTTTAATCAATTAAAAATCTCTTTTAATTAAATAATAAAATCACTTTATCCTAAGCCTTTATTTAATTAAAAGGAATTTCCTCCCCTTTTATTTAAATAAAAAATCTCCACTTTTCCTCTTATCCTAAGTTGCACAAATAAAGCATTTATTCTTATTTTATAAAAGGGAAAAAGCACTTTTTGTCTTATATGGACATAAAGTCAACTCATATTTTCCTATTGGAGGATATTTGTGCACAAGGATCAAGCTTCTATTTTTCTCTATCGTTGATTAAGTCTTTTGCCTCTTAATATCGATCGTCCATTGATTCTCATTCTCTATAAAAGAAGAGCTCTTTTCCTCATTTTCATATCTTAATTTTTCATACTAATATTATGCTGCAGGTTTTCTAGGTCATTTGGAGCTCTTTGAAGACATTCTACATCCAAGCTTTGAAGACTTTTTATTGCATTTCATTGTAGTTGCATATTTCATTTCTTAGTTGCATTATCATGGCATATTAGCTTAAATTTCCTTTTATGCAATAGATTAACTTGCATTGTCATATAGATTTGCATTACATTGCATTCATTTGGATTTCATTGGAGATATTGGCATTGTTGCCCTTGTCTTTGATTTGAAATCTCTCATTGTATGGTTGACTAACAAGGTCATGAGTTTATAGCTCTAGCTCAAAGCAATTTTATAAATCTTGCAACTCTATGCATAAAGAGCTATGGATCGATTTGTGAGGGCTCATTCTTGAGTTTTCTTGCATGTAAGGATTCATAGAAGTGTGGTCACATTTTCACCATACATTTTTGGCGCCCACCGTGGGGCAACCCACTTTTACATGTTGGTTTTGATTATTTTTGGAGCTAACCCTTGTGCATATTTGTTTGGAGATGGAAAACCCTAGATTTTCAAAGATTTGATCATATCTTCCAAATAGCTTGGTGTTTTTGTTTGAAAATTTTTTTGTGGGTTGGTGACATATCAGAGAAGCTCCAAAACAAAATTTAGATTTTTTGAAGGTGATTTGTATTTTTTATGTTTTTTTTTAATTTTTCATAAAAAATTGATTTTTGGTGCAAATCAGCATATTTTTCAAAAAAATTTACATTTCTGGAAAGGTCTTGAAATTCTATAGGGGGTCCATTCACTGTGTTTTTAATTTAGAGGTCATATCATAGCTCATTTGGTCAATTTACAAAAACTAGTATGTTTTGGTAAAATAGCTCTCTAGGGCACAAATGAAAAAATCTTTTCAAAATTTTGACATTTTTGGAAAGCTCTTTATTTTTTGATAGAGGTCTATTTTCTGCGTTTTAGGTTTAGGGTCTAGATTCATGTGGTATAAGTCCAATCTTGTTGACAAGGTCAAAAATCAAAATTTTAAAAAAGGGTATTTGATGATTAGTTTGCATTTATTTTTCACATGGTTCAATGCATGATGTGAGTTGTCATTTGAATTATTTATTGGTTATTATTGCTCCTAACAATTGATTTTTAGATCTAACCATCTTAGGGTTTGCATAAGTTGTATATATATTGCATATCTTGTTTGCTTGTTTCTTGTCTTGTTTATTTGAAGGTGCTCTTGTTTTCATGGAAAATGCTTAAAACAAAGCGTTGGACTTGAAGTACTTTATTCCATCTCTACAACATTTGGATTTTGAGATTAAAATTGAACCTCTCATGTGTTTAGCTTGAGTGTTTACATGCTTTCATAAAACACATTTCAATTGATGCTCTTAATGGGAAATGAATGAACATAGATTTGCTTTCATACAAATTTGTGTAAGTGAATGCTTGTGTTTAAACCTTAAGTAATTCTTGGTTCCAATATCAAATATCTCATTGAGCAATTGAGGGCATGGATTCATTCTTTGTTTACATAGGGAGTTAAATGCACCACTTTGTGGACTCACTCTATGTTTACTTGGAAAGTTAAATATTCCATTGTTCAACCCTTTTTCATTTGTGAGTAGTATTGATAAGAAACTTTAGATTACTTTTGATTGAGCTTGTTAGCTAAATTAGGTGTTGGACTCACTTATTTTTAATCGCCCCTCGTTATTTTCCCTTTGGGTGCAAGGTCAGCATTCATACATGGGGGAGGGGTCTACTTGAAAAGAGCGTTAAGTGTTCCACAAAGTTTTGCCCTTTTTATGCTTTCTTGATCTCATTAGTTTTCTTAAGTTTGGACTCACTTTGAGTTGATGTGAGGAGTTAAATGTTCCACTTTTGGGCTCACTTTGAGTTGATGTGAAGAGTTAAATGTTCCACTTTTGGACTCACTTTGAGTTGGTGTGAAGAGTTAAATATTTCACTTTTGGACTCACTTTGAGTTGGTGTAAAGAGTTAAATGTTCTACTTTTGGACTCACTTTGAGTTTGTGTGAAGGGTTAAGTGTTCCACTTTTTGGACTCACTTCACATTCTCTTGAAGGGTTAAATATTTCACTTTTGGACTTGCTTCACATTCTCTTGAAGAGTTAAATGTTTCACTTTTGGACCTTCTTCACATTCTCTTGAAGGGTTAAATGTTCCACTTTTGGACTCACTTCACATTCACTTGAAGGGTTAAGTGTCCCACTTTTGGACTCACTTCACATTTACTTGAAGAGTTAAGTGTTCCACCTTTAGTGCTCTAAATACTTTTGATAGTCAATTACTTAGTTTTTATTTCTATAAGGCCTGCTTGGGGACACACCCCCTCAAGGGACGACCTTAACTCCTATGTTCCGGCGGAGTATAAATATCGGGAGGTGAATCCAAAGACACCTCTCTTGAGAATTGAGTTTGATATCACTCTTGGCTAAGCCTCAAAGAACTTTATACCTTTGAGAAGTGAAGGAGGAGATTTGGATTACCGTCTCCCCCCGACTGTGTGATTTTGAATTCTTCTGATCTACGGATTTGGGCCTCACGTACCTTATGTATATCGAAGACTCCTCTTAAAAAGCTATGTATATCCTTGTAGACAACTTGATAGGGTGTTGTTGTGTTCTAAGTGCCTGCTAAAACATTCTCAAGAACATACACAAGTAGAATCTCTAAGGAGTAGAAAATACTAAGTCACTATTCTTGTTCATGTGCAAAGTTGCTTTGTCCCTTGCCCATTGCTTGAAGACTATTTTCTTGAACTCCTTGATTGCTATCTTATGTGCCTAATCAATGATAAAAATCTATTGATATACTTGCTTGATTCTTTGCAACTTGCTTGGTTTTCTACCTTGCTGTCAGAGACTTGTTTTGATTGCAAATTCTTGGATTTTGTCTTCTAAGGGCACTTTCAATTGGTTCACAAGGTTGTCTTAGAAATAATTTGCCAAGTTAGGAAGCTATTCTTAGTAAAAAGTCTATCTTTAAGATTGTTGATTACACCCTTGGAGAATTCTGATCTTGCTATTGTCCAAATTCATTTTCATATATCTCAATTTCAATTTGAATTTTTGGCTAAGTCCAACCTCCTGATTCAAAAGTGCAAGGGTATTCACCCTTTGATTTGAAGCACCTCTTTGACAGTGTTGGTGAAGTCCTCTTATTTTCTATCTTTTCATTTTTTTTCTCTTTGGACAATAGAGAATCTTAATTATCTTAGGTTGGAATTGACACTTTGAGAGATTGGCCTATCATTTGGAATCTCTTTCTTTCATGTTAGTTACTACAAGATATCAAGTGAATCAAGGGAAAAGACCCCCAGTTGTCTTCAATCAGTTACCACGAGTTAGAACACGTCAGCAACGTAGGGAAAAAGAACCCCTCTTTGATCAGTCCCCTAGGAGTCAACTAGAGGTTGAGACTAATCCTTGTGAAGAAGAGACACCTAAAACACACTATTCATTAGGCACCAACATGAGTTTTTCTAATATCAAGCATTCAAGAGAGGCTATCAACCAAAACCTTCAAGAAATGTTTTCAAGTTTCAGGGATGATAGCCACATACTCGATGGATTCAGACGAGTCAATAGTCCACCAGGGTCACCTTTGATTGGCACAAGATATTTGGATGCTCAACAAAGAGCAGAAAGACACCATAGACATAGTTCTTCAGAGTTAGTATCCCCACAACATATTGATCACAACAATAATTTAGAATACCATGTCAATGCAGCCAACTTATTCAATGCATCAGGACCTTCATCCCCAACTAAGGAAAATTCTTGGCATACTAATGCTAGATTGAGGGCTATTGAAAAAGTTAAACAAGCCTACAAAGATGAACAAGCTGCTAGAAAAGAGAAACTTAGGCGGTTAGAAGAAGAAAATGCATTGTTGGAATTAAAGAGAAGAGCCATACAAGAAGAAGAGGATAGGCTCTATGTGCAACAATTACAAAGTCAATATAATGGAAGGGCAACTAATAGTGGAACCAACTCTCCTCCATCAACCCCCTCACAAAGTCCAAAGACTAGGAGAAGGTCTAGGATGCCCTCAAGATCCCCAAGTCCAAGGGGACGAAGAGTTTCGAGGTATGATCACCATAGGAGAAATTCACCTCCTAGACTTTCCAAACAACCCTCCCAATGAGTACACCATGGTTCACAACAAGGAGGAAGATATGTTAATTTGGACACCTTAGATTTTATGGCTATTCAACAAGAGCCATCTTTCCAAGCCTATGTTGAAAAGTATGTTGAACAAAACAAAGACCAATTCTTGGAAAGTCTAATTAACAAAGGTGCTAAGGTACCTTTTGATTTTGATGTGGATAGAAAGGTGAAGAAACAAGAACCATCAACAAGTGAGGTGATCAAACAACTTCAAAGATATTTGAATAACATGAGGGCCCCTAAGAGCACATTCAACTTGGATGTTATTTGTCCTAATACTATTGACAAGAGTGTTGTGATGGTTGACTTCCCTAAGAAAGTTGAATTTCCTACATATGACAAATATGACAGTATTGGTCATCCCCATGATCATGTTAGGCAATTCTATATCATGAGTTTTTCTTTCCACCATGAGGATTCTTATTTAATGAGATTGTTCCCTAGAAGTCTCAAGGGACAAGCTATGGAGTGGTTCACTAACCTAACTCCACCAGTCAAAACATTTAAGGAGCTTGTGGAAAGATTGGTCCAACATTTGCCTATAATTTGACACGACCAGTCACCATGCTTGATTTATGCAAGCTAAAACAAAACCAAGGAGAATCATTTGTTACTTTCTTACAGAGGTGGAGATGTTTATGCGCAAAGTACCCAAGGTCAATCCCTGAAGAGGAGAGGATTGATATTATTGTGAGCAATCTGATACCCAAATTAAGGTATGAAGTTAGGAAGTACCCCTTCAGCTCTTTTGATACTATGGTTGAAGTGGCATGTCGCATTGAAGATGTTTTAAAAGAACAAGGAATTTTGGCCAAATCAACAAACAATAACAATAGCCAAAACAACAACAACAATCATGGAAACAAGGACAAAAAGAACAATTATTGGAACAAGAATAAACAGGTGGTCAATGATGGTGTTGTTGACTCACCTCAACCTAAGAATGAAGTCCTTAATCTTTCCAATGCGGTTCAAGCCATGAAGTTACAAGTATCCTCAGAACAACAAGATAGTAAGCCAAAGTATCAAGGAAAGTAAAAAACAGAGAAAAGGCAATTTACAAAACTTGGGGATTCCTATGCGGACATCTTTAAGACACTCATTGCTCATAATCTAGTGCAACCCCAAGACCCTTCAAAGTTCCACATTCTAGAGACTAAACCATATTGGTGGAATGAGAAGGCCTATTGTATTTACCACAATGGAATTGGACACAATATCGAAAATTGCTTTAAACTTAAACACCTTGTCCAAGACCTTATTGAGAGTGGGAGGTTGCAAGTGGATGGCTTAACTTCTAATTTAGATCACAAAGCTTTCAAAGAGCCCTTGCCTAAATATGAGAAAGGGGATGGTTCTAACAACAACAACAACAACAACAAAGACAAGGCTTCAGTAAATTATACCTATACCAAAGCGGACAATGTCATCAACATGCTTGAGATAGTCGAGGAGAATGTCAACATGATGAGAAAGAAGGATTCCTATGAGTATAGCAATGATTCAAAGCAAGTGCCTTATGATGGACCCATAGTGGTGTTGAGAGGTCCTAACTCATGTAGGGAGTCTCAGTCTCTTCATGATGTTACTAGGAGTCAAGTTAATCAACCTCCTATTGTCATTAGAGGCCCCAACTCCAGTAAACCTAGACAGCCTACATCCAAATAGGTTCCTTCCAAATCAGCTGTTGGCCCTGAACTTAACTACAATCTTGTTGACCAATTACAACGTACACCAGCATAGATTTCTATCTTTGAAATTTTGGAATTGTCCCCAAGGCATAAGCATGTCCTTGAGGATGCCTTGCGAGAAGCTAGTGTCCCCAACAACTTAGATGTGGATCAATTCTAGAACATGGTCAACCATTTGGCTAGCCCTCATTTCCTCACTTTTTTAGAAGAATATGACAAATCCATAAGTCACCCACATAACTTGGCCTTACACAAAGAAGTCATGATTCATAAAACTCGTGTCAGGCGCATGCTAATAGATGGGGGTGCAGGGTTAAACATTTGTACCATGAGTTTGTTGAAGGCTTTAGGATATTCCGAAGAGGTTATTGACACAAGGAAAAAGATCACAATCAAAGCATATGATGAAGCAGAAAGGAGTTCTAAAGGATTAGCAGTTTTACCAATTCGTATTGGTCCAGTGGAAAAGGATATTTTATTTCAGATTGTTGATGTTGGACCTTTAGCCTACAACATTTTGCTAGGTAGGTCATGGATTCATGAGATGCAAGTGGTTCCATCAACATATCACCAGTGTGTCAAGTTTCCTCATAATGGTGTAGAAATTTGCATACCTAGGGATAGCACTTTATCAGTGAATAACATTTCCGCAGGATCACATGTACCTTTGAATAGGGAAGCTGATAGTTCTAGTGTCTCACTTGATCAATGTAAGGGTAAATTTAAGACCTTAGACCTTGGCATGGGAGATTACAAGATTGATTCTTTTACAAAGTTGCCAATCTCTCCTAGGTCTTATGGGAAGCCTTCATAAGATATGAAGCCCTCTTCGTCAGCCATGACACTATTTGGAAATTTTGTTGAGTCTTCAGTTCCTATTCAGGAAGAGAAAGAGGAAGTTGTCGTCAGAGATTGGATTTATCATGAGGAAAAATATCAACACAATGAAAATTTTGCTCCTTCACCTAAAGCTTATGGGAGAGGGTACACATTAGTGAAAAACATGGGATATCTGGGACATGGTCCCCTTAGTCACAGATTGGATGCCAGGGTTGAACCTTTGGATCATGCACTTTTTGCACGAAGGGATAAATCAACAAAGGGTTTAGGCTTTGAAAGTGAGAAACTAAAAGATACTACTGTCCTAGCTGTGATGGACAATGATTTTGATTCTGAATACACACCTGATTTAACTAATCAGCAAGATATGACAGAAGATTGGGTGCCATCAACTGATCTCCTTTGGGGAGATTCTCAAAATTTGACAATTAATAGTCCTGCTATACCAGCTGCGATGGATAGTGACTACATGAATGCTAGGTTAACCATGGAAAGTGTCACCACCTTAGTTGCAACGGGTGGTACCAATTTGGATACTTTTGTGGTTCAACAAATTGCTCGAGAAGGGGAGATCCTCCCCAACCTTGAGGCTTCTACATCACGAGGCCCCAATATTGATTCAGAGATAGATTCACATGAGTTTGAATGGGACTCACTTTTAGATGCAACAATAGACTTGGATATCGATGTTATTCAAGCTTATAATACCCAACCTGACGTAGCTGATGAGCCTAGTGCGGGACTAGAGGATTGGACTCCTTGAATTGCCTTAGTGGACGACGCTTTGTTTGGTAGGAAAAGTCCTAATTTGGACACCTTAGAAGGGAACTTGATAGATCCCAAATATATGATCATCAGAAATGACACCCTACACATCTACAATGTTGAACTAGTCATAGACCTACCTATTGTCAACTGCCATTTAATTGATTGGTCTCAAATCTCACAAGAACCACAACTGTTGACCTTTGAGAATGACTATGAGATCGCATGTTACCTTAATGCCATTGAACCAGTAGTGTCTTCCACCAGTGAGCCAACTACAAGCATGACTGAGCCTGATATTAAGTACCTCAGTCTTAAAATAAAAGAGAAAAAGAAAAAGAATAGGTGTTCTGATGGTGAAAACCACTTTGTGGCGGTATCAGAACCAAAAATAATAAAAAGAAATGACGTATCTGAGGGTGAAAACCTCTTTGAGGTGCCCAAGGATGGGGTACTTAATAACTTGCCTAGTTATTTTTAGGACAGATCATCAGTGTTGATTGAGCCAACAAAACCAATTAATTTGAACACAGAAGAAGCTCCTCAAATAGTTCATCTTGCTCAATCTTTATTAGAAGAAGAAACCAAGGCATATATACAATTCCTACAAAAGAAGAAAATCAATTTTGCATGGACTTATTCAGACATGCCAGGGCTTGACACTAATCTAATAATGCATCAATTATCCATAGCTCCAGGGGTCAAACTAGTGAAACAAAGATTAAGAAAAATGCATCCACATGTAGCTCTCCTCGTCAAAGTAGAATTAGAAAAACTTTTGAGAGCTGGATTTATCAAAGCCATAGATTATGCAGAATGGATTTCAAACATAGTACCAGTTTCCAAGCATGATGGATCCATTCGAGTTTGCACAGATTTTAGAGATTTAAACAAGGCATGCCCTAAGGATGATTTTCCACTTCCAAACATTGACATGATAGTGGACATGACAGCTGGCTATGAAATATATTCTCTAATGGATGGTTTCTCAGGATATAATCAAATTAAAATAGCTCCCGAAGACCAAGAGAAAATAGCCTTCACATGTGCATGGGGAACCCATTGTTGGAACGTCATGCCATTTGGGTTAAAGAATGTAGGGGCTACATACCAAAGAGCTATGACCACTATTTTTCATGATATGATGCACAAGAACATGGAAGATTATGTGGATGATACCCTGGCAAAATCAAGAAAAAGGGATACACACCTTACCGATTTGGAAGTAATTCTAGATTGCATGGAACAATTTCAACTCAGATTGAATCCAAAGACGTGCGCATTTGGTGTCACCTCAAGCAAACTTTTAGGATTTATAATATCAGCAAAAGGTATAGAGGTTGATCCCAAAAAGGTCCAAGCAATTTTAGATATGCCACCTCCAAGAAACATTAGTCAGATGAGAAGTCTTCAAGGATGACTCCGGTCAATTAGGAGGTTTATCTCACAGCTGGCAGATAGAGCACAACCCTTTAATAAGACACTACATAAGGGTGCTTCTTGTGTATGGAATGAAGAATGCCAAAAGAGCCTAGATCAAATTAAACAGTACTTGGCTAATCCTCCAATTTTGATGCCTCCTATTCCAGGGAAGCCTTTGATTCTATACATTTAAGCTACAGACACTTCCTTGGGGGCATTGTTGGCTCAGTTAGATGAAAATGGGAAAGAAAGGGCCATATACTACATAAGTCGTACTCTTGTATCCTATGAAGTCAATTATAACAATATTGAAAAGTCTTGCTTAGCTGTGGTGTTTGCTTCTCAAAAGTTGTGACATTACATGCTAGCTCATACTACACACTTGATTGCTAAAATTGATCCTCTAAAGTACTTACGTAGTAAGGCTGCTCTCACGGGTAGGCTCGCTAAGTGGATGATGGTATTATCAGAATTTGACATAGAGTACATTGAAAGAAAGGCCATAAAGGGGCAGGCTATTGCAGACCAACTTGCTGATTTTCCAGTTAAGGATAGCATGCCTATACAAGTGGAATTCCCAGATGAACATATACTGCATATCACAGCTCGCACCTAGAAAATGTTCTTTGATGGCTCTAATATGCAAAATGGGTCAGGTGCGGGAATATTGTTTGTTTCTCCACATGGATACACTATACCAAAGTCATACAAACTACTTTTTACATGTACAAACAATATCGCAAAATATGAAGCATTAACTAATGATTTGAAGATGGCTATAGAATGGAATATAACTGAGTTGCATGTTTTTGGGGATTCACAATTGATAATAAATCAGGTTAATGAAGAGTATCAAACCAAAGATGACAAGTTGATACCATATAAGAAGATGGTTGATTCTTTGAGACGCTACTTCACTTTTGTGACATTTCAGCAAATCCCTAGGACAAACAACAAGGCTGCAGATGCTATGGCTACATTAGCTTCACTCTTACAATTGGAGCAGCATGAGTCTCGGTTTGAGTTCCTAGTGGAAGAACTACGTCATCCCATATTTGACTCACCTGAAAGCCAAGTCATTTGCACACTTGTCACCCGTGACTCTTCCCGCTATGGTGCCATTTATTCATATCTTCATGATGGCATCATCCCTGAATCTTTCAATCGATCTGAACGTAGAAACCTGATTCAAAATGCCTCTCGCCATACCCTCATTTCTGGTGATCTATATAGGAGGGGTTTTGATGGGACGCTTCTTAGGTGCTTGGAAAAGGAGGAATCCAACCAAGCGTTAGTTGACATTCATGAGGGCATTTGTGGTGGACATTCTAACGGTCTTACCATGGCCTGTCGATTGCTTAAGGTAGGGTATTACTGGCCCACAATGCAAGCAGATGCAGTAGCTTTTTCTAAGTCTTGCGATAAATGTCAAAAACATGGCAACCTAATTCATGCTCCAGGTAGGGAGCTAATTCCTTCTATTTCGCATTGGCCATTTCAACGATGGGCCTTTGACCTTTTTGGGAAAATTCACCCCAACTCATCAGGTGGACATAAGTTTATCATCACAGCTACTGATTATTTCACAAAATGGGTAGAGGCAGTCCCTCTTTCTATTGCCTCGGGCAAAACAGTTTCACTCTTTATCCTGAATCATATTATTTGCTGATTTGGAGTGCCTTCTGAGATTATTACTGATAATGGAGGACAATTCAAGAACAAGGACCTAAAGCATTTATGCAAAAATTTTAAAATCAAGCAACATTAGTCCTCTATCTACTTCCCACAAGGAAATGGATAGGTAGAAGCCTCTAATAAAACCATTCTTAAGATTCTTCATAGGACAGTGCACAAGAATGGTAGGGATTGGCACTTGCAAATCAATCCAGCACTATGGGCTTACAGAACAAGCATTCGCACACCTACAGGAGCCATGCCTTTTTCTCTTACCTATGGCGCTGAAGCGGTATTACCTTTAGAAGTAGAGATCCCTTCACTTAGAGTCTCACTCAAAGGTTTGATTATAGATGAGGATTACCGTGCCATGAGGTTACAAGAACTAGAACTTCTAGATGAGAAGCGTAAGGCTTCCTTTGATCACATAAGAGTATATCAGAAGCGTATGTCCAAGGCATTTAACAAGAAGGTTTTCCCTAGAGAGTTTCAAATAGGTGATCTTGTTTTGTGAGAGAATCCTAAGAATCAGCAGAATAGAGAACAAAAAGGCAAGTTTGAACCCAATTGGCTTGGACCATACATTATCACAATGGCTTTTGGTATAGGTGCATATTTACTGTCAAATGAAGATGGAGAATAGCTCCTTGAGCCCATCAACATTGTGCACCTCAAGAAGTTCTATCCTTGATGCCCATTTCTGTCTAGGGGCATCCTTTGTACATATTTTATGATCTTGAAAAAATACCAAAAAAAAATTCATATATGATGCTGAAAAAATCCTAATAAGTATATACAGTCCTGAAAAAATATAAAAAAATTTAAAAATTCAAAAATTCAAAAAAAAAAATAGAAAAAGTGCCTTGGTGAAAACCTGGAAATAGGCGCCTTGGTAGCAAAAATACAAAAAAAAGAAAAAAGAAAAATTGCAATAAAATCCAAGTGGTGAAAACCTAGAAATAGGCGCTACTTGAGGCCTTTGCACCCCTATTTGTTAGCATGCATCCTCGACACTTAGCCACTTTCCATCATGCCTTGACCTTATTTGACTTGGTCTAGAATTGGTCTTTATCTTTGTCTAGGGGGCATAACTGTTAGCATAGGTCCTTTGGGTGCGTTTGTCTCTTGGGGCATTTCGCAACAGGTGTTTTTCAACACCACCTCAAACAGTGTTTTTCAACACTACCCTTGCGTCGAGTGTTTCTTAACACTTATCAGATGTCTTTTCCAATAGTCTAAGTATGATGCAATATTTCTCATTAGCAGATGTGATAACCAGAGTCTGACTCTATGACCAACACACACGCACTTAAACAATCAACTTGTTGAGATATGTTGACTTTATTTTTCTTTGTGTGCTGTCTATGAGGATTTATTTGATGAGTGGTCTCTCCCTGAGAAGTTTTCAATGATGCATAGCTAGAAGACTGAGGGTATGAGAACATGTTTTCTTTCTTTATCTGCTTGTGGGTATATTTTGTTGGTCCTAACTGTCATGAGCATTTATGCTGGTCTTACTTGACACTATGGATTGACAAGGTATTATCCTTGACTATTTTGTGAGTGCATGCTTCTAGCTATCCTAACTTTCATATGTCTTGATACAAGCATAATTTTTCCATATCAAAATTTAGGTGATCTCACTGCATTAGTCATCTGGACCTACATGTCTTTGATGCCTAGGTGGGATTTCCACATTTCTATCTGATAAAGATCATATTCATATCCACATAGTTATGCTAGTGTACATTGTATGATCTTACGACGCTACTAATAACTCTTGATGATGATAATTAGATGTCTATAGGCGTTGTGACCTTGCAAGTCAACCACTTTCATAGTAGCTTGCATTCTTAGGGTCATCATAGTTTAGTTTTTGCATCTTGCATATGGAGAGAGCTCTCCTTTTTATCATCTACGGACTAGTTAGTCAACTGTGCTCATTTTTTTATTCTTCTTGATCATATCTTTCATATCACATCATTTTCTATCCATTTTCGCACTCGAAATTGAAATCCAAGTCGCGTTTCCAAGTTTTCTCATTCTTCTACGCAGTTGACTGACCTTTTGAGGCATAATTCTTCGATCTTTGATGGAATTTCTTCCTTTCCATGTCTTCCAAACTTCTAGTCTTTTATTCACCCATTTCGCTTCCTCTCTCTAAGGTTTGACTTAATTTTTATCCTATATCTTTTTCAATCAAACCTCATCAACCTGGGGCATATCTTCACTATTTGATGGTTATCTTATCATGCTCCATCCTTCGATTATGATTTATTGTGACTTGTTCAGGTTTATCAATTTGTTGTTCTCCTCTATCTGATTTCGATTTCGATTCCGAGGGGGCAGTACCTATCAGCTTTAATCTTTGATTCAGCTTTATCATTCAGCTCAGCTTGAGATTCTTATTTTGAGACTTGATTATCACCTAGCAGTGACAGTGGTGATTTTGTCTTTCAATTTTTATCTCCTATTTTTTTAGACTTGATTATTGCCTAGCATCGATGGCAATAGTTTTGTCTAAGGCTTGATTTGCACCTAGCAACGGCAGTGTTGGTCTTGTCTTTTGCTTATCTTTGTCCTGATGTGTTCCCAAAATGAACACACATCTGGGTTGTTTTGTGATCCCAAATCGATCTCACATTTCAATTCTTCTTTAACTGCATGTGTTCCCAAATCGATCACACATTAGTCAAAGAGGGGCAAATGTATGCACCCTAAAATGGTCACCTAGACTTTGGGCCCCATTTCTGTAATTTATCAAATCCCTGAATCAATATTTTCAAGTATCAACAATATCAATTATATCAATTTCCTTGATCAAATCATAATCAATTCAATGTTTCCTAAGGTTTGAGCCTTATTTAATTTAAAAGAAATAAAAATAAAAATCTTATTTAATTAAGAGAACATGCTCCCTTTTAATTAATTAAAAATTTCTTTTAATTAAATAATAAAATCACTTTATCCTAAGCCTTTATTTAATTAAAAAAAATTTCCTCCCTTTTTATTTAAATAAAAAATCTCCACTTTTCCTCTTATCCTAAGTTGCACAAATAAAGCATTTATTCTTATTTTATAAAAAGGAAAAAGCACTTTTTGTCTTATATGGACATAAAGTCAACTCTTATTTTCCTATTGGAGGATATTTGTGCACAAGGATCAAGCTTCTATTTTTCTCCATCGTTGATTAAGTCTTTTGCCTCTTAATCTCGATCGTCCATTGATTCTCATTCTCTATAAAAGAAGAGCTCTCTTCCTCATTTTCATATCTTAAATTTTCATGCTAATATTATGCTGAAGGTTTTCTAGGTCATTTGAAGCTCTTTGAAGACATTCTACATCCAAGCTTTGAAGACTTGTTATTGCATTTTATTGTAGTTGCATATTTCCTTTCTTAGTTGCATTATCATGGCATATTAGCTTAGATTTCCTTTTATGCAATAGATTAACTTGCATTATCATACAGATTTGCATTGCATTGCATTCATTTAGATTTCATTAGAGATATTGGCATTGTTGCCCTTGTCTTTCATTTGGAATCTCTCATTGTATGGTTGACTAACAAGGTCATGAGTTTATAGCTTTAGCTGAGAGCAATTTTACAAATCTTGCAACTCTATGCATAGAGAGCTATGGATTGATTTGTGAGGGCTCATTCTTGAGTTTTCTTGCATGTAAGGATTCATAGAAGTGTGGTCACATTTTCACCATACAATAAATACCAAGATAAAGAAAGGTAGAATTTTCCTGAGGATGAAGAAGGAAAAGTAGAGGAAGATAAATAGGGAACAAAGATTATAATATAATGAAAGTGACATTGAGGAAGTTTTTGATTAAGGAAAAAGTAGGTTTTGGAGGGGCCCCAAAACCCTATACAGAAAGGTCACAAAATATATTCAAGCCCATAGAAAGGAACAAATCAAGACTTAAATGAGGGTTTCAACTATAGGCTTAGTCAACCTAGAACAAACATAGCATGAGAGGAAATATATGAAAACAAAATAAAAAGAAAGGATAAAAAATCCCAATCTAAATCTAAAACCTTCCATCATTAGAGTATTCCTTTGGCACCCTTTTTATGGGACCAAGGGGTCATATCAAAAGAGGGCGAAGACCTCTTAGGGTGTTTACCTTTTATCATGATCTAGCCTTCTTCCACCTTTGCAGCCATGTTCTATCAGGCCATTGAATCCATCATAGAACTCCTCTCATGTGTGGGGAGGACAACAGACTGTACAAAACCATTCAAATGAGAACCAGGGCAAGACATGACCCCAAAGCTAGCAACAACCAAAGGGATGGCACCAACTGACTCGCCAATAGGAACCCTATCATAATCCATCACTGGAGTAGTGAGAGAACCAGTACAACAAGCATGAGCCTAATGAAAAACACCACTTGAACCATCAAGTAAAGGGACCATGCTAGAAATTACGCCAATATGACCCTTATTAGAAACCATCATAGAAGAGACAGGATGAGAACCAACATAACCTACATCAGAATCTTGTAGCCCATTAATAGGAATATCTTGCCCAACCATTAGGGAAAAATTCTTGAAAACCATTTAATGTTGAGAAAATACACATTTCCACCATGAAGAGGGCTTCTTTGATTTCACTTTCTTTAGATCATAATTAGTCATCGCATTCCCTATTTTGAAGCACCTTCTACATCTGAAGGGAATCTCTTCATAGTCCAAATGTTAGATCTAGGTACCCTTAGGGGACATAAGTTTAATTTTTGCATGAAACCCCTTAAATTTCACCAATATCCTCTAGAATACCAGCATAGGTGGAGTGAAAAATATCAGAATACTTTGCATCCACCATCATAAAATCTCCTAGCACTTCTCCCACTTCTTCCATAAGAGAATCCAACCAAAGATGAAGTGGGAGGTAGGGGAGTTTAACCCAAATTGGCATCTTGTTGAAAGTTTTAGAAGGGTTGAAATTCAGATGCCATGGTTTTACCATCAATGGGAAATGATCCTCCCAGTTGAAAAAATGATCACATAGAATAACCTTTTTGTCCACATCTTTTTCAAAATTGTCAATATAGAATTCCTTAGCCATAGGGAAAAGTTGGACCATGTCAGAGAGGATGGGTTCCCAGTGCTTAGAAAGGTCTAATGCAGCCTGATCGATCTCTACTACATAGAGGAAAGTGGGATAGAGGGGAAAGAACATGGGGCGACAAGGTTTACAGTTTAGGACATTTAATTTAGGGTTTAGTGTTTTGAGCTTAAATAGATAGATAGAGTGACAATGGGGGAGACAGGGAAAGAGGTTTGGGGTGGAGATAGTTGTGTGAGAGGGAGACATAGGTGGGAAAGATATAGGAGGAAAAGAGGGATATAGCAAGAGAGGGATAAATGAGTTGAGGCTTTATGATTTCATCATTAAGGTTTTAGAGTTTAGAGAAATAGAGAGGGAGATAGAGAGGTGGGGAGACAAGATAATAATTAATATAGACTAATAATTTATATACATATAGACTCAACTGAGTATTCAATTTATTTATTTCCCTTTGAGACTGCCATTTCTTTCCAAACATGGGCCTTTTTTAAAAAAAATTGATGTTTTGTACTCAATGTTCCATGATATTACTTAATAATGGTTAACACTTAATTGAAATCCATTAGGTATTTTAAAGAAGAAAAATAAATCACAAATTATTTATAGTTATTGATTAATACCACATTAGAATTTAGGTATTAAAATATTGCAAAGAATAAGATATTTTATGCTCTAAATCATTTTCATTGCCTATTGGTCATGGGTCTCAATAATTTCTTCGTCCTTGTAAAGAGTTTACGTTGGAAGCCTACTAGTCATTTGCAATTATATTATGTTATAAGTTATCATTTGTTTAGTTATTTACTATTCCTATTTCAGAAGGGAATATTACTAGAGATATAGTTGTGATGTTTCCTAAAATTATGTATGATATTCATATGATGTATTTTTCATTTCTATATATTAATATTTTTATATCAAGATAATCATATTTTTATTACATTGTTAATGATACATAAATATATTTATTCTTGCATGTCTTGAAATGGAAATAATGAAGTTTGTATCTTATTGAATATTCTTAATTATGTTTATTTATTTGATAAAAATTAAATATTTTGAGGGTGTTTGGGATGATTGTTTTGATTAATATTGAGTAGGGTGAAATCCACTTTGATGAATATCAAGGAAAAGAAGGGTAAAACTTTCTTGAGGATGCAGGAAAAGTAGAGGAAGATAAATTGAAGGCAAGCAAAAGAAAATAATAAAAAATGACAATTGAGGAAGATGATGAAGAGGAAGGTATGGTAAAAAAACATGGTACATATACGTAGATAAAATGGATATATGTATGTATGTATTAGATTAGAAATAAAGCTATTCAACTTCAACATTGGTCAAGGATTGATTTAGGTTCATTTTTTTTAGATGCTTACTTTTTAGAGTTTTACCATTGCCATCATAAATAAAAAGAATATACATTATTGGTTGTCGACCATATGAGCAAGAAGAATAAAAATTAGTAATGCTTAGGGAATATCCTTTAGGAAAAACATGGGGCTTTTTCTTGTTGTATTGACAAACAAATTTCAAACATCATTGGATCACTTTGTATCATGTTAACAATATAGATTGATTATCTAAGTGTTAAGACCCCAAAATATTATAAGCGAATTTTATACTTCTACTATAGAAGTTGAGGACTCTAGTAGTGATGTCCTTGAGTGGATGTAAATGAAGATCTTAAGTGGTAGGAGATTTTCAAGGCTTGCTAAACTTCTAAATTATACATTTTTGAAAGAAAAGGAAAGTAGATATACTCTGGATGATAATGCTTGATGAGGAGAACCATGCTAAGTTCATCATCGTGAAAAATATGTGTTTGAAGAGGATTTACTATGATGATTTGCTCACCATGAAAATGATGTGTTTGGGGAGGATTTATTTCAACAATATTTTGAGGGTAATAAAAGTTTGATAAATACCAAGATAAAGAAAGGTAGAATTTTCCTGAGGATGAAGAAGGAAAAGTAGAGGAAGATAAATAGCAAACAATGAAAATAATATAATGATGGTGACATTGAGGAAGTTTTTGATTAAGGAAAAAGTAGGTTTTGGAGGGGCCCAAAAACCCTATATAGAAAGGTCACAAAATATATTCAAGCCAATAGAAAGGAACAGATCAAGACTTAAACAAGGGTTTTAACGATAGGCTTAGTCAACCTAGAAAAAACATTGCATGAGAAGAAATACATGAAAACATAATAAATAGAAAGGATAAAAAATACCAATCTAAATCTAAAACCTTCCATCATTAAGATATTCCTTTGGCCCCCTTTTTATGGAACCAAAGGGTCATATCAAAAGCGGATGAAGACTTCTTAGGGTGTTTACCTTTTATCATGATCTAGCCTTCTTCCACCTTTGCAGCCACATTCTGTCAGGCCATGGAATCCATCATAGAACTCCTCTCACTCATGGGGAGGACAACACACTGCACAAAACCAGTCAAATGAGAATTAGGGCAAGACATGACCCCAGAGCTAGCAACAACCAAAGGGATAGCACCAACTGACTTGCCAATAGGAACCCTATCATAATCCATCACTGGAGTAGTGTGAGAACTAGTAGAACAAGCATGAGCCTAATCATAAACACCAACTAAAACATCAGGTAAAGAGACCATGCTAGAAATTACGCCAATAGGAACCTTATCAGAAACCATCATAGAAGCAACAAGATGAGAACCAACTGAACCATCAGGTAAAGAGACCATGCTAGAAATTATGCCAATAGGAATCTTATCAGAAACTATCATAGAAGCAACAAGATGAGAACCAATAGAACTTGCATCAGGATCTTGTAACCCATTGATAGGAATATCTTGCCCAACCATTAGGGAAGAATTCTAGAAAACCATTTAATGTTGAGAAAAGAAACCTTTCCACCATGAAGAGGGCTTCTTTGATTTCACTTTCTTTAGATCATAATTAGCCATTACATTCCCTATTTTGAAGCACCTTCTACACCTAAAGGGAATCTCTTCATAGTCCAAAGGTTGGATCTAGGTACCCTTAGGGGACATAAGTTTAATTTGTGCATGAAACTCCTTAAATTACATCAATATCCACTAGAATACGAGCATAGGTGGAGAGAAAAATATCAGAAGACTTTGCATCCACCATCATAAAATCTCCAAGTGCTTCTCCCACTTCTTCCATAACTGAATTCAGCCAAAGATGAAGTGGGAGGTAGGGGATTTTAACCCAAATTGGCATCTTATTGAAAGTTTTAGAAGAAGGGTTGAAATTTAGATGCCATGGTTTTACCATCAATTGGAAATGATCCTCCCAGCTGAAAAAGTGATCACACAATAACCTTTTTGCCCACATCTTTTTAAAAATTGGCAATATAGAATTCCTTAGCCATAGGGAAAAGTTGGACCATGTCAGAGTGGATGGTTTCCCAGTACTTAGAAAGGTATGATGTAGCCTGATCGATCTCTACTACATAGAGGAAAGCAGGATAGAGGGGAAAGAACATGGAGCGAAAAGATTTACAGTTTAGGACATTTAATTTAGGGTTTAGCATTTTGATCTTAAATAGATAGATAGAGACACAATAGGGGAGAGAGGAAAAGAGGTGTGGGGTGGAGAGAGTTGGGTGAGAGGGAGACATAGGTGGGAAATATATAGTAGGAAAAGAGGGATATAGCAAGACAGGGATAAATGAGTTGAGGCTTTATGATTTCATCATTAAGGTTTTGGAGCTTGGAGAAATAAAGAGGGAGATAGAGAGGTGGGGAGAGGGGATTATAATTCATATAGACTAATTATTTATATACATATAGATTGGACTAAGCATTCAATTTATTTATTTCCCTTTGAGGCTGCCATTTCTTTCCAAACATGGGCCTTTTTAAAAAAAATTTGATCTACTATAGTCAATGTTCCATAATATTACTTAATAATGGTTAACACTTAATTGAAATCAATTGGGTATTTTAAAGAAGAAAAATAAAGCAAAAATTATTTATAGTTATTGATTATTACCATATTAGAATTTAGGTATTAATATATTGCAAGGAATAAGATATTTTATGCTCTAAATCATTTTCATTGCCTATTAATCATGGGTCTTAGTAATTTCTCTGTCCTTGTAAAGAGTATACGTTGGAAGCCTGCTAGTCATTTGCAATTATATTATGTTATAAGTTATCATTTGTTTAGTTATTTACTATTCCTATTTCGGAAGGGAATATTACAAGAGATATAGTTGTGATGTTTCCTAAAATGATGTATGTTATTCATTTGATGTATTTCATATCTCTATATATTAATTATTTTATATCAAGATAATCATATTTTTATTGCATTGTTAATGATACATAGACGTGTTTAATCTTGCATATGTCTTGAAATGGAAATAATGAAGTTTGTATCTTTTTGACTATTCTTAATTATTTTTATTTATTTGATAAAAATTAAATATTTTGAGAGTGTTTGGAGATGATTGTTTTGAGCAATATTGAGTAGGGTAAAATGCACTTTGATGAATATCAAGGAAAGGAAGGGTAAAACTTTCATGAGGATGGAGGAAAAGTAGAGGAAGATAAATTGGAGGTAAGCAAAAGAAGATAATGAAAATGACAATTGAGGAAGAGGAAGGTATGGTAAAAAAATATGGTATATATATGTAGATTATATGGATATATGTATATATGTATTAGATTAGAAATAAAGCTATTCAACTTTAACATTGGTCAAGGGTTGGTTTAGGTTCATTTATTTTAGATGCTTACTTTTTACAGTTTTACCATTGTCATCATAAATAAAAAGAATATACATTATTGGTTGTCGACCATACAAGAAAGAAGAATAAAAAATAGTAATGCTTAGGGAAGATCATTTAGGAAAAGCATAGGTCTTTTTCTTGTGGTATTGACAAACAAGGTTCAAATTGGACCACTTTGTATCATTTCAACAATAGAGATTGATTATCTAAGTGTTAAGACCTGAAAATATTATAAGGGAATTTTATACTTCTAATATAGAAGTTGAGGTCTCTAGTAGTGATGTCCTTGAGTGGATGTAAATGAAGATCTTAAGTGGTAGGTGATTTTCAAGGCTTGCTAAAGTACTAAATTATAAATTTTTGAAAGAAAAGGAAAGTATATATACTCTGGATGATAATGCTTGATGAGGAGAACTATGGCAAGTTCATCATCATGAAAAATATGTGTTTGAGGAGGATTTACTATGATGATTTTCTCACCATGAAAATGATGTGTTTGGGGAGGATTTATTTCAACAATATTTTAAGGGTAATAATAGTTTCATAAATAACAAGATAAAGAAAGGTATAATTTTCCTAAGGATGAAGAAGGAAAAGTAGAGGATGATAAATATGGAACAAGGAAAATAATATAATGAAAGTGACATTGAGGAAGTTTTTGACTAAGGAAAAAATATGGTTTTGGAGGGGCCCCAAAACTCTATACAGAAAGGTTACAAAATATATTCAAGCCCATAGAAAGGAATAGATCAAGACTTAAACGAGGGTTTTCAATATAGGCTTAGTCAACCTAGAACTAACATTGCATGAGAAGAAATACATGAAAACAAAAGGATAAAAAATCCCAATTTAAATCTAAAAGCTTCCATCATGAAGATATTCCTTTGGCCCCCTTTTTATGGAAACAAAGGGTCATATCAAAGGAGAGTGAAGACCTCTTAGGGTGTTTACCTTTTATCGTGATCTAGCAATCTTCCACCTTTGGAGCCACATTCTGTCAGGCCATCGAATCCATCACAGAACTCCTCTCACCCATGGGGAGGACAACACACTGTACAAAACCAGTCAAATGAGAACTAGGGCAAGACATGACCCTAGAGCTAGCAACAACCAAAGGGATAGCACCAAGTGACTCGCCAATAGGAACCCTATCTTAATCCATCACTGGAGTAGTGGGAGAATCAGTAGAACAAGCATGAGCCTAATGAAAAAAACCAACTGAACCATCAGGTAAAGGGACCATGCTTGCAATTACACCAATAGGAACCTTATCAAAAAATATCATAGAAGCAACAAGATGAGAACCAACAGAACCTTCATCAGAATCTTGTAACCCATTGATAGGAATATCCTGCCCAACCATTAGGGAAGAATTCTTGAAAACCATTTAATGTTGAGCTGAAGACACCTTTTCACCATGAAGAGGGCTTCTTTGATTTCACTTTATTTAGATCATAATTAGCCATTACATTCCTTATTTTGAAGCACCTTCTACACCTGAAGGGAATCTCTTTATAGTCCAAAGGTTGAATCTAGGTATCCTTAGGAGACATAAGTTTAATTTGTGCATGAAACCCCTTAAATTGCATCAATATCCACTAGAATACGAGCATAGGTGGAGTGATAAATATCAAAAGACTTTGCATCCACCATCATAAAATCTCCAAGCGCTTCTCCCACTTCTTCCATAAGCGAATCCAACCAAAGATGAATTGGGAGGTAGGGAAGTTTAACCCAAATTGGCATCCTGTTGAAAGTTTTAGAAGGGTTGAAATTTAGATGACATGGTTTAACCATCAATGGTAAATGATCCTCCCAGATGAAAAAATGATCACACAGAATATGGGATGATTTTTTTGAGCAATATTAATGGCTTGTGTGGGAGGAGCTCAGGTGAGAGAGTTTCTGACTAGGTTTCCAGCTCTCAGGCTTTCGACGCAGCAAAAGATTGCAGACAGATTTTCATGGTAGACAAAGAAATAGGGCGATGAAGTTGATAGGGTTTTTCCTATCCAGGATCTTCAGAACAAGGTTTCAAATCAACTGGGTTTTCATGCCCCTGAGTAGGTTTTTCACTCAAGAAGATGGGTGGATGAATCTCGCCCTATGGCCTCAAATGGAAATTCTCAGTGGGTCTTGTTGGATTAGGAGAGATAGGGTACTGAGATGGGAGGGGTGAATCAGTGCCCACAAAAAATTTAACTTGTAAACCTTTTAGATCTAAAATAGTAAACAGTAATAACCTTGCAAAATAACTTGAATCTAATGCATGCATCATTCATCCATTCAACTTGTGAAAGTAAATAACATAAAATCAACAATATATCAATCCATAACACAAGTATTTTGGTAACGCAGAAACCCTTGTTAGAAGGTAAAAACTACGGTGGGGATGACACCCACAAATTATTCACTACTGTGGCTAGCAAAGGTTTGCCTATTAGGGCTACAAGTTTTGATCACTTCCAATGATCTTACCCTATTAGGAGTAACATATCATATTAGATAGATCTACCTAGTTATAGGATTTTAGCAACACTAATGAAGTGTGCACTCAGTTAAGAGATTTACAAAAGACTGTCAAGTCTACTCTGTTAAGAGATTTCACAAAACTCTATTACAATTGTTAGAAAGCAATAGGCGACTATCTGCTAATGACAACTTAATTGTCTGATACAGATCAATAAAGTACTGATAAAATATCACCTCTACTATGATGAATCTCTACTCTAAACTGCTCGGTTAGCCTACTCTGATTCTGCTTAATCTGAATTCCCTGATAATTGTTTTGCTGGCTATCAACTGATAATCTTGAAGGTTGGCTAAAGCTTCAAGTGCTTCTTCATTCATACATTAGTTCACATAAAAAATGATGCAAACATACAATTATATAGCATACTACTTTATGTCGCTTAACAAAGTTAGGTTTACAATATCTTAGAGAAAACCCTAAGATCTACGGTGTACAAAAATAACCTAGATCAAACTATTATAAAAGATATTCATTGCATTTAATGAATATCTCAACATTAAATTTTCCTCGATCTTGGTAAAACATTTTCTGATCTGTTGTAACTATTTTCATAGAAGAATGTGACATTCCCGATTACTATGTCATTTCTTTTGTTCCTCAGTAAATAGTGTATAAACTTCTCGGTGAATATATTGTCGCTCAGTGTTTACTGTCACTCGGTGTCAGTGTCTGATGCTCGGTAAAAATTTTGAGTGCTCGATGTACAGTATAAACTGACTGTCTTGTGAAGCTTTCTTTTACCGATGGCTTAGTTTAAGTGACCGACTAATATCTTTGATAACCTTTGATACTAATGACAACCTTTAATGCTCAATAGAGATAACAGGTCTTCCACTCAGGGATGTGGATCGATAAATCTTTCACGAATATTGTCAAGCCTGCCACCAACATCCATCTCCTCCCCGACTGCCCCTCACTAGGCAAAATAACTGGAAGTTGCATCATGTTCATGGTAGGCATAGGAGGTTTCCAGAGAAAAATTTATCTTTGATATTTGTACTCCTATGTCACCCTCTCTCTTGGGGAATGACACTACTGTCTGTAAGGACCCTAAGAATAAGGGCCCTTAGTTTAAAACCCATGGTGAATACTTCTCTACTTCTGGAGGATCTCCCTTCAATCTACCTCCCAGCTCTAAACCCTCGCTTCCGGACCAGCTAGAATCCTTTCAAAGTCATTCACAGGTTGCTTTGCGAGACTCTAACCGACTCTTCATTTCAGCCACAATGACTTCCTAGGAAGTGATGGAGTTTCGGGCTCGGGCTTTAATTGGTAAGATCTAGATCTTCACCCCTACTAATGATGAGTTATCATCCTAGGCTTTTAAAAATTGGGTTGGCTTGCAGAAGGTTTTCTTAATTGATAATGGTCAAGGATTCTTCATAGCTATTTTCTCTGACAAAACCAATAGAGATAAAATTCATCATTGTAAAAGTTGGTTTATGGAAGGTTGGGGTATGCATACACATCCTTGGTACCCAAATTTTTGTTTGGATAAGAGTCATTCTAGATTTTTTCCATTCTGGATCTCCTTTCCAGCTTTACCATTGGAATATAGGTAGTCAGATATCTTGGAAGCAATGGCTAACAAATTGGGCATTTTTCTATGACATGACTGGTCTTCATTGGAGGATTGTAAATTCTCTCCTAGGGTCTGTCTCCTTTGGGACTCTTCTAAGATTTGGCCTTTGAATATATGTCTGGAATTTACATTTGGCTCCCATGAACAATGTATCTCATTAGATGGCTCCAAGTTCATTCTAAACAGGATGGATTCTCTTGGGCATCTTACCTCTCACTGTCGAAGGATGTCCCTCACATGTCCTGAGGTGTGCAAGGATATTAGCTTTCTCCCTTCACATTGCCAGTATTTGCATTAGAATGTCTTGTCTAGTGGGGTGAATTTTTACCAAAGGGACTCTCATGGCACCTCCATCAATCTCTTTTCCCCCAAGGGAATAGATTTTTTTATGGAATCTTTACACATTCCCAAATCTCTTCCCCCCGGGGAAGGCTTTTTAGAATGGGATCTTAATCCCCCACTGAACACTTGTACCCAACTAGTCTCTAATCAACCCCCTTCTCATCCTCCTCTTGAGGGTGGTCAGCTGGATTATACACAAGAGGGGATTTTGGATAGTCTGTAACAGGAACCAGATCACATGGAGTATAACTGTTCCACCCCAATTCAGGAAGTCCCAAATACTCCTTTGGCAGTTACCCCCAGTTAGGGCTCGGGTCTCAGGATATTAGTTGATCATAATTCATACCGGGATGTCTACCAATCCCCAAATGTGAACTTTCCCTTACAAGTTTTAGGATCCACGATCCAGATTGATAAGTTGGCTAAATCTTCAGATGCACAAAATTCCCCATCCACTTTTCTTGGATTAGCAGCTATCCCGGTTGACCCTGCCATCTCAATGCAGAATAAGGAAATTTCTAGTCTTCACTTAGATTATGAACCTGACTGGCCTTTGGATAATACCCTGTTTCCTTCAAATGTGTTGGAAGGGGTCTCTTCTCTTTAATTTATTAGAAAAAAATCTCCATAATACTTTTCTTCAGGAGCTTAATCCTTGATTTTTGGTCTCTAACGCTCATAGCCCACCTAGTCATGGCCACCATATGTTGGCTCTGGACAACCTTGCAATGAGTGACATCCCAAAAATTGATATAGATGGGTTGGTGGACAATTTGGTTTTAAGTGTGGCTGATAAGAAATTTGATGGGGTTGTGGAAGGAGATGTCCCCACTAAAACTATGGTGGATGTGGAAGGAGATGTCAATGGAACTATGGTGGGTTCAAATTTCTTGGGACTTGCAGGAGAGCTCTCTTCTTCCCAATTTGGTTGTGCAATATTGCAAACTGGAGCAGATCCTTCCAAAATCAAAGTATGCATATCTACTTAAAAAACCAAGGGTTGTCCTGCAAAAAGGAATAAAATTGAGGAAGAGATTTTTGTAGGATTTCAGTCTCTGTTACCAACAAGCAAAGATTATGGGATAAGTTATCCCGAGTTATCTCTAATCTTGGGGATTCCAAGCTCATTCTTGGAGGGGATTTTAATTCAACCTTGGGAGATATGGACAAAATGGGAGGAGCAGACCCCTCTTTTAAAGTGACTCAAGATTTCAAAAACTTTATGGAAGGCCAAGCTCTATACGATTGTATCCCACACAATGAAAAAATAACATGGTCTAATAGAAGAAAAGGTTCCTCTTTTTTTGGACTCAGATTAGACAGATTCCTCATCAATTCCCCATGGATCCTTTCTCATGGATGTTGTGTTTCATCCATTCTCAGTCTACCAAGTTCTGACCACTTTTAAATTAGCCTTGAGATTTTTTTGGAATCTAACACTTTCAAATCCAAATCATATTTAAAAATTGAGTGTATGTGGTTTCATGATAAGAACTTCTTATCTTTGCTGCACCAATGGTGGTCTCAATGTCCCCCTAGGATGGGTACAAAATGTTCCAATTGTTCAAAAAATTGTCATTCATGAAAGAAAAGATTAAGGAGTGGAATCAGCTTTGTTTTGGTAACATATTTGCAGAAAAGGCCCAAATTCAAAGCCAATTGGAGATTTGGAATGATCATATTATCCATCATGGGCTTTCGCATCAAGTTTATGAGATTCAAAAAGATCTAAGAGATAGACTCGAAGAAGTTTTACTTTGGGAAGAAATGTATTGGAGGCAGCGATCTAGAGAGTTATGGCTTAGAGAAGGGGATGGGAATACAAGTTTTTTCCATGCCTCAGCTAAAATTAGGAGGTAAGAGAAAGCCATTTTTCAAATTAAGGATGCTAATGGTTCTATTCTTAACTTAGAAAAATATATTCAAGAAGAGGCTATTCGATTCTTTCAGGACCTCCTGGCTAATCCCTTGGCTTCAAATTCTACTCCTTCTCACTCTGATCCTCTTCACTTCATCCCCGCTTTGGTCTCTGAGGAGGACAATGTTTGGTTGTTACACCCCTTTACTTTGGATGAAGTCAAAGTAGCAGTATTCTCCATGGGTGCTGACAAGGCTCCTGGTCTAGATGGCCTATCCCCCTTTTTTTCCAAAAATGTTGGGACTTCATGCGACAAGATATTCTAGAAGCAGTGGAAGAATCTAGGATTCACTCATGCATGTTTAAACCTTTCAACAACACATTCCTCACACTCATCCTCAAGTGCTCTAGGCCCCTGTCCTTTGCTGACTTCAGGCCAATCTCGCTGTGCAACACCATTTACAAGATCATCACAAAATCAATTGCTTTAAGACTTGGGAAGATTATCCCCAAGATTATCTCAAAGCAACGTGGAGGTTTTGTCCCAAGTAAGGATACTATTGAAGGGGCTCTAATTTCCCATGAGGTCCTCCATTCAATAAAATCTCAAGGGCTTCAATCGATGGTCCTCAAGTTGGACATGATGAAATCATATGATAGAGTCAATTAGTCTTTCCTAAGGATGATTATGACAAAAATAATCTTCAACAGAAAATGGATCAAATAGATTCTAGCTTGTGTCAAGGGGGCCAAATTCTCTGTCCTAGGCAATGGGTCCCCCTGTGGCTTCTTCTCAGCCTCTCAAGGTGTTAGGAAGGGGGACTCATCTCCTTTTTTATTCATTATCATGGTAGAAGTTTTGAGTAGATTGATTACTTTCAAAAATATTTGGGGCTTATGGGGTGGCATCTCCCTTCATTAATCTCAAATTTCAGTCACTCACACCTTGTTTGCACATGAATCCTTGTTGTTTGGTCATGGTTCAATTTCAGAAGGTAAAGTAATTAAGGAAACTTTGGAAGAATACTCTCTCTATCGAGACAAAAGGTTAGCATCTCTAAGTCCAAAGTATTCTTCTTTAACATCCCTACGAGGACCCAATCAACAATCAGTGATCTTTTGGGCTTTGAAATTGCCCAGGCTCCAAGCACCTACTTGGGCATCCCCTTTTTTCAAGGCTCATGCAAAACCTCCTTTTGGGATAGTATTTCCCAATCAATTGCAGATAGGATTTCTTCATGGAAGGCAAGATGGTTATCATTTGTGGGAAGGGTTCTTCTTGTGAGATCAGTACTATCCTCTATTCCAAACTATATCATGTCAGTCCTCCTGACCCCCAGGTCAGTTATGGAAAAAATTAGGAAAAATATCAAAGATTTCATTTGGAAGGGAAACATGGATGATTCCCCTAAGATCCCCCTTGTGCCCTGGGATAAGATGGCCTACCACAAAGAGTGTGGGGTTGTAGGCCTCTATAGTTTATACAAAAGAAATATCAGTCTGGGGGCTAAATTATCTTGGAGATTATATGAGAACCTGACTTCACTTTGGGCTAGAATCATCAGGATGAAATATCTGGATTCTGATGACCCTGCCCAGATATTCACCATCAAGGATCCTCCTCAAGCTTGGTAATGTGGAATTTTGTTATCAAATACTGGAAAATCATTCTCCGAAAATTCTCTTGGATTGTGAATTCAGAGGATCAGGCCAATTTTTGGGAGGATTCTTGGAACGGTCTCCCTCCCATCTCTTACTCCACAGACATCTCACTCTCAACTATTCAAGCTCTGTAATCAAGGTGGGGACATATAGTGAAAGACTATATTACCTTATCCCTGACAGGTGATGGTCTTAGATCGGATTGGAAAGACATTTCTCTTATGGGTCTCTCCAAGGATTAATTTGAGGCTCTTCAAGCTATATTCCAATAGAGACCCCTTCATCTTAATCTTAACAATGATAAACTAATCTGGTTAGCTGCTCTAGATGGCAGATACTCAGTCAAGTTAGGATACCTCCAATTAACCAACAAGCTCCAGTCCCCTAACAAGCACCTCTTTTGATTTTTCTGGCACACTGTGGTTTTTCCTAAGGCTAGTTCTTTCTTATGGCTGGAAATACTCAATTGAATCCTCACTAGTGACTGTCTTGACATATTAGGTATTATAGAAAACTTCTATTGCATCTTGTGTAATTATCAATTAGAAGATCCTAATCATCTCCTAGTGACATGTCCATTTGCTCAAGATATTTGGTATTGGGCTTTGGATAAATTGGGTTGGTATGGCCCTCTGCCGACAAGATTGACAGACCTGCTCACACAATGGCCTCTTCCTAAATTAGATTCTTTCTTTGCAAAAATTTGGAGATTGGATCCAGTGGCTGTCACATGGTCCATATGGTGGGAGAGGAATAAGAGAATCTTCAGGAAGGATAAGAGCTTAGTAGAGAAAGTGTGTGGGGCTGTGGAAAAATCAATCTTGAAAATGATGAATGCATTCACTATGAGATCGAAGTCCCTATCCTCATTTTTCACCTCATAGGATTTGAAGATTATGAACTCATGGCCCCTCATTGCCATCCCCTTTAAAGGAGTCCCGATTGGAAAAAAATCAAATCAAGATAAAAGGAAAGATGTCAAATGGGACCCTCCTAATGTGCCCTTTGTCAAACTCAACTTTGATGGTGCGTATAAAGGTAACCCAGGAATTTCTGGGGTTGGATGTGTCCTTAGGGACTCAAAATCTTCCCTCATTCAAGTAATGTGCTCCAAGCTCCCATATGGATCTAACAACATTGCTGAAGTTAGGGCTCTACTCATGGGAGTTCTCTTGGAAAAATCTATGAGGATTAAGAAAATCCATATCGAGGGCAATTCCCAAATCATCATCTCAGCACTCATTGATAGGAAAGCGTCTAGTTGGGAGATCCACTACATCCTCAAAGAGGTCTGGGCTCTTCTCCCACTCTTTGATGAATTCAAAATCTCTCATTATTACAGGGAAGCAAATGGACTAGCTAATTGGTTGGCAAACAGAGGGGCAGATCTGCAATCAGGGGAAGTTCATTGGTAAAATGATTGTCTTATCTTATCTCTAATCCAATCGCAAGGCCCTACCTGGGTTGAAAAGGAGGTATCTATCCCGCATATCTAATCATTATGTCAGAATTTTTAAATGGGATGAGCTGGATCCTTTTCGCTGAGGTGGAATACTAATATTTCAGTGGCTAGAATGGCTTGCATGAAATGCCTTCACATGTGAGAGCTTGTTTTTTGGGGATTTTTCATCTTCAGTGCCAGTACTTTCATCCCTCTCAGCATGTGTAAGCATTAATGGGAAATTGCTCACTTGGGAATCAAGCTACCAAGGATAGATTGGATATCTTCCCGCATAGAAAACTTGTGTGGAATGTTGTCATCTTCCATTTTCCCTAGGATTTAAATAGGTCCCTTTATGGGTCTTCTTCCTCTTGTTCTTTTGGTAGTTTTCTCCTGGATATCCTCTCTGGTTGGGTTACTGCAGAATATGTCGAATGTGGAATATAGGGCCTTGAATCTTCGCATTAGTATGCTGATTCAACACTAGGAATGTCTGATCTCTAGGGAGTACCTCCTTCACCACTTACTGGTGGTTTTCAAGCCCATGCCAGTGGAGGTGGTTGATGATGTGCGTCAAATAATAGGTGATTATGTGTTTCTTCCTTCCTCGTTGAGATGCCTCTTCCACTCTCAGGTTCTTTCGGTGTTTCTATCAAACTTTTACAACTTATTGCAAGACTATGTTCAGTTCATGGGTGTGGTGTCAAAGCTTGTCAAAGAAGACTTTGTAATGGTAGAGTGCATCCATAATGCAGTTACTCAGTATAATCTCAAGGCCTCATCAGCTTGGGTGGGCAAAATTTTCTCCCCGACGTACCTGGACAAGGATGTGGAGTATGCCAAAATTTTTGATGCCTTCAAGCTGGGCATTTCTCACAAGGATAAGGTGGGTTTCACAGCTTCCATGTCTAGTCTGATGGATTACATTCATGTTTCAATTCAAGTGTACGCTCTCAACATCTTTGACAGTATGGAGGTGATTTTGGCTTATGTCTAGGATGATGGGATGGAAAACTCATCTTCTCCCTACCGTGTTGCTCCTAAGGACCCGTTGGTTTCATCCAAGGGCACGACCTTTGCTTCTCACTCATGTGGTTGTAGGTGCCTTTGTCATGCTCAAGTCCTCCAGTGATGATTTTTCTTTAGATCATTTTTTGGTACTCTGTCAGCGTTATGATTTTGTGGTATTTTGTGATATTTTGGCTTGGGATTTTTAGACTACTCTTCCGTCTTCGAATGTATTCCAAGTAGTAGTGGGAATTAGGTTCTCTTTTTGTGGTGTGGGACCTTTTTGTAAACCAAAATATGTAATTTTTTGTATATATTTGGCTGAGAAGGGAGGTTTTCTTACTACTTCTTTCCTTCAGGAGCCTCACTGAAGCAGTCTTATTAATAAAATTCAATGGCTCTGTCCATTTTTACCAAAAAAAAAAAAATTAAATAATTTGAGGGTGTTTAGGGATGATTGTTTTGAGAAATATTGAGTAGGGTGAAATGCACTTTGATGAATATCAAGGAAAAGAAGAGTAAAACTTTCATGAGGATGGAGGAAAAGTAGAGGGAGATAAATTGGAGGCAAGCAAAAGAAGATAAAGAAAATGACAATTAAGGAAGATGAGGAAGAGGAAGGTATGGTAAAAACCATGTTATATATATGTAGATAATATGGATATATGTATGTATGTATTAGATTAGAAATAAAGCTATTCAACTTCAACATTGGTCAAGGGTTGATTTAGGTTCATTTATTTTGGATTCTTAGTTTTTAGAGTTTTACCACTGCCATCATAAATAAAAAGAATATGCATTATTGGTTGTTGACCATACAAGAAAGAAGAATAAAAAATAGTAATGCTTAGGGAAGATCGTTTAGGAAAAACATGGGGCTTTTTCTTGTGGTATTGACAAACAAGGTTCAAACCTCATTGGATCACTTTGTATCATGTTAACAATAGAGATTGATTATCTAAGTGTTAAGACCTCAAAATACTATAAGGGAATTTTATACTTCTAATATAGAGTTTGAGGACTCTAGTAGTGATGTCCTTGAGTGGATGTAAATGAAGATCTTAAGTGGTAGGAGATTTTCAAGGCTTGCTAAAGTAATAAATTATAAATTTTCGAAAGAAAAGGAAAGTAGATATACTCTGGATGATAATGCTTGATGAGGAGAACTATGGCGACTTCATCACCGTGAAAAATATGTGTTTAAGGAGGATTTAATTTGATGAGTTTCTCACCATGAAAATGATGTGTTTGGGGAGGATTTATTTCAACAATATTTTGAGGGTAATAAGAGTTTGATAAATACCAAGATAAAGAAAGATAGAATTTTCCTGAGGATGAAGAAGGAAAAGTAGAGGAAGATAAATAGGGAACAAGGAAAATAATATAATGAAAGTGACATTGAGGAAGTTTTTGATTAAGGAAAGAGTAGGTTTTGGAGGGGCCCCAAAACCCTATTATATTATATACATTATGGTATATTTTTATTTCTATGTTACGTTACTTGTTGTATTTATCAATTTATATTTTATAATTAGTTCTTAAGCCATCTAATATTTATATTGCTCTTTTTCTACATTTATGTTATGTTGTCCTTACAATTTGTGGCCTAGATTTTGTCACTAGTTTTCTTAAGGGGTCAACTAAACATAATTTAATACGATCAAAATTTTGTAATGTATTTAACTGGGAAGTGAATCTGAGATTATAATTTCATTTGAATGGACATCATATTTCCCTCTATTGTCGTGCTTAATAGGTCCAACATTTAGCAGAGGCATGGAAAACCTTGGCATTGATTCTAAGTTCTGCACACCAATTTGGGTGAGTCATTTTCAAGGATTTGATTTTATAATAATCTACATACATGTTCCAATTTACAAAATCCATACAAAGTGTTATTACAATCTAGTTCATTTCCAATCACCTACAGATCTGGTGACCATCATTAGGGAGTAGCTAAGGCATGGAGAGAGGGGAACTTCCTAGGCAGAAACTTTGTCCAGATCTACAACATCCCTACAAGCACCAATTTCCAAATTTGGTGTGGAAATATTTTTGCACTAGGAAATCTAGACATTTGATGACATCTTTGAAACATCCAAGGCCATTATTAGAAAAATAATGATCATTTGAGGGTTGTCACGCCTAAAACAATGGATTAGGTATTAACAGAGTTCTATCCCAAGTGACAGAAAGTTTGGTGTTGTTGATCGTACCATTGGCCATTATAAGTGCTTGTGAGCAATGGTAACCTTGCAAGTCAATGCTCAAACCAAGTCATAACTAGTCATGTTCAAACATTATAATCTTCCTTCATAATTAGTATTCATGAGTCTCATGCAAGGTCCAAAATTTACTTGTTTATCTCATATTTGAATAAATTAGTCTTTGCATTTGGAAGCAGTTGTACAATTTATAGTGTTGAAATTTCAACATGAATCAATTGTTAACATTCAAATATTGTTGTTGTCACATCTTTATGTGATTATTGTTAGGATTTAGTTTTTAATAATTTGTTTGAGATTGTTTAGGGTATAATAGAAACCCAAGTTTATTTCAGAATGTAAAAGTTATGTTATTTCTATGGTACTTTTCTTGTTGTATTTATCAGTTTATATTTTATAATTAGTTCTTAAGCCATTTGATATTTATAATTTTCTTTTTCTGTATTTATGTTTTGTTGTCCTTACAACTTGTGGCCTAGAATTTGTCACTGGTTTTCTTATGGGGTCAACTAAACATAATTTATTATGATCACAATTTTGTAATGCATTTTGATAGGAAGTGAATCTGAGATCAAAAAATCATTTGAATGGATAAGAAGTAATTTCAACATAGTTATTTGAAATTATAAGAAAAATGGTAATAATAAACTACTTGAAAAGTGCAGCAACATATAGGTAAAATACTAAAATGTAAATCAACATATAGTTTATTGTGAGAAGTTGAATAAATATTTGTAAATATAGTATTGTATGAACCTGACAATGTTTATAACAAGCTATAATTTCCTTCTGAAAACAAAGTTAAATAAATTTAGATGAAAGTGTTTTCTTTTTTAGCTAGTCATGCCTACACTTTTGGTCAATTGGTAGATTTTTACTTTCTTTTTTTAATGCATCTAACAGATACACTCTATGAAACTCAGAATTTTCTTGGCCAAGAAATCATGTCTAGAATATTAGGAGTTAACATGTCTCCAAATCATTAATAATTAGAAAATGAATATTTTTTTTTTTAAGTTGACTCTAAAAAATAAGAAGAATTATTAATATTCATGGGGCCACCCGTTCCACAAAAGGCTTCTAAAAATGTTGCGCAGCGGCTACTAGCCAAAATAAGCCTACCAGCTGCATTGGAACCCACCCTTAATCCGCCCTACATTCTCTCCTACCCAATCTCCAACAATGGAAATATTGAGGTGAGACAGCTAAAATCAAAAGATTTAATTTTGAAATTAATGAAGGTTTGTCTTAAAAGATTTAGTCTAATCACATTTTAGAGAGTGGGCTTCACTTAGATACATGTCATGATTGCATGACACCAAAGGGATGATTGGATCTTAACAACTCAGGATTTTTTCCACAAATGTTTTTATTAAACTTACATTTTAGTTGGATGTTTAGCCACGTGTCAGTTGATTCAACGACTCATGTCACTCTAGAGGTTTAACATCTATAACAATATTTTGAGCCACAATATAATGACAACCATTCATCTTGCTTTAATGTTACTGTTGCCCAAAAATTTCCCTGTCATTCATTTTTGGCCACGGTTCCTGTTTTCCAAAAGAAATGCTCAATGTCGAGAGTCCAGTGTGTTTTCTACTCAAATGTCGAAAACCCAGTGTGTTTTTGACCTCTTCTCTGCAGGCTCGGGATGTTTTTGCCTTTTGTCCGAAAGTCCGGTGTGTTTTCGACCTTCACTCGAAAACCTTCTGTGTTTTCGACCCCTTCCGCACTTTACACTTCTCTGGCATCTGCATTTTTCTTTAAGCGCGCAACTCTGACGGGTGGGTCCCAGTGCGTATGGCCATTCCGATACAGTCCCGATCCAATGGCTGTCACATGATCGCATGGGATCTCTCGATCCCATGAGATCACGTGACAGCCGTTGATACGGTATCTCCAATCAGCGGTCAACCACGGGGGTAGTTTACGGTCAGCGGCAAGCATCATGTGGTTTGTCGCATGATCACATGGGCTCTCCCGAGCCCATGTGACCATGCGGCAACTCGTTAGCAGTTTCGGCGGCGGTGGCTCGCGGTTGTGCAGTTGGAGGTGGGGCCCGAGGTTTCTAAGAACCGGCACAAGTGTGATGAAGATCAATGGTGGTTGCATGTTCACATGGGATCTTCCAATCCCATGCAATCATGCAACGACCGTCCGATTGGAATCTTGCGGTTGCGGTGGGTCCTATGCCAGGGGTGCCGAGGTGTTTGCTGGGGTGGCAGCCGGGATGAATGAGGACGTGCCACGTGGTGGATCTTGTGGGCCCGAGCATTTTGAGGAACGGTGACCATTTTCAAAGTTTGTCACATGATCTCATGCGGCCTTCCTAGCCACATGCGATCATGCGATCGCTGACCTTTCAGGGCCATTGGTCGGCTCCTGTTGGACCACGTGGTAGGGTTTGGCAAGTATGTTATCTGGTGGGTCCCGAGCGATGCTTATGTGGCGGTCAGACTGAATGGGGGAGTGCCACGTGGCGGTTCTGGGCTTGAGGTTGGTAAAGCTTTGTGCGGTTGCGCGGTTGATGGTTTTCGCGTAGTCGCTGAAGGAACTCGGGGTTAAGGAAAAGGATAACGTGACTTGGCGAATATAGGGAAGTCGACCCGAGATGGGCCTAGGGTCTGGATATATCTAGCGACTCAGCGACTAAAGGGGGCATCTCATGTTCACCAGAATTAACTGGGGTCAGCTAAAATATTAAACGATTTCGTGACTAAAGGAAAATTGGAACCAGAGGTAAATGTTGAGTTAGTTTTGCGGTGCGGTCTTGTGGGGCCGAGTTATCTTGCGCAGGAGTGACAGTTTTCAAAGGTTGTCGCATGATCACATGAAGCCTTTCGGGCTCATGCGATCATGCTACCGCTGACTTCTCAAGGCATGTGGTCAGTTCCGGTTGGACCACGTGGCAAAGGCTCGACAGGTGGCAGATTTTGCGAGGGCCCCAGATGACATGTGGCAAGGCGGTGGCAGTTTTCAAAGAAGGTTTTCGCATGATCGCATGAGGCTTTCCTAGCCGCATGCGATCATGCGACCACTGACCTTTTCAGGGTAGTGTGACCTTTTGTGGGGTTTCTTCTACAAAGTGGACATTTGCAAGCGTGGGCAGGTGAAGAATTGATGAATTCTGGAGGCGGTTGCATTGAGAGAATGTGCAGAGAGATTTAGTCAGCCATTTTTGGGTCCTTTCGAGGATTCGATCAGATTTTGAGCATTCATAGCAGTATGGGCTTGCAGGGGAAGTAGATGGATCCAAGTTGTTGATCTGCAGAGATGGACACGCAAGGAAGGATATTTGATCTGTTGTGATATTTCCAGAGAAGCATTTATGATCAGATTTCGTCTGGTTTAGGGTTGATTATTTTATGCATATCTGTATAACCCTGGTTTTTTTTTTTTTTTGACTCCTGCCTGCGTGCAGTTGAGTTTGTATATATTGTTTTTTGGAGCTTGTAGTGCTCAGAATGAACATTTTGTAAAAAAGAGAAGCTCTTTTCTTAAAAAACCATCTGTAGCATTTCTTCCTGCTCTCTGGTTTTCCCACATTTTGTAAGTTCTCATTGATAATACAAGTATTGCAGAAGCATTCTGTGACATTTTTCTTGTCCTCATGCCTCCCTTTTTGCATTATCTCTTATTGGATTGAGTTTATGAATGCTTTTAGTGGTATCTTAGGTTCCCTGATTCCTCTTACTTTCTGTAGCTATGTGTGTTATTGTGTTTGATCTGATTTAGATGTTTTGTGGGTATATTTCAGCCCCTAACAGTCTTGTCTCAATCCTGCACCGAGCTATAGGAGTGAATGTATGTTTGTAGGTCATGGATTGATGTCTAATCCTGAGAGCTTTGTTGTAGGAAAAAAATCTTTCTCTTTCTCTAAACAACCTCTTTTGTTTGCAGACCCCTCCATGAAACACTTATGCAAGCCTATTCAATAAGTTGTAATCTCCTAGACCTATTTTTGTCACTGGTTTCATCCCTCTATATTGAGATCCAAACCCTAGTTCGGTGCATCACCTAGTAGGATAGATTTGCTTTCTGTCTTTTCCCTTCCATGCATTCCTTCTATCCCTTTCCCTCAAAAATTTACTTTCCTGTTAAGAGCAAATCAGGGTGATTATCTAAGAGGAACCAGCCTAGAATTTGGAGGTCTCATCTCGGTTAGCAAAAGGTCCCACAACCTTGAGATGAGTCCCTTGTTATACTGAGTTATCAAGACTATGAGAGCTTGAACTAAGGGTGCAAATTTAGTGTATAACAGTTACTAAAGGAAAATGAGCTTTGATATTTTTGGCAAGAATCTTGGTTGAGATGCAACAACCACCATTGATGAGATTCCTTGAATTTTCAATGTGAGCTTTTGAAAAGTTATGAACATCGTGTAAGATATAATTTGATCAGATGGATCGCATTTCAGTAGAGAACTAACATCTTTGATGCAATGTAGGGGCATAAAAACATGATAGTTGTTAATTTTACCTTAATGGGAAGAAATGCCCAAGCTCAGGAAATATTTGTGACTGAGATAGCGGGTGTCTTATGAGGTTGTGGCTAATTTGAGCATGACATGATGACCCTTAAAGAAATAACTTAAAACTTGCAAGAAAACATAGCATGTCAACAAGTGATTGAAACATGAAGAGTTTTAGGCTTAAACAAGCAATATGAATACTTAGGGTTTAGGGTTTTAGGATTTCATAAATATAAGCAAGTTAAAACAGGAAACCTTAAAGGTCATATTACATAAAATTTGAGGGTTTCACTACGTTGAAGAGAGGAAAAGAGATTGCTCAAACATATACTTTTGATGGTATTCTAATTGGAAAAATGTATGGCACCAAGGTTACCTCAATGGACCAATGAACCTTACAAAAGGGCTAAGCATTGAACCATTTTCATTGATGGAATGCATGACCAAAGACTACAACACATGAAAGTCCACCTTGGATTGAAGAGAAAATATTCAATGATGAACAAATAAAATTTGACAAAGTCACCACATCACCTATTGATAAATCGATGGTTCTTACAAAAGGTTTTGAAAATGAGGACAATTTCATCGATAAGCTTAGTTGGTAGGTCATGTGTCCGACAACTTAAAAGTTTAAAAATGCATGTGAATACATGTTTTGTATGAGAAATACCTTCATAAGATTAGTTTATCAATGAAATCAACTCAATTATGAAATAAAAATAATTTAAGCTATTGAATTGAAAACAAGACAAGAAACCTCCTATGGTTCTCTATCTAGAAAAGATAATTAAATGCTCTCAGATTAGCATCTACCTTCATAAGATTAGTTTATCAATGAAATCAACTCAACTATGAAATAACAATAATTTAAGCTATTGAATTGAAAACAATACAAGAAACATCCTATGGTTCTCTATCTAGCAAAGATAATTAAATGCTCTCAGATTAGCATCCATTAGTGACAGACCTAGAATGAGAAAATTAAACTTTTGTATGATGTGATTCTACCCTACTCTAGCTCAATTATGCTAAATTCTTCCATTATGATTACTACAATGCAAATTCTCAATCGCAGTACTATGCTTAAGAATGAATTGGCTATAGTAATGATGCTCTAGATAATGGATGTGATTTGTTCTCTTAATGCATTCTATTTAAAGGATTCCTAAAATTATGGAGGTGAGTTAGATGTGAGTTAGATTGAATCATGGTTAGAGGTGAGTTGAGTTTGTGGTTTCAAATGTTGGGAAAAAGAGACAAGTTGAGTGGTGAAGATTGAAAATCCAATTGGGATGGTGGATGATAGCAAAACCTCTTGAGTGATCCATGTGATTCAAATACTCTCACCTCATTGGTTGAACTCATTTTGTCCATATGTGGTTGGTGAGAATAATTGGATTTATTAATTGATTTAATTTAGCCATGTCTCCCTTTGAATGGGTTGGATTAAATTTACATTTAACTATACAATCAATTGATTAAAATCAATTGCATAATTATTTGATATTTTTAATTTAATTAATCTGATAGCTTTGATTTCAATTAATTCATGCTCTGATCTCAATTGCTTGACTTGGTTTTTGCCTGACCAATTTTAGGTGTATACAAATATGCATCTTTGAATCAATGTGTGAAGCACGTTGGTTCAAAGAATGTCTTATTTCTCTGATTAACTAATCTCCAATCTGATTTTGATGGCTGGTTTACTGATTTGCAACTGATTTCGATGAAGAACTCCTAATATGATGCATTGATTTGAAAAATAACCTGTTGAGATGCCTCACTGATAATTTTAAAAATTTTACATTTAATTTTCCTAATTTGGAAAAGTTCTCTATTTCGATTGATTTTGAGTCATTATGATATCCTGCCCCCTTGGAAACAAAATTGAAATTGTTTTGATGAATCTTGATTATTTTACCATTTTAATTTTTTTTTCCAAAATGTTCCGTAAATTTGCTATTTTTTATTTCATATTTGATAATGTGCCATGAAAAAGGTTTGATAATGCTCCAATTCTGAGTTTCAAATTTGTGTTAAAACTGACCTTTGATAATTTTTTGATAAAAATACCCTCCTTTATAGGTTAAAGGGGTAAAATGTCATTTTCACTTTCACTATTCACTTTTGTCATGTTGAGCTCTAGTTTTTCTAGTGACTTGAATGTGACAGTGATCCTTGTTCGTGAGCATAGATTCAAGAAAGGTGGCATAATGTAGCGTCCAACAAACTATGGACCTCCAGTGAGTACCTGAATCCTTTTGAGTTTGTCAATTTCTTGATTTGCAATTTTTTTTATAGATTTTTAGGCGTTATTTTATTTTTTATTTTTGTTGTTTTTGATGAAATAGTGCATAGTATGTTTTGAATAGCGTGTATTTAATAGTTTTATCACATCTGACATTTTTAATAGCATGTAGCCTAGTGAGAAACAACACGTACACACGTGTGCCCTAGGATTATTTTAGTACATCTGATTAATCTAACAATGCATATAATCTCTTAGTGAAATTTGAAATTTCCTATAGCATGTACGATAGTTTGTTTAGTGTGTACTAGGATAAATAGCGCATGCAACTTGGTTCAGCATGTGTGACCCTTTTGGTGGCATGTACTATATAAAATAATAGCACTGTTGATAATACTTTGTGATGACCTCACTAATAGGGAGAGAGTTGTCACCGGGTACTAGAGTACTAGCCAACTTCATCTAAAGAGGTTTACCAAAGAGAAAACTCTCCTTGCCCAACTGAACCATCCCTGCACTATCATGACCCAACTACTAGGTACTTGGAGGTTAGGAGAGTTCGCTCTCTGGTAAACCTCTTCAGGCAAAGTTGGTCAGTACTCTGGTACCCAGTGACAACTCTCTCCTTGTTGGCAAGGTTGTCACAAAGTCCCATCAACATAAACCGACGCTAGAAGGAGGGCATGAGCTCATTCCTTTTAGAAGATTTCAAGACCACACCTCCAGAGGGTTCCTCAAGTGATAGTTTTAGGATTCAAGCTTTCCATCATTTAGGGTGGTTCTCACCTTTGTAATTTGAAAGAATCCTTTGATAGACCTCGAATCTTGGAGATTTTTCTAGACTTAGACCTCCAGTATGAGCGAAAAGGACCCATTAGAAGCAATAGATCTTGGCCCTCAGGTCTAGATCTACAACTTCTTAGAGTACCCCTAACCTCTAAACATAAAGTTTATGTTTGAGAATGTTTGCACTTGAGGTTTTTTCACAATAAGACACTTCATGCAAGCTACCTACGATCAAATTTGGTGTTTAACATGGCTCTAAAAGGTAGGCACTACTAGATTAACAAGGTGTTTAGTTCAAGTTCCAAACAAAAATATCAAATGAATCATACAAGGAACACATAGTCGTGCACACACAATTGAGGCCTATAGCCCTACGAGTCTAGGTATTTGATATTTTTGTTCTTTAAGTTTTTTTAACTTAACCGAGGTCTTTATTTATAGTGGGTGAAATAATTTGGCTTCACCTTGTTCCCACTTTGGGTCATCCCTCTCATCGGCCTTGCTAAGGCATGTTTTCAGGAGGCAAGCCCACTAAAGTTATAGGATGTACATATGAAAGCAAGAAATTAAAATGATAGAAGGTCTAGGAGTTTGATTCAACAAAAGGGGAAGAGCATATCCCTAAAGCTTTCCTTCACAAACACATTTAGCATTTTTCTTTCCCAAGCCTTTTAATCTAGGGGGACTAGATTACATTTGGATTTTTGATTCACCAAAAGGTGAAGAGCATATACCTAGCACTTTCGTCCACAAACAAGAAGGCTTTGTTTAAGTGTTTGGTTAATTCCTTAGCTTATCTTCCTCTCAAATTTGGCACGTCTAGGAGTTTGATTCACCAAAAATGTGAAGATCATATCCCTAATGCCTCACTTAAGATTCCAATTTTCTTTTCTAATTAGGCTAGATTTTGAATTGAATGCCACAATTTAAGAAAATGCATAAGGTTTTAGGATTACCTCATTCGTAGCTAGCAAAAGGCTAGACACATTTTTTGGGTTTTCATTTTTTTTTGCATTTTTACTCACCTAAGCAATCTCTCCAAATCCTTAGCCTCCTCCTTCCACACACGTTAGTTCAACACATACCAATGCAAAGTGAGGAAAAAATTCACAAATTTCAAATAGCTTTACAAATTCCTTTTTCAAAAAGATTAAATTTCCAATCGAGTAAATATCCAATTTCAGGAAACATATTTTGACTTATAAGCATTAATGATTTGAATAGATTCATCATATGCTTTTAATTCTTCATTCATATCATCAAGAAAATTAGCAAAATGGATTTTCTTTTGAATTTTAGCTAATTTCCTTTCCTCCTTATTTTTGAAGTAATCCACTAATCTGCAAATAAGTTTACACACTTTCCTATGCTCTGTCATTTGCAAAACAAAAAACTATTACAATTAGATTTGTAGAATTTTAAATTTAAAAAATGATTGTGCTACGTGCTATAGAAAGTTGTATACATGTTCAAATCTATTAAGTTTCCACAATCCATACATCTAATATATTAGTTTCTGGATTCGATTGTGTAGAATTTTTACTATATTTATTAAGTTTTCAAAATGTATACATGTTACTATATTTACTCCTACGCATCACTAAAAACTTTAAATGTGTTATTTATCTATTGCAAAGAGTTATTTAAAATATTGAATGTTAACATGCGTTGAAACAGAATCATAAACGCGACATAAAGCTATTTGATATGCACTAAAAGAATTAGAGATAGAGATAAAAGAAATTCAGCATATGTCAAAAATATGTGCAAAGGCTACAATCTTTATCATATATACACGTTGTTTAAACCTGCAAAGGTGTCAAACTTCATCGTGTACGTGTCATTTCTTCTATTAGAAGTGTTGTTTTACCTGTAATTTTTCAAATTTGCATGAAAAACAACGTTAATTTATCAAATAAAGATCAAATTTGGTTAGTTTGAGGCTTGAGTCCCACGATGGGTGCCATTTTGTATATGAACATACCTTCATAAGATTATTTTATCAATAAAATCAACTCGATTATGAAATAACAATAATTTAAGCTATTGAATTGACAATACGACAAGAAACATCCTATGGTTCTCAATCTAGCAAAGCTAATTAAATACTCTCAAATTAGCATTCATTAGTGACAGTCCTGGATTGAGAAAATTAAGCTTTTGTATGATGTAATTCTATCCTATTCTAGCTCAATTATGCTAAATTCTTCCATTATGATCAATACAATGTAAATTATCAATTGAAATACTATGCTTAAGAATGAATTGGCTATAGTAATGACGCTCTAGATAACAGATATGATTTTCTCTCTTAATGCATTCTATTTAAAGGATTCCTAATATTAAGAAATTGAGTTAGATTGACTCAAGGTTAGAGGTGAGTTGAGTTGGTGGTTTCAAATGTTGGGACAAAGAGACAAGTTGAGTGGTCAAGATTGTAAAGCCAATTTGGATGGTTGAGATAGAAAAAACCTCGAGTGATCCATGTGATTCAAATAATCTCACCTCATTAGTTGAATTCGTTTTGTCCATATGTGGTTGGTGAATGGTGAGAATAATTGGATTTATTAATTGATTTAATTTAGCCATGTCTCCCTTTGAATGGGTTGGATTGAATTTAGATTTAACTCTACAATCAATTGCACAATTATTTGATCTTTTTTATTTAATTAATCTGATAGCTTTAATTTCAATTAACTCATGCTTTGATCCTCAATTGCTTGCTTTAATTTTTTCCTAACCAATTTTAGGTGTATACACATGCATACATGTTTAAATAGTGGACCAGCTAGGTACACGACTAAGGGGGACACAAAATAAAGACATAAATTCCATACTAAGGAAATATATCACCCTACTAATCTTTTCAAAGAAAAATGATTTAACCTGCCAACATGCAAACTTGGGAAATAAAAAAGGACGACCTATAATTGAATGATAACAAACACTTGAGGATGCAACTTAAAGGGCATACAACTAGATGAGCAGGTCAACAGAGGAATGAAAGGATAAGTCAACATCATAAAAAGAAATTAGCTAACTATAGAGACTTTTTGAGGGGGCCAAAGACACTCAATTATTTCAACCCTTCATATTTTGCTAAAAGAAAAAATTACTTTAATGGTAGTAGCTAAATAAGACAACCTAGATAAAACAATGTGCTTATTTTTCAATCAACATTTTGAATCATTCTTTATTTATGTTCCTCTTCCTAATAATAAATTATAAGAAATAATTTGAAACATCGATTAAAAAATAAGCACACAATTTTGTCTAGAAATTTTCATCTACAATTATATTTCAATTTTAAATATAATCATCATATTATTTTTTATTAATATTTAATATTTTCATTAATCGATATATTATATTTACTTTTCCAAATACTATATTATATTCGTACTCCGTGGAAGTATCCATTATAAGCACATGCAACATGTGCACCCAATACAGTTTACATCTCACCATCTTCGGATACACTCAATACTCTCTTTCTATAAAATCAAAACAAATCCAATACTGGCAAAATACATATTGGCATAAAAATAAAACAATATCAAATACACGCAATATACATACTGGCATAAAAACAAAACAAATCCAGCAATATATATACTGGCATAAAAAATAAAAAAAATTCAGCAGTATACAATATTTTCCAAAAACATTATGGGGCCCAGCCCTGAAGAGACAGATAAAAACCTCTCTTTGGTATGTCATGGGCCCAACCCGAGGGGGTCCATTTTGGCCAATGGAAACAACATTTTACACCTGGCTTGTGGGGATAGGGTTGGAGTCAACTGGAATCTTCAAACCCAGCTGACGGGCCCACTGATAAACTTTTTACATCAGTAGGGTTGGAACCAAGCCGTAGGCAGGCCTTTGGCACCTCAATATTTAACAACGTTAGAAGGTATAGTAGGGATTTGGGAATCGGTTATGTCATATTTTCTCAAGCAGGTAGGCAAGACAAGTGAGAGGCTGGTATTGGTAAATGCAAAACAATACATGGGTATTCTAAGACACAGGCATAACCGAAAGGCTAAACAAACAAATAAAAAATGCTTTGCAATGATTTTTCCAAGAATTAATGGTATTCTAGACAAGTCCTTGCAGTCTAGTATGAGACAAACATCACAGAAAAAGTGGGAAAATGAAGGACTACGTGTTCAGGTGGGAGCAAACGAGAATACCAAATCAAATGAGAATCGTTCGGGCCAACTAGAAGTTGGGGCAGCAAGCAAAGATGACAATGGGGAAGACTTACAAGACAATAAAATGCATTATAGCCCAACTAGAACACCGCTTTTGTGGTCTTCAGAACTTTGCATTGAGGAGCTTATGGACTTAAAAAAGAGGATGGAAATTATCGAGACAAGGAATTGGGAAGAGGAGAACAAGGTGTTTGAAGCCATAGAGTATGCCAGCAAGATAGAAAAAGAGAACAAAAATCTCAAAGAACAAATTTCAAACATGCAAACTGAAATGGAGATAGGACAACAGGAACTTGAAACCATAAAACAAGAATTGGAACAACTGAGACTAACAAGGAATAAAGAAAAAGAAGTGGTGAAGAAGTGGACACCACACAATTAAAAGAAATATAATCAGCCTTGGCAGACATAGAATCTAAAGAATCTCAACTTAAGGAGCGGATAGAGGAAGCCAAATCTTGGTCTCAAGTGGTAAACAGGTCAGCAAGAAAACAAAAGGGAATTATCGAACAACAAATCAAATTCCAAATTAGGGAAGAACATGACATAAGGGGTAAGGCTGCAAATATCATTATAAAAGGGCTGAAAGACTTTGGAGAGAAAGAGAGAACTAGTATTCTTGTAAGAGATTTTCTTAGAGACAAGCTAAAATGGACAGGTGGTATTCAACAAGCCAACAAGATAGGTAGGGGGATGGAGGGAGGAAGGGATAGGCACATAAGAGTAATCTTGAGAAATCTAGAGGATAAAAATATTATTCTCAGAAACAGAGGGCTACTCAGAGGAACACAATTCTATCTAGATGAAAACCTTACTTTGGCTCAACAAGAGGAGCAAAGGAAGGAATTGATGAAAGTAAAATCTACAAGAAATGAAGGAAAATGGGCAGGGCTAAAAAATGGGAAAGCTCAAATCAGTGAGTGTTTCCCAAATAAGAAATAGGAAATTGGGCCCCCACAGGATCACCTGAGCATAGTAAGTTGGAACTACAGAGGTTATCTTTGGAGAAGAGGTCCTGGATTGGGGCCCATAGCAGAGGGGAAAGATATTATTATTCTTATTGAGACACATGAGCATGATGGTTGTATGGTTCCAGATTTTGATAGCTACAAGAAATTTTCAGTTCGGAATAATGGGAATGAAACAGGTAAAGGTCATGGTGGTATCACGGTGTTTATAAAAGAGAAATGGTATGACGTGGTTAAATTTGAGAAAGAATATTCAAATAAATAATACATATGGCTGCGTTTGACAATGAATGAGACTATTTTCAAATTGGTTGCTTGTTACTTTGCTCCGAAGAATTCAAAACTCTACAAAAAATAGAACTTAGACAATGAAGATTTGTTTGCGTCATTAAAAAATGATATCTCTCTATTTAGCACCATAGGTGAAATAATGTTGGTTGGAGATTTTAATGCAAGAACAACCAACAATCAATCTTTACATTTGAGTAATGCTGAAAAAGGTGAGAGTTATCCTTTATGGCTGGTAGAGGGTGATGATCAACCTTGTAAAAGAATATCTCCGGATGGCAACGGGGGTGTTTCTCATTTTGGGGCAGAATTATTGGGCTTGTGTAGTTTATTTGACATGGTTATCTGTAACGGCATGAGGTTATGTCCAACCTCAGGGGGTATCACTTGCAAAACTTATAATGGTCAAAGCATGGTGGATTATGCTATTTGCTCACAAAATTTTACTTCCAAAGTGATAGAGTTTGATATTGGTAAACAACTTATAGAGATGAAATCTGATCACATGCCCCTCCATATTAAACTGGATTTTGTCCCAAATAACCAGCATGATAAACAAGATTCCCACAAGCAAAGGACAATTGTTAATAAAGGCAGAATTCTCATAAATTAGTAGAACAAAGCCATATTCAGCGCTGTCCTTAAACAACAACTTCTAGAAATAGACAATATCTCGACTGATGAAAGAAGCAATAAATAGGATGACCATTTGCATAGTAGTTTGCTGATTCCAACCATACACACGACGTTAAAGGCATGTAAAAGATCTTGCAATAGGAAGAAGGTTGCGAACACGTTCCCGTCAAACCTGTGGTATGACGAAGAATGTAAGGCAGAAAAGAGAGTTATAAGAGGGAAAGATTCGAGCAAAGAAAACAAGATGTTATATACCAAGTTGATTCAAGCAAAAAAAGAGGAGTATGTTAATACGAGAAAAAGGGAGTTAATACATCTAGGAAAACACAATCCCAAAGACTTCTGGAAGGAACTCTAATAGAGGAAAAAACAAGTAGTGAATAATATTACAAATAAGAAATGGTTAGAGTACGCTAAGTTACTTTATGAACGTTCGCACAAGGACTCTCCACCCATTGTGAATACCTCGATGGAGCTCTTTACAATTGATGACATCAAATTTGGGATAAAGAAATTGGCTGGTGGCAAGGCAAGTGACATTGATGGACTTCAAGCTGAATTTTTAAAATGGGGAGTTGATCTTCTTGCACCCCACATCACAGGTGTCTTCAACAGTGTCATTTGGGAGGGGTTTTCGATTGAGTGGACCGCTAGCATGGTCATCCCTCTCTTCAAAAGTGGGGACATCAATAACCCATCTAATTATCGAACAATTATGGTCAATCCACTTTTCAAAAAACTTTTTGGGAGTATGGTGGAACGTAGAATCAACAGTTGGGCTGAAAGTGAAGGAAAAAGAGCCAAAGGGCAAGTAGGTTTTAGGCCCAGACACTCTACTATCGATCATTACATCACTCTTCAGCACTTGATAGAGAAATTATGGGACAACTAGGGAGGAGAAGCTTATTGTTGTTTTGTGGACTTCAGGAAGGCTTTTGATACGGTTCCTAAAGACAAGTTATGGAGTATAATGGAAGATTTAGACATCCCAGACGTCCTTAGAGTTGCGATGCATAGGTTGTATGAGAGGGTCAGGGCCAAAATCAAAACTAAAAAGGGTATGCCTGAATGCTTTGGCAGTGACATTGGTGTTAAACAAGGATGCCCTTTATCTCCCACTTTGTTTGGCTTATACATTGATAAACTAGAATCCTGGTTAGACAAGATAGATGGCAAAGGGGCGCATTTAGTAGGATATGTGGTGAAGCTTCTTATGTATGCGGATGATCTTATTTTGATTTCTAAAACTGCTCATGGGATAAGAGATCAATTAGGGGCTTTGGAGCAGTTTTGTCAGGAAGTGGGGATGTAGGTGAACATCACCAAAATGAAAATAATGATTTTTTCCTTGAAGATGAAGGAAAAACACGTTTCCTTCATTTTTTAAGGCAATCCGCTAGAAATTGTGAAAGAATACAAATATTTAGGGATTGACCTCCACTATAGACCAGTTGGGAGACTTGTAGAGTGAAAAAGATTCAGGGAGGGTGGAGAGCGTCATACCTACTCCAGAATAGATGTAGAAACGCTGAACTTTGGGACTGGGAAACCAAGAAAACTTTATTTGGCTTGCTAGTCACGTCGATTATCCTTTATGGCTACGAAGTTTGGGGAGGCAGCATGATAAAATGTGGGTGGAGGCAGGTGGAGAGGATTCAAAAACACTTAATCACTAGTAGTCTTAAAGTTAAGACCTCGGTCCCATATGAAATTCTCTTAGCGGAGGCAAGTTGTTTCGCGTTGGAAGTAGCAGCGATAACTCAGTTAATAAGTTATCTAAAGAAACTTGAAAACATGGATAACAAACAATGGCCCAAAATTGTGATGAAAGAGGACTTGGCCCGCAAAAAGAAAACATGGATGAAACAAAATATGAAGTGGTTGAGTAAATGGAATATCAAGTTACAACAATGCCCCAACACCACTGCGAAAATAAAAAAGTTTTTCATAGAAAAATTTCGGACTGCCATGTGGACTAATAACATGGGCAGGAAAAAGGCTCATTACATCAAAGTGCTCAACCCAGCCAGGGAGCATGGAGATAAGGTATATTGGGAGCGACTATTAAAGGTAAAGCTAAACTATTAGTGGCCCAGTTGAGGACGGGCTCTCACCACCTCAGATGCGAGACAGGTAGATGGAAAAGGCCCAAAGAGGAATGAGGAATGGGAAGAAAGGATTTGCAAGTTCTGCGCATCGGGTGCGATTGAGGCTGAATGACATTTTATCATTGAGTGCACCGTTTATGATGACATATGGGCTCAGTACAGAATCAGTTTGGGAGCATGCATCATGCACAACCTATTCGAGGAGGATAAGATCAACCAAACCTCTAGTTTGATTATCAAGATTCACAATAGGAGGTCCGACTTAAAGAAGAATCTGGAGTTAGTTGACGAATGTGATCTGGTGGTCCCTTAGGTTGTTTGGCCTCATGGACATCATTAAAATCATTCAATTCAATTCAAATATTTTTTTCCCCCAAAAGTCTATCAAGCTTTAGGCATCGTGACTCCTTTTCCACACAAGGCCCAAATTCCATCCTTTGCAAGCTCTTGTGCATTTTTAACTGCGCTCATTTGAGGTTCAAAATCAATGGAGACTTTTACTTCATGTGTGTCATGGTAATTATTAGTCCATGCGTTATAAGGGAGGAGACTAATGTTTTCATCTTTCTATTTCTGATTAATCGCTGCATTGAAAACAACGCAACTATATTTATCCTATATCCATACTATAGTCTATAACAATTATTAATTAAAATGACTTTTTTTCTTGTTTTTTGAATTTTTCTTATTGGCTGCTGCAAAATTTCCCAGTGGTTTAATTATTTTTCCAGTTACAAATTTAGAAATAAAATTTAGGTGACCAATCTGAAACAAGCATGAATTTTCTTTTATAATTTACAATGTTTTGTGGTAAAGAAGCTTCTCGATCCCCTTTCTTAGTCCCATTCATAAAGGAAGCTTCTCGATCCCCCTCTTAATCCCATTCATAAAACATCTACAAATTTGTAGGGTGGATAAACATGCTACCAGTAAATCTAGAACAATGCCAAACTGATGACGAGATCGCAATCTTTATTACCATGTTGCAACAGATCTGCTTTGAATAGTTGGAGCTTTTTTCTGGTTCTCGGAAGGGATAGCAGATGACTGATTTTAGCAGGGTTTTCTACAGGAGATTAAAACAATTTCACAATTTTTGACAAGGTAGGATCTGATGAATCCTGCTGCTCCAGTTACACACAGTTTCCATCTTACCGTCTTCTTTGGCTACATTTCAAATCTTACCGTCTTCTTTGGATACATTTCAAGATGACTGTTAGCCTGCAAATTCCTAGGGTTTTAGAAAAAAATATCGGCAAAGTTCGGGTACCCTCTTCTTTGGCTGGCATTTCAAGGATGATTGCTAGCCTATTTCTTAAGGTTTTGGCAGAATTTTTTTGGCAAAGTTAAAGTCACAATTCGTAAGTTTCATCTTCATTTTTTTCTTTTTTAACTCCTAAAGTTTTATTTGCTTCAAACTGACAGTCTGAACTTATGATTATTAATTTACCGATTTTCATAATGTTTTTGCTGCTTTCGGCTTCAAATTTAACAATTACGATCGAGAATATTGATTGATGTGTTATTTAGGGTGTAGTGCTGGGATTTTCCGCAAAGAATGTGAGGCACATAATTCTCACCAAATCTGTCAAAATTCAACTTCACAGTTCTGGTCAACCCATCGGAAATTTAGTGGAGCTTATTCCGTAAGAGTTATTTAAAGTGTGTGACGGTACAGTTCAAGTGTTGAACAGGGGATGTGAATCACAACACCTTGGCATTCATGGTATTGCGCCAGCTTTCATTTTTAACCGCCTATAGTGAGCGCCAATCCCTTATTCTATTCTTCATAGTTAATGTTAGATATTGTTACTACTATTTGATCTCTAGTTACTGGAATTTAGATGTGTACTTGGATCTTGGACATTTTTCAGTGGCATTCGTAACAAAGGAGGCTTCTACATACAACTATCTTATAATGGGTAATGAATAAATTAGATATCTGTGCTTTTCTATGTATAGGATTTTTTTCAACTTAGCTATCCATTTTTTTGAGAAATTCCAACCATATTAATTGGACACACAACAAAATACCCTCGACATCAGAATAAGGTGAACTATAAGAGCTACAGGAATCAGACTAAACACTTTCTTCTATAAGTGGATATTTGATAAATAGGGGAAATATTCATAAATGCTTGCCTCTAGTAACGATGCACCGAAAAAACTACAAAAATTCTAACCAAAGACAGTAAAAAGGGAAGCTTCCTTGCCTAAGTATTTCTAATAAGGATCAGGAATTGTAACCTTTATATTGATAGGGGAAATCTGGAATTTATAAATTTAAAATATTAAATGTCAAGTCAACTAACTTCAGCTTGGGCCATTTTCACCCAGACAGTCATAAATTATTTGCTTCAGCTGATGAGTTCATCTAGCAGGCCATTGGAATCACACACTTTCATATACTATAAAGTATAAACAGCCCCAGGACACAAATAATCTCCAACTGGCAATTGACGAATTTGAGCCATGTCCTACCTTATAAGGAACCGAGAACAAAAAATAAAAGATGGAACTGTATTTGGAGGAAAGAAGATTTTAGGGTTGGCCATAAGTCCTCACTATTTGCCAGTATATACTCACTTACAATTGTTAAAAATTTTAAGGAGTTATTTCCAAACAAGCTTCAAAAGAAGACAAAGTACATTCCTTTGAAATTTTCAAATCTTTTCAATATACATTTTCATGTATGTTAAAGAAATCTGGATGTCTACACTTTTTCAAAAGAGATTTTTTATTTAAAAGATAAACCATCATTTGAATAGCTCCATCAAATATGATGTAAAAGAGACAACAAAGACAAAGCATTTCCAAACATGCAGAGGTCTAGAGCCATATAAAAATGTATTTCAAAAATCTTTAAATTTTAGGATTGTAATTAAATTGCAATCACATTTCAATGTGTCATAGAGAAAGACTGATTTTCCTGTTGACTGAAATTGGATCAAAACTCTGGTCATGTAAGCAAGAAGAGCTTTGGGGAAGTAATATTCTAAAAATAAAAGCCTTGAACTATGAATGCGCTTGGGGATAGAAGTCACAACTGCTAAGAGAGCCCTCTCACAGCTATTCACCTTCGTGCAAGGAACATTTTACTGTGGGATGGCATGTGTTTCTTCTCTTCTCTTTCCTACTTCATCCTCCACTTACCACAACAACAATTATGAAAAAAGTTGTTTTCTCTTCTCATAAGTATGCTGATACTGAACTTACTCTCATGTAGCAACCTAATTAGGAATCAATCAAAAGAGTAGCAGTGGTTAATTTTGAATATAGCACAGACCTAATTGTGAATCAGGTACACAATAATACAAGTGACAACTACAATTTTCAGACTTATTTCCTGATCAATTTTTCCCTTCAAATTTTTTTTCTCACCAAAAGGTATGTTGATCCTTCAGATGACCTGCATTGGAGCTTTTATTGTACTCTCAGCATTGATTTTAGTCTCAATACATCCCACTTTTGCAATATCAGGAGTCATTCATACTAGTACTAGTGCAAAAGAAGGAACATCTGTTGTTGTTGCAGTTGGAGAGAAGGCAACTAGCTCCTTTGTATGATCAAAATTGCTTAGTAATGCTTGGACTAGACTCATTGTTGGCTGTTTTCACACTTTAACTGGACCTGATCACCTTACAACTCTAGCCCTCCTTTCAATTGGCCATGTGACAAGAATAGAGCATGGCTTGCAGCGAGGTGCACTTCTTTTGGTTTTACCTGCCCTTGCTCTACCTTCTCATTTAGCAGGGGGAGGATCTTAGCTATGTTTTTGCTTTGCACACTATTAGGTATCTATAATGGCTTGAAATTGATGATAGCACAAACTGTTTTATTTGCACTATTGTTGGCTCTGTTATTGATACAATTCCAGCAAAATATTGAAATCTTGTGGAGCCAGACAAATAAGCTTTAGAAAAAAATAAATGATTGAAACATTTCTTCTTGTTGGGTGTGATTGAAAAACTTAACTCATGTCTTTACAGATTTGAATTCAATCATTTAACCTCCACCATTTCCCTTCTACCTGTTTCTTTACTCCCCAATGTCAATGATCTTCTGCCAGCCATGAAGCTAGTAATAGAAGGGACATACATACTAAAAGGGTGAGTGCATATGAGGAAGAAATTTTTCTTAACAAGTAACAGAGAAATAAAAAATAGAAGTAATCACAAAATTTTGAGCGACATTATAAGCTTAAAGGGAGCTAGAAATTTCCTGGTATGGACTTAAAGCCGCAACTGTCTCCACAACAACCTGCTATCTTAGGCAAATGTGGAAAGATAAGGCATATCCTTCAAGCTCCACAAAGAGGAGCAAGTTTTGTAGCCACAAAGATGAGATGCCATAAATATCACCTATCAAAGCCTTAAAACAAACCTGAATAATATTAGACCATCCATGGGGCTGCAACTATTAAGCATTGATTATTTTAAACATAAAGCATTGCCTCCTCAATGTGTGGTGCACTTCCCACTATAAAAGCGTGTGTAGCATGGTAAACACCAAATTATATTGATGTGATGGAAACTAATTGACATGGACAATAAAAATGCCAACAATAAGAGCTCCTCATGGTGGGGCTGGATGTTCGATATCATAGCTGCTAACTTTTTGCAGGTCAAAGATTTATCTGACCATGGATTGAACCTCTAACTCCCCCTCAAGCAAAATTTGTGTATCAATCCTGCAACACCCTGCTCAAACAACAAATAATTTAAGTGAATCAAGCTACCTAATCATAATATCATGTCACATATGCATGGATTGGCTAAAGCTCTAACCGAAAACTTTTAATCTATAGGTATTGGCACTCTCACTAATAACTACAATCCAAAGTCAGTGACTTAGTTGATGAAGGCACTTAATGGACTATGGATTGCCTCCTCATAGAAGTAGGAGAAAGCATTCTGCTAAACAATTTTGAGGGCCTTGTTCTTTTCATTTTCACGAGCCTCGTACAGTTTACTTATAGTGCAACTAAAACAACTAGCATCTTCTACTAAATCTTAGTTTCTCTTCTTTATCCTCTTGCAAGTCACTTCCAACTTTTATCAGCCGCTTGCAGTCACTCAAAATTCTGGGTTTTGGGTTTATGATACCATAAATATAATACAAAATAACTGAATTTATTTCACTTCTAGCCATAGAAATCCTCAGCTAAAACTTGGGGCTTGTCTTGATGCAAATATTATAAACAGCAGGGGACGTAAGCTGATTCTTCCTCTACTTTCTAGCCATTACTTCTAATTTTATTTCCTTCTGCTTGATGACTATTATTCCAAACTGCTTCCACGCGACTCTCACTTTTATTAACATCTTTTTTCTTCTAATAACTACTAACAAATGTGTATTCCTCATGTGAATCACTACTACCTGCTTCTTCATTTTTATTTCTTAAAATGCACTTGTTTCTTAATTAAATTGTATGAAGATTTCATCAATGTTTTTAGAATTTTTTTTTTCGATTCGAAAGAATTAGTAGTTGCAAAGAACTTTTTTTAAATCTATAAAAATAAAAATGCATTATAAAAAAAATGTTTTCCCTCTTTATAAAGGGTTTAGAAAAAATTCTGAATGTAGGAAGAAAAAAAGGTGTTAATTCAGGGATGCTGCATCAACAAATTTTTCCCTCTTTCTCATCGGGTTTAGAAAACTATGACCTCAAAATAAATAGGGTTGAATAAAAAAATATGAACTTATAAGGAATACCGAACTCCACAATGATAACTGTGTTGGGCAACACCACATTTTTAGGCAAGTGTCCCTTTTTAAATTTTTATTCTAGTATTATTAATGTTGGACACTGAAGATTGCATGCGCATTAATTTTTAGATTTGTTGTTTATAATTCTTTATTGCTGGGGTTTTTATGCTTTTTCTCTCTCTTTTTAGCACCTTGTAGGTTTGTCATATAGTTTTGCATGTGTGTTATGAACTGGTGTCATGCATTTTTATAATTGATATTACAAGGGTCCAATAGATTCGTCTCCATTGCTATTTAAAAGAAAAAAAATAACATCATAAGGGCATGTAATGTATACAGCTCGAGCCCTGCTGTACCAGATTAACTTACCAAAAAAAAAAGTTGCAAAAAAGAAAATACTGAAGTCTTAACATGTCATTATTGTATTAAAATTCAAAATTAGAAGCAACATTTACTAGTCTTCATATTCTTCCCCATGAAAAGCAATAAGTTGTTCATAACTGGTGGAGTTACATAAGTTACATTGAGCTCTACTAAACCAGAAGCAATACAGGGATTTCCCAAAAAATAAAGAAAAGTGAAGAGTCATCAAATAGGGAAAAAGAGCCCTCACAAAAAGCAAAAAGTTGAGGGCCTGAAAATCTAAAACATCATAAGGCTCCTAAAGAAGAAAAGCGCAGGAGACTCGTAAAGTGCGTCTGAAATAAGACATGCCAATTACTACCTGTAGCAACTTCCATAGCTACACATAGTGTGAACTATATTTGTCTGTAGGAGTTTCTGGAGCAAAATTTGTCCCTACATGCAGCATAATTCCTCGTTGCCTGTAGCATTTTTTCAAAATTTGTATGTTGTCTGGATCTATTACACTTTTCAGTTTAATATGTTGATATCTGGTAGAATTGTTCTCTCTGACTACTAGTATGATTTTTTGGTCAACCATATTAGATATTAGGTTTAACTAAAGTCTAAGGTAGTTTGCTTAATTTTCGTCCCTAAAATAGACTCTGCTGATGAAGAGAACGTTGGACATAATCCATACTCTCAGAATGACGATCCAGAGCGGAAAAGGGAATCCCTTTCCAAATTCCTAAAATACATTCCTCGTTTTTTTTTAAAATACATAAACTGCGTCCATTAGTTTCCAAGCTAAAACAATTTTCTTTAATGCAGATCAAAATTGGAAACAATTCGACCATCTACCATAATTGAAATTTGCACAACACAATCAACAATTGTCTTAAAGAAACAAAGGAACATGGAAAGTTAGAAGTTAGAACTCATATTAATCAAATTTATTATAGTGCACTTTATTTTCTCGCTTCTGACTAATAACTTGTTTCAATTTTGCTGGTTTTCCAAGTTTTTGAAAGAACGCTCTCACAAAAGCAAAGAATTTTCTACCTTTTTGAAACCAGAACCTTACAACAGTCAAGAGTTCCTGCATACAGCTACTGTACGGCTTAAAATGTTGTTCAAATACTTGTCTAGGAAAATATTTTTCAATATTGAAACATGTTATGAAAAGTAAAACAATATGTTTATAATACTAAAAAGCCATGCTGCCAATCTTATACTTATGCCTTTTGTTTTAACTATTAATTTAATGTTATATAACATTGTCTCTGCACTCTTGATTTGTCATTATTGCATTCACATAAGATTTTCACTGCATCACTCTTCATTTCTGCATATTAATCACTGATAATTTGGTAACGTTATTGCAAATTGAATTGTTAATACCTTTGAATATATACTACAAATTAAAACTGTCACCTCTCCCATCACCTCTCCCATCTACCTTCTAACCCTTGCACAAGGCAGGGACTCAAGCTCTCCCCGAGCTCTTGTTGTGAGATGTTAAAATATAGTGGGCTTTATTTTTAATTGTCTTTTTCTATCAAGTGCAATTTCAATAAAGCCCGTTTGTTTGCTGGAATTAAAAAATGGGAATTGGTGAATTGGTATAGGTCAATTCTAATTTTGGTCTAAAATGAGCATTCATCTAATTCCTCTCAGATCCTGGAATTAGATGAATGCAGAGGAATTAGATGAATGCTCATTTTAGACCAAAATTAGAATCGGTCTATACCAATTCACCAATTCCTGTTTTCTAATTCCAGATTAATTCCAGCAAACAAAAAGCTTCTCATGTCGTACAAGAATTATCTTAACCATTATTTGCTATGGCTTGTTACAGTTTGGCTCTTTATGGAATGTTTGCTTACAATTATGAATAATCCAAATGCTATAAAACATAATCTCGGGTCACTTTAGAATCTTAGATCGAGGTGATTGTTGGATATTGGGGCAGATTGACCAAAGTGCTGAAAATTGCAAAAATATAGATGGTCACGTACTCAATTCAGATTAGGAAGAAGTGTCCTTTATCACAGTTCTTAATAACTAATTTACTTTCCGTTCATATAAACATTCAATTACTGTGATCTCCAGTCATGTGGGTCCTGCATGTGCAATTGACAGGTAATTGTGTCTCTGTTTCACCGATTAGGGTAAGGTAACCATTACGTTAAACTACCTCCAAAATGCTTGTATTTTCTAACAGTGAGAGAGTTGAGGGCATCCATGAGTTTCTACAGAATATGACCATTAAAATAAAAGATTCAATATTTATGGCGGTAATGCTGCTATGGATTCAGTGTATCTAAAACCCTATATTTTTATGTCTGCGTTTTTGCAGAAGTGGTAGCTAAATGAGATTTTCAAGCGCGTACTCCTCGAGTTACACATATGCTCATCTCATAGCGTAAGTTTTGTAACCTTGGTTCCTCTTTGTTACCATCATTTTGATTATGTAATATGTGCAGGATGTCATTCGCTAAACCCTCACACCTTCAACAACACGATACATCTCACACAGCCATGTTTATGTCTTCAAGACTATCAACCCCTTTACGTGGATGGCCCAGGCTTGGTCAGCCTTTGAGCATGAGATCATTGCCACAACTGGTCTTGATGCGACGGTTTACCTTAATTTTACCACCATATTCAGAGAAACACTCATAGTGATTACCCTATCCTCTATTTTTCTTGTGTCATGCTCTATTTTGAAGGTCCAGATTCAGAGAAAAATGAAACTAAGCCTCATGGCGCTTTACCTTCCCTTCATTTTCATTATGCCATGCTCTAAATTTTTAACCAACACTAAACCCTTTTCACTATAGTGATTTTCCCGAATACAACACTAAACCCTTTTCACTGTAGTGTTTTTTCCCCCCAAAATCTCCTCACAATTAGGGCAAGTGTGCAACAAATGTGGCAGATTTTTTTTTCCTAATTTTCCTGAAAACTGGCATTTATATTTTCTTTTTTTCATTCATCATCATTTTTTCTCATCATTTGCATTTCATCGCTTTTATTTCCATTTTTCCTAATGGAGTGTGGCTTTCCATATGGTCCAAAAGGTGGTTCTTCTGTTTGCCCTGTTTTCATAGCTAATGTTTGCAATTAACAAAAAAAAATAAAATTCTGGTTGAATGTGAATGCTTATTAAGGATGGCCAAACACTATTTCTTATCATGAACAAGTCTCGGTCCACGACACAGGAGGCTTCATACTCATCATTACTGCTTTTGGCTATTTGTTATTATATATGGCAATCTATTTTTATGATGCATTCACTGGCTTAGGACCTAGGAATTTAGAATTTTATGGTGTCCTTTTGACTCTATGCCCTGTAAGTATGTTAGGATTGTTCTCCAACACCACCATGCTTTTTTTCCTACAAAGTTTTATATTTATTCTTTAAAGACAATTTGAAATGCTTTAAATCAAAGGACGAAAATCCTTGAAATTTGGTCATTTCTCGGATACTTCCTTGTATTAGTTGCACGTTTATCCATAGAAACCCTTATACAATTGCATTGTGCACTACTCAAGGCACTTTTTCATCAACAATTGTAAAATCTACAAGACAACATAGTTAAATTTTATTGAAATTTTGATTTGATGTGCCTACCTAATATAGTCTTGTTAGCATCAGGTATTAAGATGTTAATGTTGGTGTTCACGTAATTTTTTTGTTACTTCAATGGATGCTAATTCTTGTATTTTTTTTTATAGCAATTCAAATTAAAATTTCCGTGGGAACTAAATTGTGTGATACTTTCTGGCAACAAATCATCGAGTGCATACTTTCTTTGAATCAAAGCATTTTAATAGTGGCATTTTACCAACTACTAGCGCATATCGGTCTAAGTCAACTATTTTCATATTGTTAACTGGTGGTAGTTACCCGAGTTTAAGACTCGTGTTAAAATTTCAGCTTCTTTGATGTTTAGTCTCTTTAGAGATAGTTGCTCTTGTCAATTTGTTTTATCATAGGGCATTTTTAAATGTCTGTGATATGGAATCGATATATTTTTGTTTAGAGAGATTTTTTATTATGGGATTTAGTGTAGACTGATATATTTGAATGTTCTAATAATGTAATCTTTCTTATTCAGGTCAAGCCTAGTCTAGAATGATTGCCAAAAATTTTCAAGGAATTTTTATTAAGGTCAACTTTGGAGATCATTTTACATTGGAAGGAATGGTTAGATCAAATCTGAAATTTGCAAGTAAACTAATGAAGCTTTCCTATGCTATACCTATGCTAATGAAGTTTATTTGTTGGATTCTTGATATTATTTATTGTGCCATTCCAACAAATTAAAATTTAATGAAAAGAATAGTTTTAGCACAAGTTATTTGCACAAGTTGAGAGTGAATGTTTGGACAAATAGAGGAGATTGTGAGGTTGAAATAATTACTATGACAATGTTGTAATTTGTTGAATAAGTCCTTGGTCTTGAAGTTGAATAAAAGTTGTGGTTGTAGGTTCCACTTCATCAAGGATTGTGTGGAGAAGGGGATGGTGAAAATTTGGTACAGTGCTAAAGACGAACAAATAACAAACATCTTGACAAGGCTTTGATGAAGAATAAGTTTGTATTCTTCAGAGATAAGTTAGGTGTTGTGCAAAACACCTTCCTCGCTAAGAGAGAGAGTTGATTTTTTTGTTTAGCTCGGAAGGTGGAGTGAAGTTGCTTTAAAATAACTTGAGTTGGATATTTAGCAACAACTTTGTTTTTAATTCTTTAGTAGAATTTTTCGAAGTTTGTGAGGTTGAGTAAATCAAAAGTGATTTTATATATGTTATAAAGCCAAATAAAGAAAGGAAAGATTATTTTCTGGCAAGCTTATTAAAGCAACTAGATTCTTTTCTTGCAAGCTAAGTAAAACAACTAGACTCTATATATGTAAGATTGGTGTAGAAAACTTGTATTGGATTCTATTGGATTGAGGAGAGAAAGTTGGCTGTTACGCTGAATAGAAGATCCAACATTTGTAGGTTTTTCCCCACAGTGGGGTTTCTTGGGTATATCCATGTTATTATCTTTTTCTATTTGACATTTGTTATTTTTGTTTCCGCTATTATTATTTGTTAATTAATCTAGAGTATTGATTGTTATAAATTAGATAGAGCTTCTATTCTGTCAATTTATCATGCAATTAATCTATAGCTGGGTTATGAGAAATTAACAATTTACACTTTTTTTTCTCTCTTATTGGAAGAACAAATATAGATTACAAAGAAACAACAATTATAGTAGCATAATAGTTGTAACATCAATGGTATAACAACAAATACATGCCATAATAATGGAAGAAGAAATACAGATTACAAAGAAACAATGATTACAATAGCATAATAGTTGTAACATGAATGGTATAACAACAAATACATGACATAATAATAGGAAAATGAAAAGTTATAGCTGCTATAAAAGAAAAACAACGGTATATTTACAAAATATTTAGTCACAGGTGTTGAAGAAACTAATTTCAACATACATAAAAATAATTTCTTAACAACTAATTAAGACTGCCAAATTGAAAAACTTAAAATGCAAGTCAACAAAGGAACCCATCTTGCTATGTATTTCCATTAGTTATTAAAGGAATGGAAAGGGTATTTCTTGTGAGAGACACCAAAATTTACCCAGTGGAATTTGAACTTGTGACCTTTCTTTTAAGAGTACAAGTTCTCCACCACTAGACCAATTGAAAAGAAACAAACTAACAAAAAAGCCTCAGAAGAGATCTTTTATAGATGGCTTAATTATTTCTTGAAACTATGCTTGAAGGTTTTTAGTCCCTAGATTAGAAACATCATCATGAAAGATAGAAATTCTTATGTACACTTAGGCTGCGTTTGGTTGCGGGAATTAGAAAATGTTGAATTTGCTCTAATGTTGTAAATGGTCAAATCGGGAATTTGATAGTCTGATTTCTCATTTTCAGAATATAGTTTGAGTCGTTTGGTTGACTTGGAAGATGAACAAGAAGATGCATTTTCTGCATTTGGTTCCACATTTTTGGAATTGGAATTGGAATTTGAGCAAGGTTTTTTTTTTCAATATTTTTTAATTTAATAAATTTTTTTTTTTTCATTTTTTTAAAAAAATTTTTAATTTTCTTTTTTACTTTTTTTATTTTCATAAAGAAAATCATAAATTATTTGAATTTTTACAAAAAAAAATTTAAATTTTTTTTTTAGTTTTTTTAACAAGGTTAATTTTTAAATATTTTTATAATTTTTTATTTTTATATAGAAAATCATAAACAAGATATAAACAACAAAATAGTCAGTACTTAACCAGAATTTGTCCAATGTATCTACATGGTAAAAAAATTTTAGTCTGTAGAATATTGACTCTCTCTTTTAACCATATTTATGTATATGGTCCCAACAAAGTAGTGTGATTGCAACACAAAGAACACATCGTAGAAAGATGATTTTGTCTTTTTCCATTGACGCAATCTCGACAGCACTAGCTGTCTCTCGAGCCTTGTAGAACTTGCACTCGTTTCCTACATCAAGGATAGATGTAGATGGGGTAGATGTAGATGGGGCTTCATCGACCCACCAAAAGTATGGACATCCACTATGTCCCTACAATACCAAATCAAATTTAGTTCTTGCTATAATTATTAGTCACTACATTATTTCTAAACAAAAAAATATATTTCCATTTAACAACCTTCTTCCTATTTGGGCAACACCAGAACTGATGACCATGATTACTTGTTGTGTGTGATGTATTCAACAAGCAAAGCCCAACACCACATTGACACATAGGCACATTCACCAATGCCGTGAACACTATATCAAAAAAAAATTGCACTGTCACTCCCCATATCATTTTGTTTTGTTGAGTAGTTTGTTCATTCATATTATTTATAATTGAAAGAAAAATCAACATAAGAAAAAATTGACTGCAACATTCCGATAGCAACATGACAATTCTCGATCACAATACAAAATGAAAGTGTTTCATATTTGATGATTTTATGAATCTGAACAAAACAAATATGCAAAGTGCATTCTGTACAAAAGTTTTAACAGAAGTCTAGAATTCTTGCTATGAGCCAATGTACCATCTATACCAAGATATAGTAGATGGGGAGGAACAAAATCCTAGAACTGAATGGTGGTGTGAAAACACACCGTAACACAAGGGAAAACTCAAAAAAATTCCATGCATTTGGCAAGTAAGCTGCCCATATCCCACTCACTCTTCATGTCCATACTCTTAGAATCCAAATTGTGCATATACAAACTAAGCATGATACAATAGTTAAACCTCTTTATATTTAAATGGAATACAATAAAAAATTTGACTATACGCTGTATAATTGAAATCATGAACACTCCACAATCATTAGGTAGTACAAATTTAACATTAGTATATGTGTAATCTTAGAACAATCCATTTATAATTCTTTAGGAACACATGTCTACATGATGGAAAGAAAAAAGTAGGTGTTGGAGGGATGTTAAACCTCTTTATAATTAAATGAAATACACAAAGAGTATCATCATAAAAATTTAATAAACCTCTTTATATTTAATATCAACATATGTGTAGTCTCAAAACTGTCCATTTTTAATTCTTTAAGAAAACATGTATACATGACGGCAAGAAAAAAGAAGTTGTTGGAGTGATGTTAAACCTCTTAATAATTAATTGAAATACACCAAGGAGTATCATCATAAAAATTAATAAACCTCTTTATATTTAATAGATCAACATATGTGTAGTCTCACAACTGTCCATTTTTAATTCTTCAGGAACACATGTATATATGACGACAAGAAAAAAGAAGTTGTTGGAGCGATGTTAAACCTCTTCATAATTAAATGGAATACACCAAGGAGTATCATTAGAAAAAATCAATAAACCTCTTTATATTTAATATCAACATATGTGTACTTTCAGAACTGTCCATTTTTAATTCTTCAGAAACACATGTATATATGACGACAACCAAAAAGTAGTTGTTGGAGTGATGTTAAACCTCTTTAAAATTAAATGGAATATACCAAGGACTATCATCAGAAAAAAAAATAAACCTATTTATATTTAATATTAGCATATGTGTAGTCTTAGAACTGTCCATTTTAAATTTTTTTAGGAACACATGTATATATGACGGCAAGCAAAAAGCAGTTCTTGGAGTGATGTTAAACGTCTTTATAATTAATTGAAATACATTTAGAAATATCACCATAAAAAATTAAACCTCTTTATATTTAATATCAACACGTGTAGTCTCAGAAGTGTCTATTTTTAATGCTTCATGAACACATATGATCCCAGTAGCATAAGATGTGTACATGTACTATGATATCTGCTCCATTTAATATATGATAACAAGATTCTAAAATACCTGTCTTTATAATAATCAAGTAATGATTTTGGGCAGAAAAACCATATGTAAACTATGACAACAATTTATAAGAACTAAAAATGGACAGTTTTGATACTTTTCCATTAGAACACATGATTTGAGTATGTGCATTAAAACAATATAATTGATCAAGTGTAATTGATCAAAATAAATTGATCTTCATCACTTGGTACTCCTTGGTGTATATCATTTAAACGTAAAAGGGCTAACCAATTAAAGATGTATAGACATATAACATGGAACAAATCATGCCAATTGATAAAAACTATATCTTCTCTATATATAAAATACACAAAATTTGGGTAGAGCAGCCATATGAGAACTATCCGAACAGTTCTGAAGAATTAGAAATGTACTGTTTCAATACTTCACAATAGAACAACATAATTTATCTAATAACAAAATTTGTACATGTGTAAGTTATATCTACTCCATTTAATATATGATAACAAAATTCTAAAATACATATCTTTGTAATCATCAAGTAATGATTTTGGGTAGAGCAGCCACATGTAAACTATGACAACAATTTATAAAAACTAAAAATGGACAATTCTAATACTTTTCCATTAGAACACATGATTTGAGTATGCACATTGCAACAGTATAATTGATCAAGTGTAATTGATCAAAATAAATTGATCTTCATCACTTGGTACTCCTTGGTGTATATCATTTAAATGCAACTGGGCTAACAAATTAAAGATGTATCTAGACATATAACATGGAACAAACCATGCCAATCAGTAAAAACTATATTTGCTCTATATATGAAATACACACAATTTGGGCAGAGCAGCCATATGAGAACTATCCGAATAGTTCTGAAGAATTAGAAATGTATAGTTCTAGTACTTTGCAATAGAACAACATAATTTTTCAGTATAATTGATCTTCATAATGTGGTACTACTTGGTCTATTCCATTTAAATTTTGTAATACAACATGACTAACAAAGTACAGTTATAAAACAAAAAAATCATCTAGACATTGTAAGTATCTACTAGGACATGCATGGTGGAGAACTTTCTGTATATACACATTAATGACTGGTGGAACTCTAGAAATATGGAAGTAGTTGAAACATTTTAGTAGTATGGTGGAATTGTATTCTATTCCAATATTGGAACAAAGAATCCATTCTAGCTCCAATACTCATGGCTTCTGTGTGGGTTCCCTCTCACTGTTAGCAAAGTATTTATCTATTTATAGAGCTATCAGAAAAATAAACTACAACCTTAGTCATGTCAACTAATCTATTTCTGATCATATGTGTAGAGTGGAGTCAATTAATAGAGGGTACGTGCAAGATCATGAGGGGCCAAAAAGTGGCTATGTAAAAAAATCCACTTTTCACTCCTCCAAAAGCGCATGAAAATGTATGTTGACTTTTTAGTAGGCCTGGGTGTCAGTACACCTGGGCAAACTTGACACCAAAGCACAAGCCTAATCGGGTACTCGATATTTTCGAGTTGAAAAAATGGCGGGAGTAAATGAAAAAATTGAACTTTTATATATAATGTTTAAATATGTATTATATATATAATTATATTAATTTATATATTTTATATTATAATATCTTAGGGGTTTTAAATTGTATGTCATATATTTTATATTATAATATTTTATAAATTAATATATTTTTTATATATTAATATGTATTGTATATAATTATATTTAACGTTTATATTATATAAATATATGTACAAATTATATATATAACGTTTAAAGGGTATTAAGGGCTATTATGTAAATATTTTAATATATATTATATATTAGTATATATATTTTATATTATAATATCTTAGAATATTTAAATTGTATGTCATATATATTTTATATTAATGTATTTTTTATATATTAATCTATATTGTATATAAATATATTTAACGAACTTATATTATATTTATATGTACAAATTATATATATATATATATATAACGTTTAAGGGGTATTATGTAAATATTATATATATATATATATTAATATGTATTATAGATATAATTATATATTTATATATATTTTATATAATAATATCATATATACATATATACATATATATTAATATATAAACTTTATAGATCACAATATTTAAATTGTATGTTGAAAGGGGTTAACGAGACTTCCTAGGGGTCCTAGTATGCCTTATCATGCGTTAGGACCCCTAGGAAGTCCCCATGACCCCTTTTGAAACATTGGAATGCTTGAGTGTGTCCGAAGAGGTCCTATGATCCCTTCAGACACACTTGAGAATTCCAATGTGTCAAAAGGGGTCATGGGCACTTCCTAGGGGTCCTAACGCATTATAAGGTGTACTAGGACCACTACAAAGACCCCATGACCCCTTTTGACGCATTGGAACCCTCAAGTGTGTCCGAAGGGTCCTATGACCCCTTCGGACACACTTGAGGTTTCCAATGTGTCAAAAGGGGTCATGGGGTCTTTGTAGGGGTCCTAGTACATCTTATCATGCATTAGGACCCCTAGGAAGTCCCCATGACTCCTTTGGACACATCTGAACCCTCAAGTGTGTCCTAAGAGGTCGTAGGACCCCTTTGGACACACTTGAGGGTTCAAATATGTCAAAATGGTTCATAGGGACTTCCTAGGGGTCCTAGTACTCCTTATCACACGTTAGGACCCCTAGGAAGTCTCCATGACCCATTTTGACACATTTCAACACATAAGTTTGTCCCAAGGAGTCGTATGACCCCTTACGACACACTTGAGTGTTCTCATGTGTCGAGAGGGATCAGTAGGACTTCCTACGGGCCCTAGTACACTATATAACACATTAGGACCCTTAGGACGTCCCGATGACTCCTTTTGACACATTTCAACACTCAAGTGTGTCCAAACGGGTCGTATGACCCCTTATGACACACTTGAGAGTTCTAATATGTCAAAAGGGGTCATGGGGACTTCCTAGGGGTCCTAACACATGATAAGGCATACTAGGACCCCTAGGAAGTCCCCATGACCCCTTTTAACACATTTCAACACTCAAATGTGTCCCAAGGGGTCCTATGACCCCTTAGGACACACTTGAGTGTTCTAATGTGTTGAAAGGGGTCATGGGCACTTCCTAGGGGTCCTAGTATGCCTTATCACACATTAGGACCCCTAGCAAGTCTTGATGACCCCTTTTGACACATTTCAACACTCAAGTGTGTCCCAAGGGGTCGATGAATCCTTAGGACAAACTTGAGAGTTCTATTGTGTCAAAAAAGGTCATGGGGACTTCCTAGGGGTCCTAACACATGATAAGGCATACTAGGACCCCTAGGAAGTCCTCGTGACCCCTTTTGACACATTTCAACACTCAAGTGTGTCCCAAGGGGTTGTATGACCCCTTAGGACACACTTGAGTGTTCTTATGTGTCAAAAGGGGTAACGGGGACTTCCTAGGGGTCCTAGTATGCCTTATCATGCGTTATGACCTCTACAAAGTCTCCATGATCCCTTTCAACATATTTCAACACTCAAGCATGTCCCAATGGGTCATATGACCCCTTAGGACACACTTGAGAGTTAGAATGTGTCAAAAGGGGTCATGGGGACTTCCTAGTGGTCCTATGTGTGATAAGGCGTACTAGGACCCCTAGGAAGTCCCCATGACCTCTTTTGACACATTTCAATACTAAAGTGTGTCCCAAGGGGTTGTATAATCCCTTAGGACACACTTGAGTGTTCTCATGTGTCAAAAGGGGTAATGGGGACTTCCTAGGGGCCCTAGTACACCTTATCATGTGTTAGGACTCCTAAGAAGTACCGATGACCCCTTTTAACACATTTCAACACTCAACTGTGTCCCAAGGTGTCGTATGACACCTTAGGACACACTTGGAAGTTCTAATGTATCTAAAGGGGTCATGGGGACTTCCGAGGGGTCCTAACACGTGATAAGGCATACTAGGACCCCTAGGAAGCCCTCATGACCCCTTTTGACACATGAAAACACTCAAGTGTGTCCTAAGGTGTCATACAACCCCTTGGGACACACTTGAGTGTTGAAATGTGTCAAAAGGGGTCATCAGTACTTCTTAGGGGTCCTAACACATGACAAGGCGTACTAGGACCCCTAGGAAGTCCCCATGACCCCTTTTGACACATGAGAACACTCAAGTGTGTCCTAAGAGATTATATGACCCCTTGGGACACACTTGAGTGTTGAAATGTGTTAAAAGAGGTCATCGACATTTCTTAGGGGTCCTAGTATGTCTTATCACGCGTTAGGACACCTAGGAAGTCCCCATGACCTTTTTCGACACATTAGAACTCTCAAGTGTGTCCTAATGGGTCATACAACCCCTTGGGACACACTTGAGTGTTGAAATATGTCAAAAGGGGTCATCAGGACTTCCTAGGGGTCCTAACATGTGATAAGGCATACTAGGACCCCTAGGAAATGCCCATGACCCCTTTTGACACATTAGAACACTCAAGTGTGTCCTAAGGGGTCATACGACCCTTTGGGACACACTTGAGTGTTGAAATGTGTCAAAAGAGGTCATGGGAACTTCCTAGGGGTCCTAACACGTGATAAGGCATACTAGGACCCCTAGGAAGTCCCCATGACCCCTTTCTAAACATTAGAATTCTCAAGTGTGTCCTAAGGGGTCATAGGACTCCTTGGGACACACTTGAGTGTTTAAATGTGTCAAAAGGGATCAACGGTACTTTCTAGGGGTCCTAACGTGTGATAAGGCATACTAGGACCCCTAGAAAGTCCACATGACCCCTTTTGACACATAAAAACACTCAAGTGTGTCCTAAGGGGTCATATGACCCCTTGGGACACACTTGAGTGTTGAAATGTGTCAAAATGGGTCATGTGGATTTCGTAGGGGTCCTAACATGTGATAAGGCATACTACGACCCCTAGGAATTCCCCATGACCCAATTTGACACATTTCAACACTCATGTGTGTCCCAAGGGATAGTATGACACCTTAGGGCACACTCGAGTGTTCCAATATGTCAAAAGGGGTCATGGGCGCTTCCTAGGGGTCCTAGTACACCTTATCACGCGTTAGGACCCCTAGGAAGTCCCGATGACCCTTTTTAAAATATTTCAACACTCAACTGTGTCCCAAGGGGTCGTATGACCCCTTAAGAAACACTTGAGTGTTCTCATGTATCAAAAGGGGTCATGGAGACTTCCTAAGGGTCCTAGTACGCCTTATCACAGTTAGGACTCCTAGGAAGTACTGATGACCCCTTTTGACACATTTTAACACTAAAGTGTGTCCCAAGGGGTCGTATAATCCCTTAGGAAACACTTGAGTGTTCTCATGTATCAAAAGGGGTCATGGAGACTTCCTAAGGGTCCTAGTATGCCTTATCACGTGTTAGGACTCCTAGGAAGTACTGATGACCCCTTTTGACACATTTCAACACTTGACTTCCTAAGGGTCCTAGTACACTTGAGAGTTCTAATGTGTTGAAAGGGGTCATGGAGACTTCCTAGGGGTCCTAATGCGTGATAAGGCATACTAGGACCCCTACGAAGTCCCCATGACCTCTTTTAACACATTTCAACACTAAAGTGTGTCTCAAAGGGTCGTATAATCCCTTAGGAAACACTTGAGTGTTCTCATGTATCAAAAGGGGTCATGGAGACTTCCTAAGGGTCTTAGTACACCTTATCACGTCTTAGGACTCCTAGGAAGTACTGATGACCCTTTTTGACACATTTCAACACTCAAGTGTGTCCCAAGTGTTCGTATGACACCTTAGGACACACTTGAGAGTTCTAATGTATCGAAAGGGGTCATGGGGACTTCCTAGGGGTCCTAACATGTGATAAGACATACTAGGACCCCTAGGAAGTTGCCATGACTTTTTTTGACACATTTCAAACTCAAGTGTGTCCTAAGGTGTCATACAACCTCTTGGGACACACTTAAGTGTTGAAATGTGTCAAAATGGGTCATTGGTACTTCCTAGGGGTCCTAACACGTGATAAGGTGTACTAGGACCCCTAGGAAGTCCCCATGACCCCTTTTGACACATGAGAACACTCAAGTGTTTTCTAAGAGATTATACGACCCCTTGGGACACACTTGAGTGTTGAAATGTGTCAAAAGGGGTCATGGGGACTTCCTAGGGGTCCTAGTATTCCTTATCACGCGTTAGGACCCCTAGGAACTCACTATGACCCCTTTCGACACATTACAACTCTCAAGTGTGTCCTAATGGGTCATACAACCCCTTGGGACACACTTGAGTGTTGAAATGTGTCAAAAGGGGTCGTCAGGACTTCCTAGGGGTCCTAACGTGTGATAAGGCGTACTAGGACCCCTAGGAAATGCCCATGTCCTCTTTTGACACATTAGAACACTCAAGTGTGTCCTAAGGGGTCATACAACCCCTTGGGACACACTTGAGTGTTGAAATGTATCAAAAGGGGTCATGAGAACTTCCTAGGGGTTCTAACATGTGATAAGGCATACTAGGACCCCTAGGAAGTCCCCATGACCCCTTTCGACACATTAGAACTATCAAGTGTGTCCTAAGGGGTCATACGACTCCTTGGGACACACTTGAGTGTTGAAATGTGTTAAAAGGGATCATCAGTACTTCCTCCTAATGCATGATAAGGCATACTAGGACCCCTAGGAAGTCCACATGACCCCTTTTGACACATGAAAACACTCAAGTGTGTCTTAAGGGGTCATATGACCCCTTGGGACACACTTGAGTGTTGAAATGTGTCGAAAGGGGTCATAGGAACTTTGTAGAGGTCCTAACGTGTGATAAGGCATACTAGGACCCCTAGGAAGTCCCCATGACCCCTTTTGACACATAAGAACACTCAAGTGTGTCCTGAGAGTTCATACGACCCCTTGGGACACACTTGAGTGTTGAAATGTGTCAAAAGGGGTCATGGGGACTTCCTAGGGGTCCTAGTATGCCTTATCATGTGTTAGGACCCCTAGGAGGTCCCCATGACCCTTTTCGACACAATAGAACTCTCAAGTTTGTCCTAAGGATTCATCGACCCCTTGGGGCACACTTGAGTGTTGAAATGTGTCAAAAGGGATCGTTGAGACTTCCTAGGGGTTCTAACATGTGATAAGGCATACTAGGACCCCTAGGAAGTGCCCATGACCTCTTTCAACACATTAGAACACTCTAGTGTGTCCTAAGGGGTCTTACGACCCCTTGGGACACACTTGAGTGTTAAAATGTGTCAAAACGGGTCATGGGGACTTCCTAGGGGTCCTAGTATGCCTTATCACATGTTAGGACCCCTAGAAAGTCCCCATGACCCCATTTGACATATTAGAACTCTCAAGTGTGTCATAAGGGGTCATACGACCCCTTGGGACACACTTGATTGTTGAAATGTGTCAAAAGGAGTCATCAGGACTTCCTAGGGGTCCTAATGTGTGATATGACATACTAGGACCCATAGGAAGTCCTGGTGACCCCTCTTGACACATGAGAACACTCAAGTGTGTCCTAAGGGGTCATACGGCCCCTTGGGACAAACTTAAGTGTTGAAATGTGTCAAAAGGGGTCATGGGGACTTCGTAGGGGTCCTAACATGTGATAAGGCATAATAGGACCCCTATGAAGTCCCTGTGACACTTTTTGACACATTTCAACACTAAAGTGTTTCCCAAGGGGTTGTACGACCCCTTGGGACACAATTGAGTGCTCTAATGTGTTGTCGGGGGTTACACTAGGACCTAAGGGGTCCTAGTACACTTGCTCAAGCCTTAGGACCCTTAGGAACCCTATATGACCCCTTTGGAAACCTTTTGGATACCTTATATTGGTGTAATTAACCTATGTATTAGTATGTCCTTTATAATATATATACTATAATTGATTTTATTATATATAGAACAATATTTTATAAATAATATATAATACATATCATTCATATATATATATATATATATATATATATATATATAAAATTTAAATATGAAGATATCATGTGATATATTGTAAAATACATATTAATATATATTATATAATATTTAATGTAAATGTATACTATATAATATTTAATATATAATAGATATTATGTAATATTTAATATATATAATATATAATCTAATATATAATTTTTGATATATAATATATTGAAGTGTGGAGAAATTGGAGGGAGAAAGGGGAGGGAAAATTTAAAATTCAAAATTATGTCGAGATTTTCGGGCACTTGAAAAAATCGGGTACTCAATTAGGCTCGATATTGCTTTGTGCACCAAACCTACTTGGTCAACTCTTCAAATGTCACAAAAATGTGTTTTTCCCTTGTTTCTCTGAGTTCTCGACTTCAACCATGTAGCTGACAATTTTTTTTTCACCCAAATTTGATGAAATGAAAAGGGTATTTTAAGGAGATTATCAGCTTTCTATCGATATAATTGCTGTCAAATTTTGAATTCGGTAAGTAATTATTAGTTATTTTCTAATTAAGTTACCTCTAAAGTGTTTATTTATATACTGATTGAAAAATGACTATAACTTTCAGACGGTATAACATTTTTGAAATTTGAAAAATGAGTCACATTCTATGCTTCACCTACTATAAGGAAAAATAAATAAAAATTGAATTTTGTAAAGTTTTGAATGAGTTAAGGTGGTCAGACATGAGAGCTTTTTATTTTGAAAATGTTGTAGTAGAAAATTCATAATTAATTATTTTTTTAGAATAAAATTACAAAAAAATATGCGTCACATTCGGGCATGAGTCTACTACTTATATATAAAATATTATAAAAAAATATTATCATTTGATCATGATTAAGGTGGCCAGACATACACCTACTTATTTTTTTCTTGAAATTTTTGCAATGCTGCATTGAAATCTATACTTTTCATCAATTATATTAATTTTTTTCTAGAAAAGGCCTAGTATTTTAGAAACTACATTCAATTTTCTATAGATTCTATTGTTACAACTTTCTGGTATTAGGTTGATAGCTAGTTCAAATTTTCACGTCAGGTTGACTAACCTTGATTTGCTGATTTTTCATTGCCACTTAAGGGCATAGTTTGGCCCCTCATGATCTTGCACACACCCTAGATAAGGCACCACATATAAACTAATGTTTGGAAAGTCATACAATCATATTTATTTCATAGAGGGAGAAATTTGAAGTCTTTAGATATAAAAAAAATGCTTGGATCAGTCTTCCCAAAACAAAATAGTCATACCCTCACCAACATCAAAACTAGACCAAGATAGGGGATTGGGACATTACATGATGTGATTTTTAAAATCCATCTTAATCATTCATGGGCCACCTCATGCTTTTTGTATGTGAATACTATTAGGGGTACAAATAGACTATATATATGTTAGGAATAGTCCCAAGAGATAACTAAGAGGGGGGGGGGGGGGGGGGGGTTGAATCGGTTATCTACAAGATTCAATTCTTTATCCAATTCAGTACAAAAGAACATTATGCATAAATACAATATTAGAACACTTAACACAACACAACACAATAATTTTGGCTACGGAGAAACCTAAATAGGTAAAAACCCTAGTGAGAATTAACACCTGCTATAAATTGCACTAGTGTATAATGATCCCTGTTAGAAGATCTTACAACCCTGTTAGGAGTTGACCTTTACAATGCATTAAATACAGTGACCTGGTCAAGGGTCAAACCCTATTAGGAGTCTTTTATAATTAACCTTGTTAGGGATGAGGACTTTCTAAATAATAGATACACACTATATCTGGATCTTGGTGAACTATGAGGTAGACCTACTATCTTGATCAGTTCCAATGAATAGCATACAATCTCTTCTATGTCACATAGACCTACTGATGGCACAAAACACTTCACACCTTCTTCTCTGCTCTTTTCTTTTTAACTCATCTTTCTTGTTTAGCAATAAAAAATGGTTGCCTATAAATATCTTCCTCTAAATGATATAATCAAGTCGGCCTGTTAGAACCATCTTCAAATCATATTAGAGAAACAATACAAGTCTCCAATAACATCTTAGTCAGCTATACTAAGCACACAACACAAATTAGGACTGCACAACTCCATATGAGTAGACATGTCGCTTCACACTGTCGGCTCCACCAAATTAACTATTACTTTTTTCTCATGTTGAATTACGTCATGCACTCTTAACCAAAACTTCTTAAGTCTTCTCCAAACACTAATCCAAGCATGCATATCCAAATAATAGGCACAAAAACTACAACAGTATAAACAATGTTGACTTTGTTAGATAAACTCAGGAAACTATAGACATCATAACTCAAGATGTACCACACAACTGACTCTACATCCATGAACATAGCTTCACTAACATGTCTACAACATAAATATAAACGTGCAAGGATCCATCACAACTGTACTGCTATTTAGGAACGCTATTGAAACAAACAACTGTATAATTGTCTTTACTCAGAATCAAGCTCTGCGCTCATGATATCATGTTGATAACATATCTAGGAAACATATGCTCAAGGCTCTCACCATAAGTCTTCCATGCACGCTGCTTACTATATGTTTTCATCAATGACAAACATATAGTCAACACTGGCTTGCTAGCAAATCTCTAACAATCTCCCCCTTTGGCATTGATGGCAATATATGGAATGAAAAACAACACCAATCCAAATGTACAATTATTTTCTAATATTCTCCATTTTCTCAACAAAACTCCCCCAAGGATGAATCCTCCATCTATCCTCTTATTGTTTTGTTTCTACAATTCTTTTATAACATTCTCCATTTCGTCAAAAAAACTCCCCAAAGGATGAGTCTTCCATCTTCTGTGAATGCTCTGAATATCAACTGCTATATACTTCCCTTACTAATACTTAATCCCCCTTTCTAGATTACAACAACTATTTTTTTTTATTCATGACTATATACTCACTCCCCTTTGACATAAATGGAAAAGTGCGCCAAAACAAATAAGCACTGGTACTACTCCTGAAGTAGAGTAGTCAACCATCATCAGTCACTGAGGACTGATGCACTCCTGCAAACTCTAATCAGATTCAGGGAAGGGAATTATTGCCAACTTCTCCCTGAGATACTCAAAAGTATCCTTCAGCAAAGGCTTAGTGAATATGTATGCTAACTGATCTTTTGTACTCACATAGTCCAACTTTAATTCTTTCTCTGCAACTTTATCTCTTACGAAGTGATATTTAATCTCAATTTGTTTTGTCTTTGCATGTATCACAAGGTTCTTTGACATATTGATAGTGCTAGTGTTATCACAATGAATAACAATAGGATAATCAATTTGAATTCCAAAATCCTTTATCATCTTCTTGATCCAAACAATTGTGGACCAATTTAATGTTGCCACCACATACTCTATTTCTATTGTGGATTGAGAAATATAGTTCTACTTCTTTCTTGTCCAAGTAACAAGTCTATCTCCAATAAATACTGCTTCTCCTGATGTTCTCTTTCTATCATCAATGCAACTTGTCCAATCTGCATCAGTATACACATGAAGTTCTACATTCTCCGAGTTAGGATACCATAAACCATAGTCTATAGTTCCCTTCAAATATCTGAATATCCTTTTTACTACCATAAGATGACTTTGTTTAGGTTATGCTGTAAATCTTCCAACTATACCAACTACATTAGACATATCAGGTTTAGATTGAGTAAGATAGATTAGTTTGACAATCATAGTCTTATACAAGGTCATGTCTATTGTTGCTGAATCATTTTCTTTTGAAAGCTTGCATCCTATTATTATAGGGGTACTTACTGGCTTGCAATCATCCATCTTGAACTTTTTCACTAATTAATGAAAATACCTTTGTTTTTCTGCTACACATTTAGTCCCAAAAAGTACTTGATACGTCCAATCATGCTCATCTCAAATTCACTCTGCATTTCTTTAGCAAATTCTGCACTAAGCTTGTCATTACCACTAAAAATAATGTTATCAACAAATATAGCAACCAACAATAATCCATCAGGTGTCTCTCTTATGACTAAGTTACAATTTACTGCTCCTTTCTTGAATCCAATTGTAGACACCTAAAAATCCTTTAGAAAATAAAGTATTTTTATTTTCTGAAAACCCCCTGATGACATCATCATTTATTAATTATTAATTATTTAATTAATTAATTTATTTTTATGTCATTAAATCCCTTTATCTTAATTAAAAATATTTAATTAAGAAATCCCTCCCAAAAATGTTTAAATCTTATTTAAACACCATTCCCCTATTTATTAATTATTTAATTAATAAATTAACCAAAAATCCCAAAATAAATAATTTATTTATTTTTTGCCCAAAACCTTGCCAAATTTTTAAAAACCACTAACCTCTTCCAGAATCTTCTAATCCCTCTTTAATTTTGATTAAAGGCTAATCCCATCATTTCCTAAACCTAATCCCAACTCAAAATATTTAATTATGATTAAATATCTAATCCTCCCTTTTATTAAATTTATTTTAATAAATATCCTCAAACCTGACCCTTGGAAATAAATAAGTCTTTATCTATTTCCTAAAATCCATATTTATCCCTAGAAAAGCCTAGACTCTTTTAGAATAAGTCAATCCTTATCTTTGACCTTAACCCTAACCCTAACCTTACCCCAAACCCTAACCTATCCTCTTAACCCAACCTCTTCCAAAAGCCTATAAATACTCCTCATTTCTAAGAGCATTTAACCCATTCACCTTTTATTTCAAGCATTGTTATCATGCCAATTTAGCTCTAGATTTAGCATAACCATTCTAATTTAGCTTATTTTCAAGCATTGTTAGCTCACATCTTAGCATAGAATTAATGGATTAACTTAGTTTCATTTCTATTTATGCATCATATCACATCTATTTTGGGCTTAAAAATCTACTTAATCATATTAGTTGCATAATCTTGAGTTCTTGAAGCCTTAGGGGCAATTTTGGGTGTTCTACCCAATATTGTGCCACTTATGGGGTTTTCATGAAACTTAATCCTCCAAATCTGCATTAGGAACATGCTCCAGGTGCTTTGAGAGCATACCCACATTCCTTTATATGAGAAAATCAAACAGTGCATGGGCGCATCTGTTTCAGCTCAATCTGAATGACTTTGTGAATAACTCTTTGTTTTTGTTAGGTATATACTATTTAGGCTAATGTTTGACATTTCTATGCCTTTCAAAACAGATTAGGTTTGCATCGATCACATTTTGGCATGCCCGGTGGGACACTCACCATGCAAAATCCTCTCAAAATGAAGAAAAACCATCAGAAAACCTCTCTCGGATTTCGCAACCCAGAAAATTCCACAGTTTGCGGAACGCAGGAACATTTTGTGGGAATGCGAGTACGATTGGCGGGAACGCGGGTACGGTCTGCGAGAATGCACTCCTACATAAACCTTTCTATCTTCTGTCTTATTCTACTATCTGCCAAAATTGTGTAAATCTTTTTTTGTACCCTCCCTGCGAGATCACATTCCCGCAACGCGGGAACGCTTGTACGATTCGACGGGATCACCAAATATCATTTGTAAGCCATAAGGCATTAAAATGAGGTCTTGATTTTTGTGCCTTCATTCCCGCATTGTGAGATTGATCATTTTCCCTTCAGGAATACGACTTGACCTTGCTGGTACCCTCTCTAGAATCAGGTAATAATTGCTCTTTGTCAAAAATTTAAAGTTTTTGACAATTTTGCGAGAACGTAGGTACGGTCCACGGCAATGCTATTTTTGTCTGCGGGATTGCAAGTACTTGCAGGAATGCGGGTAGGATTTTTTTTAACAGACAGAACTAAATCACTTTTTTTTGGTGCTCTAAAAATGAACAAAAGCAAAATATGAAAGTTGCAGGGTACAGTCATTAGGAACATTTCAAATTTGGGCACCTAAAAAAGAACCTCAAAATTTGCTAGAAAGATTTCTGTTTGTTGAAAACTAAAACATCATTTTCTTTGCAAAATCTTGAATGCCTTTGAAATTCATGCATCAAACTAATCTAGGAACTTTGCCTTGGGGTCTAAAAATGGAGCAAACAAAATCTTGAATGAAACTAAAGGAATGAGGCTAAGTCCTAAAGAGTCATTGTCATTTTGAAAATCAAACACACTCTTGAATGCACTAAAAGAAAAAAAACATCTCTATTCCTTCCTTTTTTAGTTCAAACAAACACAAAATCAAATCTTGAATGACTTAAGGATCAAAACAAATCTTTTTTTTCAAAGTTCCTAAAACAACACGCCAATCTCAATCTTGAATGCTCAAAGACAAGAACTTGCAATCACTCAAATGCTTACCTTTTTTGGAGAAAGAACAAATCAAACCTTAAACACTTGTGTCTTCAAAATTTTAATTCAATCACACTTGATCAATTTTGGGAAAGAATTCTTCATGGTATGCATCTAGGAGCTTTCATTTTCTATAAATCCTTGTTAAAGTAAGCAACGTAAAACACTTGAACTTAGACAAGTTCACTTGTTTTACTTTTAGCAAGGCCTGTCCAGGGGAGAAAAGCGCTTCCTCCTCAGAGAATGACCTTAAACCAGTATCCCCCCCGGCCGGTATATAAATAAAGTGAAGGCAAAAATTACTCACTTATATCTCCTAATCCACAGGCATTCGTGCCAAATACAGTGACTGGGGATGGTAAATATTCCTCCCCCAGTGTTGTTGGCTAGGCTCTTAAGTGAGTCACAGGCGGTTAGCATAACTGCGTATGGAGACTCCATGGGACCATTAAAAACCTGATAAAATAGAGGCTACCCTATCTACATCCGAAAGTATCAAAATCCTTGTGCAAGGACCGATTCCAAGGGGTTTACTGGGTCGCCTCAAGATTACTCACCATTGGTATCCCCTTCTAGGGGGTACCAAGCTGTGGGCAAGCGATTTTGATACTCACCTTCCTTAGGTAGATCTGTTTGAAGTGCTTGACAGTTAGAAACTCTGTGAAAACACTTGTTGGAACATACACCTTTCAAATCTTTTTTAGATTAAAGGTCAATTATCCTGCTTGTATCTCAGAAAGTTTCTTTGTCCTTTGTGGAGATTGCTTTTCCAAAAAATATTTTTTTGAAATCTATCCTTTGCCATTGGAGAAATCTACAAACTTGGTACTCAGAAAGTCTTGCAGAAATCAGATATCCAAAAGCCTTTTGTCTCAGACCAACTATTAGAAATTTCCCAAAGATATGCCCAATTTGATCAAACATCTGAAAGCAAAGTTACCCAAATCCCAAGCTTATCAAGAGAAGAAAGTTGCAAAGAAAAATCTCAAAAGCCATCAATCCTTTGTCAAAACAACCCAAGTAGAGGAGAAATATCAAGAAAGGCTTGATAATATTGGCTATAACGCAAGAGTCAAATAGTTTTCCTATCGATTCTGAGTGAACCATCGCTACATCAATCTTGAAAGAGAGGACTAGCTGGATCCATTGCATGTCCCATTCTACCTTCATATCTCAAAACCTATCTTGATAGTCCTTCATCCTAGTTTCATCTTTGCATCATCACCAAACCCTTAGTTGCATTCTAGAGTCCTTCTTAGCAACATTCATCATCATCTTCCTAGTAGCATCATAGGTCATCCATCCCAGTTGCATCTGCATCATCCTTTTTAGAAATAGCATCATCCCACATCCTTCACCATCTTTCCATCAACAATCCATAATTAGGATCCTAAAATCCCTGATCCAAATCCAACATCCTTTATCCAAATCAGAACCCACCATCTTTTTGCACCAAACCCAGAGACCCAAATCCAAAAAGCACTTAGTGTTCAAAACCTTTGAGTTGTTTCCATTCCCTATCCTAAATCAGAAATCATCCCCTTTTTTGACAGAGCATTGTCTAAAGGAAATCCAACTTGTCCTTGCACAGCCTCATCATCTTGAGCAAGAGATTGGCTTACATTGATAAGAATCCAGTTGACCAAAGATCATTAGTCTATCCTAGGTTGGCCAAATCCTATTACTGATCCTCCATCAGGAAAAACAAATAGCTCATTGTTGACACTTAGTAATCTTCCACCAGCATCCCACCAATCCTCCACCCAATCTTGATCCAAGTCAAAACATCCCACCAAGCCTCCACCATCACCAAGCTTTTTCACCAATCTGTCACCATTTTCCATCAAAATCTTCCACCATCCCTGTTATAGATCCAAGCACCTCACCAATCCCTGCATTGCATTCTATAAATTCATCATCCTTAGAAGTTCCTTAAGCTTGCATCCGTCATTCTTTAGAATTTTTAGGAAACATCTTGCATCCATCTAGAAGCTGCATCTCCATGCCTGTCGAGACAAGATCTGGATCTAGAAAATGAAGGAACATGAATCCTTATCCAATCACCAGCTCATCTGATGCCAACATTTATACCAGTGCGATGGTAGCCTATGATCCCCAAATACAAACTGGTAATATTTGGGATGATCCCAATATACCCTTAGCTCCTCTAGCAATAGAAACATTTGTAAATCATCCAGAGAGTCCACCCGTAGTCAATACACTCATGGCCCAAAACTAGCAGAGCATGTTCACTAACTTTGCGCAAGCACATACTCCCATTCTACCATATCTCCATCCTCACATTCCCATAAACACTATCCAAATCCCAGCACAAGTATACTCTCCATTCATCCAACCATTCCCTGATCCAACCTTGCAAACATCTCAAGAAACCTCCGCCATTCCCCTTCTCTTGCAAGGAAGCTTCGCTAGTCCCATAACACATGCTGTAACACCATTTTCTCCATTCCCTATCACAAGTACCTCATCATCTTCCATGGCCTCCCAAGCTCTAGCACAAATCCAACGCTTGTCGCAAAATCAACTCCCACCTCTTACACAAGTCACCTCACAAGCAGTTCCACCACCTTCCATAGGCCAATCAACACCATTCTTTCTAGGAGGGATGCAGTCATCCTTCCCCTTCGCTCCACAAGCTTCTACATCCATGCCATCATTTTTAGGGTCAATGCAATCATTTCCCTCTTTCTCCCAACCAGCCTCTACATCAACATCATCTACTCTGGGGGCAGCACAATTGTTCCCCCATCATACTCAACAAAATTCCACATCAGCATCACCCTTTTCATGGGGAGCGCAAACGTTCCCTTCATTTCCCCCCAGCAAGCATCTGCCCAGGCACAAGCCCAGAAAAATGCCTTCACCACGGGAATGCCTTCCATGGGTTCTTCGAATCCACCATTCATGTCCCAAACTCCCATCACATCTACCTTCCCAACATCCACTGCAACACAATTCCCACCGCACACTGGTTCTCGTTGGGGCCTCACTCAAGAAGACATGAAAGCCTTTGGCATACCAACCCACTCTCCTACATCCATGTTTGCAAACCAACAAGCCACCTTCTCACAAGAAGCACAACAACAATCATCACATCCTCCGATAGCTTCATCCTTTGCAAGCTATCCACTCACCACACCAAGTGCTTTTTAGCAAGTTCCTCTACCACAGAAACCAAGTTCCTCTCATTCTGCAAGTTATCATGCCCAGCCACCCTTTGCTTCAAGCTTTCCCACATCAGTTCCACCCTTAAGCAATGCGGGAATGCACCCAACCTATATCAGCCAACCGCAAAACCAAGTTCAGCAAGGGCCATCCTACCAACAAGCTGCATCATTCCACTAGCCTCCCCTGCAACAACCATACTTCCAATTGCAGCAACAAACCCCCATCATTCCCCAGTAGCAACAAGCTTCCTCCTATCAGTTACAGCAGCAAGTCCCCATCATCCCACAATACCAACAAGCAATCCCATATCCTCCACCACAATATCCCCCTATGCCACATCAACAGTATCCTCCCTAGCAAACATCACTCCAAAGTCCACTCCAATCCACCTATCCCATTGGGCCATCTCCATATCTCACTCCATAATACCCATCTCAAATAGGAGTACCCACTCAAACACCGATCAATTCCAAGTGGGAAGCAATGAAGAATGCACTCAAGGAGCTGCAAACTGGTACTGAGAACAAAATCTTCAAGTTTTAAGAGGTGTGTCCTTACCTGTTTGACCAATCAATTGCCACTATTCCTTTCCCCAAGAACTTTGAGACACCTAAATTCGATAAATATTGAGGGAAAGGAGATCCAGTCAATCATATTAAAGAATTTTATATGGTGTGCCAAGAAGTGGCTTACAGTGATAATTATCTTTTATGCCTATTCCCCAAAAGCTTGGGAGGAACTGTTGTTGAGTGGTTTTATAAAATACCATGTGGGACCATCACAACTTTTGCTGAACTCTCTGAGAATTTCATTGCCCATTATGCCCACAATGTTGAGAATTAGTTGACCTTGTTAGACCTCTACAACTCAAAACAAAAATAAGGAGAAATCCTAGCAGAATATCTACAACGATGGCAAAACCTTACCACCAGGTTATCATACCAACCATTTGAGAAACATTTGACCAAAATCTTTATTGATAACCTGCATCCAAAGCTGTCCCACTTCATGAGGATGAATTGTCTCCAAACCTATGAAGATATCAAGACCAAGGGGATAGGTATTGAAAAGGCCCTCCTAGACGAAAGCACAATCCGACACTTCAAAAATGATTCCCAAAATAAACCCAGCAATGATAAATCCCGTTATTGGAATCATAACAAAAACATTGTTACTGATGGAGCCACCGATACCAAGCATGTCCAAATTGTTGTGGTTGGTCCTACATCAAACCCTGCATACCAACAACAACAAGCACCCATCTATCAACAACCTCCTCAAGTCCATCAGCAACCCATGCAACAATATCATTCTTAGAATAATCAGCAGACTTATCAACAACAAGCACATCAAGCTTATCAAGGTAATCCAAACAATCAAGTCAATGTTGTCAATACTGCTCCCAAGTAGAACAAACCCAGAGCTCAAAACTATCCAAAGAAGACCTTCACACCGCTGGGTGAACCTTTGGATGTTATCTTTCATCGAATGGCCAAGGCCAACTTGATTACATACCCAACAATCCAGCCGGTTGATGATAGCACTCCTAAACCTAATTGGTACAAAGATCACAAGTATTGTGATTATCATCGTGTCAAAGGACACACTACCCTGAAGTGTATGAGACTCAAAAACTACATTCAAGATCTCATTGATCAAAATGAGATCCAAGTGGACACACCTGCTCAAGCCTCGCCAAATGCCAATTTACAAATATATCAGAATGTGTTCCCACAACACAATGTTGGGAAGAACCAAACTAATACCAATCATCCCCAAAACCACAGCAAAGGCAAACAAGAAGATCACACTACTGCCTATATCAGTTATGATAAATTTGTTGGATGTATAACCCAAGTTGAGCCCACAGTCAATACCATCCATGTTAGAGGAGCAGATAGTCAATGTGCTATTACCACCCATAGAGGTCGGATAACTATCACTGGTGCCCGTCCAAGGCCAACACATAATGCACACAATGCACAATACAACCTCATAGAACATCTTGGGAACACACCAGCCCAAATCTCCATCTTGGACCTTCTCCGCACTTCACCCCTTCATCAGGAGATCCTTGATCGAGCTCTCAAAGAAGGACATGTCCCCACAGACATTAACACCACCTAGTTCGAGACCCTTGTGGGACATCTATCCACATCATGTGCTTTATCCTTCAAACCATCTGATATACCAGACGTTGCACCTAACCACACTCTCCCTCTCCGCATCGCCATTATGGTCAGAGACTTTGCCATCAAACGGGTCTTAATAGATAATGGTTCAGCCCTAAACTTGTGTACCCTAAAATTCATTCAGTAGATTGGGTTCACGAAAGTTGATATATCACATGAAGTAATTACCATCAAAGCCTATGACAACTTGGAGCATACCTCTAAAGGTACTATTAGTTTGCCCATTCAGCTAGTCCCAGCAACACAAGATACTATTTGCCATGTTGTTGATCTTGACCTACCATTCAATATCCTCCTAAGCTGACCATGGATTCATTCCGTCAAGGCTATACCATCTACTTACCATCAGTGCATCAAATTTCTGCTTCAAGGCGCTGAGGTTACCATCCATGCTGACCCCCAACCCTATGCATACTACCATGCGATGGAAGCATCATTCCACTCATTGTCCTGGAACTGACATTGGCACTTTTGTTGCCAGCTCATCCCAATCCCATTGCAATCCAGAGATTATCCTCGCCTCCACCCTCTCTTCCATCAAGATCAATAACCAAGGCTGTGGCGAATACAACCTACATGATGCATTTTCTCTAGGGCCCTCCCATGTAATCCACACACTCAAGGGCACCCAAGTCACCAAAGCAAACCTGTTGAAGAGCATCATGAAATCAAGAGAATGGGACCTATGACTTTTGAATCCAATGGCAACATTAATAGTCAAGAGATGGAGCCTAACATCAATAGGTGGTTGTACAAAGATCCCCCACCACTTGACACTCAACTTCTTGGGTACTTCAAAGATAAATACCCACAATCGCACAAATACACTATTGAGCAATGGAACTATCAAGGAGGTGGTCTAGGACCACAAGAAGGCGGAAGAAAAGACCCGATCACAGCATCCAAAAACCCACAACATCAGGGTCTTGGCTTTAATACCCCTCGCCTACATATACAAGGGCCCAATACCGCAACTGGGGGCACCAATATAACTAGTGTTCCCTTCTTGAATAGCCAGGATGACCTCATAGAAATCAAAGACATCCCTAAAGAGAAAGAAATTAGATCCTATAATGACATCTTCGATGATGATACCCTCCTGGGGACTTCTGTCCTCTAACAACTTGCCATCAATCTCATAGAACTTCCCCTCATCCACCCTCAACTCATAGACTGGGACCAACCAAGTATCATACAAATTGATGAGTTCCAAAGTATGGAAGAACTCCTAGAGTTCATGGGGGCATCAGGCCCACAATCAGTTTAGGATTTAGAGTCAACTCATATCTATAAGCTCGACCCAAAAGGATACTTTGGGGAGGAGACAAGCTTTAGCTACAAAAGAGAAATAGAAAAGGTAAAACATGAGTCCTTATGTGAAAACCCTTCTGGGGCACATTCTAATTCCAAAATAGTAAAAATAAAGAGCGTATCTTCTAGTGAAAACTTGGCAATTCAAGCGCTAGAAGATGAAGACTTGCCTCTTCCTCCTATCTGGGATTACAGACCTGAGCAGTCACCTATCATCATAGAAGAAACCAAGCCAGTCAACTTGGGTACAGAGGAATGTTCGAGAATCACCTACATTGCAGCCAATCTAACAGAGGGTGAAGAAATGTCTTTGATTGCACTCCTTAGAGAATCCATTATAAATTTTGCATGGTCATATGCACACATGCCTAGGCTTGATCCTAATCTTGTCGTCCATCATCTAGCAGTGGATCCTAATGTCAAGCCAGTAAAGTAGAAGCTGAGGAAAATGCATCCAAAAGTAGCCTTATTAGTCAAAGCAGAGCTTGAAAAACTCCTCCAACCCAAGATCATCAGAGCCATAGATTACTCAGATTGGATCTCCAACATGGTGCCTATCACCAAGCCTTCAAGTGACATCAGAATATGCACAGATTTCAGGGACCTAAACAACGCATGTCCTAAAGATGATTTTCCACTACCAAATATAGACATGATTGTAGATCTTACAGCAGGTCATGAAATGTTGTCACTAATGGATGGCTTTTCAGGCTACAATCAGATTCGTATAGCAGAAGTAGATCAACATAAAACATCATTCACAACTCCATGGGGTACCTTCTACTACAACATGATGCCATTTGGGCTAAAGAATGCAGGAGCGACATATCAGAGAGAAATGACAACAATATTCCATGACATGATCCACAAGATCCTAGAAGACTATGTGGATGACATTCTTGCGAAATCTAAAACAAGAGTTGAACACTTAAGCATTCTTGAGAGTGTGTTTGATCACTTACATCATTATGGCTTAAAACTCAATCCAAAGAAATGTGTCTTTGGTGTTACATCTGGAAAGCTTCTAGGTTTCATAGTATCATGACGAGGCATAGAGATTGACCCCAAGAAGGTCAAAGCAATAACATAAATGCCTCCACCAAAAACACTCAGACAGCTCAAGAGCCTACAAGGAAAGCTTCAATCAGTGTGTCGATTCATCTCCCAACTGGCAGACAAGTGCCAGCCTTTCACACATCTCTTATGCAAAGACACAAGCTTCAAATGGGATCCCATATGTCAAAAAAGCTTTGATAAGCTCAAGGAGTATCTAGCCAACTCTCCAATCCTAGTACCACTAGTTCCAAGACGTCCTCTCATACTCTACATCTCGGCAACTACTATAGCACTAGGGGCACTCCTAGCTCAGCATGATGACGAAAACAAAGAAAGAGCCATCTACTACATTAGTTGAACTCTTGTCGCCTATGAGCTTAATTATTCACCCATGGAAAAAGAATGCCTTGCAGTAGTCTTTTCTACTCAAAAGCTCAGACATTATATGCTCAGCCACACAATCAAGCTCATTTCAAAGGTGGACCCCCTCAAATATCTACTATCAAGGACAACTCTCACAGGCCATATGGCAAAATGGGTCATGTTACTTAGCGAGTTTGACATCTAGTACATAGATCAGAAAACAATCAAAGGGAAAGTCATTGCCAATTAGCTAGCAGAGGCACCACTGGTGGATGCTTATCCACTAATCATGGAGTTCCTTGATGAACATTTATGTATAATCGAAGAACAACCCATGTGGAAGCTATACTTTGATGGCTCCTACACATCACATGGATCAGGGGCAGGAATGTTGTTCATCACACCTCAAGGTGACTACATTCCAAAATCATTCAAGTTGGGATTCCCATGTACTAACAACATTGCATAATATGAGGCACTCATCTCAGGTCTCAAAACAACCATTTAGTGGAATATCATAGAACTGCAAGTGTTTGGAGACTCATAGCTAATTATCAAGCAAGTCCTAGATGAATATCAGACAAAGGATGACAAGCTGCTACCCTACAAAGAGCTAGTGGACAGACTGAAAGAGCATTTCCTAAATCTACAGTTCACATAGATCCCAAGACTTCAGAACAAAGTAGAAGACGCAATGGCAACCATTGGATCCTTGCTAGAAATCCCACATGACACATCACACTATGAATTCCTAGTCGAGCAGCTACACACACCAGCTTATGAGAGCGCCGATGCAAAAATGGTGTGTGTCTTGGTTGGTCCTCAATCCCCATGGTACCACCACATCCATGCATATATAAAGAATGGTATCATATCTCCCCATCTCACCAATAACCAAAGCCAAAACCTTATTTACAGAGCTTCCTGCTACACTCTTGTAGCTAATAGCCTTTATTGTTGAGGATACCACAACATCCTCTCTAGGTGTTTAGATTCAAATGAGGTCGTCTTGGCTTTACAAGAGGTCCACACTAGAATTTGCGGTGCCCACACGAGTGGCATGGTTCTAACTAAGCAATTGCTTCAAGTTGGGTATTATTGGCCAACCATGGAACATGATGCTTGTGAGTTTGTCAGAAAATGTTTACCATGTCAGTAGCATGCAAATTTGATTCATGCACCAGCACAAGACTTGCAGCCCATTGCGCCACCTTGGCCATTTTCATGTTGGGGCTTTGACCTTGTCGGCTTAATCACTCCCCTTTCCTCAGATGGACACAAGTACATAATAACTGCCACAGAGTACTTCACCAAATGGGTTGAAGCAATTCTGCTCACCCTAACTACTGGCATCCAAATATCCAAGTTCATCCTTTACCACATCATCTGCCGCTTCGGCATACCATCTACCATCTTCACAGACCATGGCACACCTTTTGAAAACTAGCATGCGGATGATCTGTGTGCCAGACTCCACATCCATCACCGTTTCTCCAGTCCATATTTCCCTCAAGGAAATGGCCAAGTTGAGGCAACCAACAAAACTATCTTGAAAATCCTCAAGAAGGTTGTCAATGATTCTGGTCATGACTGGCACCTCCAAATCAATCCTACCTTTTGGGCCTACCACACTTCTTATCGCACTCCCATAGGGACCACCCCATATTCCCTTGTATATGGTGTCGAAGCCATTCTGTCGATCGAGGTCGAGTTCCCATCATTATGAGTCTCCATGAAGAACTACACCACTAATGAAGACTATCATGTGGCCCGCCTCACATAGCTAGACCTGTTAGATAAAAAAAGACAGCAAGCATATGATCACCTGGTTGCATACCAAAATTGACTCAAAAGGAGCTATAACAAAAAGGTCTATCCCAGACAGTTCCAAGTCAGTGACATGGTCCTAAAAGAAAATCATAAATTCTAAGCACACAAAGAAAAGAAAGGAAAGTTTGAGCCTACTTGGTTGGGCCCCTATGTTGTCACAACATGTTTTGGCTCCAGAGCTTATCAGCTATCTACACCAAAAGCAGAGCATTTGAATGATCCAATCAACATCATACATCTGAAGAGGTTCTATGCCTGAACTAGATCCTACATATTCAGAAAATCCATAAAAATTGGAAAAAGTAGAAAAATACAAAAAAATAAAAAAAAGTAAAAAAAGACAAGAAAATAATCGTCCAATGGTGAAAACTTGGCAATTCAAGAACCTTGGACAAGTATGTTGGTGAAAACCTAGCAAACAGGCACCATACATAGTGGACCGAGTCATTATCTATCAAACCCCCATCCCACCATCTCAGTCCTTTTTCTCCCATCCACCATCCCCCAGCATTCCTCTTTTTCATAATCCTCACACCACTCTACAATCCCACCTAAACATATCTTGTACCCTATTTTGTACCATATCTTGCACATATCTTGTACCATATCCTGAATATCCTGTATAGTGCAATCCTTCCTGTACCATATCTTATATAGCAAGATCTTCCTATCCCAAATCCTGAGCTTTTGTACATATCAGTTGTATATCTTTTCCCGTTAGTTGTACATATCATCCCCTTTTGTTGTACATAGTCCTTGTCAGTCCTGCAGTAGCATTTGATCAGCACTCTTGTCCTACCCAACCTTGTACTTTAGCAACATCAATTATCGACTATTCTTGATCACCATGATTATTCTTTGACTTCATCATTTGCCAGCGAGCACCAACACTCATTCTCTCATCAATTAGCAGGTCCTTGAGGATGTATCCTTCCTTCTATCAAATCTAATCTTCCATTAATCACACCTGGTCTGTGTCGATGCATCCTTCCACACGTTCAGACCAATCTTCTCACCATCAATCAATTTCATCACATCAAATCTCTCTCCTTGGAAAAGGATGTCCTTTTGGTGTTGTCATTTTGGCCTTGGATTTTGTCCTTTGGATCTTGTTAATCTTTTACGGCTTCTCGTTGTTCTCTACCCAAAGTCACCATGATCCTTTATATCATGGTGCGTTGTGACTGAGGACAATTAGGGGCAAGGTCTTTTGATCTTTCGATTCTACCTGTGAGTCAGTCAGATGTGACCCTTGCACAGTTCACATGAGATCTTCTGGGTTACATGGTGCACTTGGGAAATGTCGTTTGCTTGTGGTTTCTCCAGCATCGTTTCTACCATGCCTCCTTTTCAGGATCATGTGTGATGCTGGGGCAACCCTACATGTCTTTTTCGCATCAGTCCTCTGCAATGCTGGTGACAAGGCCTCGTGATCCCAGTACCCTTGGTAGGTCTCTAGCATTGCTATATTAAACTAGGTTATGCTCTCCACATTTGCACTTGGAGCTCCCAAAAATCCCTTGCATCCTACATCATCTAGATTAATCTTGCATCTTGCATTTTCATATCGCTGCATTCTGCATTTTGCATTCCATCTCATTTTGCATTCACCCATCTTTGCTCTTGGAAGCTTGGTTATTTATCTCCCCTTCTTCCTAGGTCCTTCCTTCTCTGTTTCCTTTCGAGAAAATTCCACAACATTTATTCCTTGCATTATTTTCTCGAGGGGGCACAACCCCTTATTCCTCTAAATTCTAGCCTTTGGCATCTTTTTTTCTTATATTTGACGCCATGCCACTTGCGGCATCACATCAAAGAGGGGCAAAATGTAGACACCTAAAATTTTTTTAGAAAATAAAGTATTTTTATTTTCTAATAAACCCCCGATGATATCATCATTTATTAATTAATTAATTATTTAATTAATTAATTTATTTTTATGTCATTAAGTCCCTTTATCTCAATTAAAAATATTTAATTAAGAAATCCCTCCCAAAAATGTTTAAATCTTATTTAAACACCATTCCCCTATTTATTAATTATTTAATTAATAAATTAACCAAAAATCCCAAAATAAATAATTTATTTATTTTTTGCCCAAAACCTTGCCAAATTTCTAAAAACCACTAACCTCTTCTAGAATCTTCTAATCCCTCTTTAATTTTGATTAAAGGCTAATCCCATCATTTCCTAAACCTAATCCCAACTCAAAATATTTAATTATGATTAAATATCTAATCCTCCCTTTTATTAAATTTATTTTAATAAATATCCTCAAACCTAACCCTTGGAAATAAATAAGTCTTTATCTATTTTCTAAAATCCATATTTATCCCTAGAAAAGCCTAGACTCTTCTAGAAGAAGTCAATCCTTATCTTTGACCTTAACCCTAACCCTAACCTTACCCCAAACCCTAACCTATCCTCTTAACCCAACCTCTTTCAAAAGCCTATAAATACTCCTCATTTCTAAGAGCAATTAACCCATTCACCTTTTATTTCAAGCATTGTTATCATGTCAATTTAGCTCTAGATTTAGCATAACCATTCTAATTTAGCTTATTTTCAAGCATTGTTAGCTCACATCTTAACATAGAATTAATGGATTAACTTAGTTTCATTCCTATTTATGCATCATATCACATCTATTTTGGGCTTAAAAATATACTTAATCATATTAGTTGCATAATCTTGAGTTCTTGAAGCCTTAGGGGCAATTTTGGGTGTTCTACCCAATATTGTGCCACTTATGGGGTTTTCATGAAACTTAATCCTCCAAATCTTCATTAGCAACATGCTCCAAGTGCTTTGAGAGCATACCCACGTTCCTTTATATGAGAAAATCAAACAGTGCATGGGCACATCTGTTTCAGCTCAATCTGAATGACTTTGTGAATAACTGTTTGTTTTTGTTAGGTATATACTGTTTAGGCTAACGTTTGACATGTCTACGCCTTTCAAAATAGATTAGGTTTGCATCGATCACACCAATCTTTGTCAAGTATCCATAAAGTCTTTCATACCATGCTCTAGGGGCTTGCTTAAGTCCATAGAGGGATTTCTTCAATCTGCACATACCATATCAGGTCTTTCTGATAAGGTAAATCCTTCAGGCTTCTCTATGTATACTTCTTCCTTTAACTCTCCATTCAAGAATGCTGACTTGACATCCATCTGATATGTACTTTGAAGTCTTTGAATGTTTCATAGGCTAAAAACAACTTTATGGCTTCCAATATGCTTACAGGGGAAAATGTATCTAAATAATCAATTCCTTCTCTTTGCGCACATCCTTTACATACTAGTGTTGCTTTGTTCCTTACTACTATACCATCTTCATTCATCTTGTTTCTGAATATCCACTTGGCTCCAATCACATTCTTATCACTGGGCCTAGGGACCAATTCTCATGTGTCATTCTTAATTATCTGATCTAGCTCTTCTTTCATTGCTGCATGCCATTCTGAATCATTGCATGCCTCATCAACACTTAAGGCCTCAATTTGTGAAAGTAAACATACCGGTTCATCACCTGTTGAACTCTTTTCTTTTGATCTTGTCATGACTTTGTTGTTCTGATCTCCAATGATGTCTTCTTTTGAATGATATCTAGATGTGAATTTTGGAACATTAGTTGTGACTCTCTCATCTGTCGTTTGTGTTTCTTCTTCACTTGTTTCAGGGTCATTGAATAGAACATCAATGCTATCAAACATTTCTTCAACAACTGCTTCACTACTCATCGGTCTAGGTTCTTCTTCAATCATAGGTGCATAATCATGATATCTCTCTTGAATCATAAAATTTTCATCAATCTTTACATGAGCACTTTCAATGATTTTCTTCAATCTTAAATTAAAACATCTATAAGCTTTTCTTTTAGTAGAGTAACCAAGAAAAATACCTTCATCACTTATTGCATCAAACTTGCCAATGGCTTCATCTCTCTTGATGTGGCACTTGTTTCCAAAGATTCTAAAGTATTTCACTGTAGGTACATTACCAAACCATAGCTCATAAGGTGTCTTGTCTGCATCTGGCCTCAATTGAATTCTATTGATAGTATAGACTGTTGTATTGACCACATCTCTCCAATAGGTGTGTGCCAACTTTCCTTCAATCATGATAGTACACACTCTGTCAAGAATGATCATATTAATCCTTTCTACAATTTTATTCCACTGAGGGGTTTTAGGTGCACTTACTTGTCTCTTTATCCCATGTTCTTCACAATACTCATAAAATCTGTCAGAGGTGAATTCTCCTCCTCTATCTGATCTCAGACATTTTATCTTCAATCCAGACTCATTTTCAACCTTAGCTTTGAATATCTTGAACTTATCAAATGCTTTTGACTTGTCTTTTAAGAACACAACCCACATCATTCTAGAATAATCATCAACAAACAAAATAAAGTACTTGTCACCATAGTATGATCTTGTTTGAGTTGGTCCACATAAGTCTATATGTATTAGATCCAACTTGTTCTCTGCTAAATTGTTCTTGCTTTTGAATATATTCCTCACATGCTTTCCCATCACACATTCCTTGCATTTGGTATCAACTGGTTTTGCAATACTATGTAGGTCTCTTATTGCCTTTACATTGCTTATCTTAACTATATTGTCAAAATTGATGTCACATAGTCTTTTGTGCCATAACCAACTGTCATCTGCTTTAGCAACAAAATAGCTTGCTTCTGAATTAAGCTGAAAAAAATTACCTTTTGTCTTTGAACCAGATGCAATCATCTCTCGTTCTTTGTTATTAATGATGCACTTAGTGTCTTTGAATTCCAACTGATATCCTTTGTCAAGAAACTGTCCAACACTAAGTAGGTTATGTTGCAAACCATCAACATATAACACATCATTAGTGTTATTATTTCCATCCAAAGTGATAGCTCCTCTACCTAGGATAGGTTTAGGAGAATTATCTCCAAATCTAACCATACCACCTTTGTATTTATCCAAATGAACAAATCTATCCTTGTCTCTTGTCATGTGATGTGAACAACCGCTCTCAATGATCCAATCAGTCTTGATGTCTGCTTGTGAAATCAAGGCTAGCTCTTGTGCTTTCTTTTCATCTTCAAGGTCCATTTCATCAAACATTTTCTCCATGTCTTGAAGAGAAATGAATCCAATTTCATCTTCTGCTGAATCTTCATCTAATACTCGATCTCCAGCCTAGTAACATTCTTTTGTATACTTGGGCTTGTAATTAGTTTTGAACTTCTTGACTCTTATAGGACACTTAGAAGCAAAGTGACCAATCTTGTTACATGAAAAGCATTTGAATGGTAACTGACCTTCATATTTTCCTTTTCCTTTCTTTTCTTTCTTAGCAATCATAGCAATGAAATCATCTAGTTCTTTTTCTTCATCATCATCATCATCAAAATTACCAAAAGTGTTCAAGGATTTCTTACCATGGACTGAGTCTTTGAATGCTATCTCACTCTTAGGGTCTATCTTCAATCTTGATATCTCAAATGATGAATCTTGCTAATTAAGGTCTCTCTTTTGAATCCTTTTGTGGATTGCATAGTTTCATCATGGATGTTTATCTTGTTGTCATATTCTGGTGTCAAGGTAGTCATCAACTTGTCCATTATATCTTCTTTCAAAATATCTCCACCATTATTTTTGATTCCTGCAACTGCTTCATTAATCATTTGATTGTAAGCACTGATGTTCTCTTCAGGTAGCATCTCCAATGTATTGTATATTTTCTTCCATGTCTTTCTGCGTGCATTCTTGGGTGGAGTATCTCCTTCAAACATGTCTTCTAGATACTTCCATATCTTCTAGGCTTTATCTACCTTCTTGATCTCTGAAAATTCACTATCAGATAGGGCTCTGATAAGGGCTTCTTTAGCAATAACATTTTGAGTGAATATCTCCTTTTTCTTCAAAGTTACATCATCCTTTGCAAGATCTAATAAAGAGGGAATCTAAGAGGGGGGGGGGGTGAATCAGTTATCTACAATATTCAATTTTTTATCCAATTAAGTATAGAATAAAATTAAGCATAAAAAAAAAATGAGAACACCTAACACAACACTACAATTTTGGTTATAGGGAAACCCAAATAGGTAAAAACCCTGGTGAGAATTAACACCCACTATAAACTGCACTAGTGTATAATGATCCCTGTTAGAAGATCTTACAACCCTATTAGGAGTTGATATTTACAATGCATTAAGTATAGTGACCTCGTCAAGGGTTGAACCCTATTAGGAGTCTTTTATAATTACCCTATTAGGGGTGAGGATGCAGTGTCCGAGAGCTCATTACTCAAATGGTGAAGGCTGCAACCTTTTGAATAACAAATACAGACTATATCTGGATCTTGGTGAATTGTGAGGTAGACCTATTGTCTTGATCAATTCCAATGAATAGTATACACTCTCTTCTATTCCACATAGACCTTCTACTGATGGCACAACACTTTGCACCTTCTACTCTACTCTTTTCTTTTTAACTCATCTTTCTTGTTTAGCAATCACAAATGATTGCCTATAAATATCATCCTCTAAATGATATAATCAAGTCAGCCTATTAGAACCATCTTGAAATTATATTAGAGAAACAATAAAACTCTCCAATAACATCTCAGTTGGATTTACTAAGCACACAACACAAATTAGGACCGCACAACCTTATATGAGTAGACCTGTCGCTTCACACTGTTGGCTCCACCAAATTAACTGTTACTTTCTTCTCATGTTAAATTACATCATGCGATCTTAACCAAACATTCTTAACTTTTCTCCAAACACTAATCCAAGCACGCATATCCAGATGATAGGTGCAACTACTACGATAGTATAAACAATGTCGACTCTGTCAGATAAACTTAGGAAACTGTAAATGGCAACTGTAGACATCATAACTCAAGCTGTACCACACAACTGACTCTGCATCCATTAACATAGCTTCACTAACATGTCTACAACATAAATATAAATGTTCAAGGCTCCATCACAACCGTACTACAAATCACATACATAACTCTTCCTGGGACCTGTTTAGGAACACTACTGAAACAAACAATTGTATAACTATCTTTACTCAGAATCAACCTTTGCGCTCATGATAACATATCTAGAAAACATATGCTCAAGGATCTCACCATAAGTCTTCCATGCATGCTTTTTACCATGTGTTGTCATCAATGAAACACGTACAGTCAACACTGGCTTGTTGTCAAATCTCCAACAATGTAAATGACTTAGAATTAGGGGTTGACAACATACAACCCTACCATACGGTTAGTGGCTTCTCGATGTTACCAAAAAAATTGGATTCATTTATAATATTTTTTGTGCAATGGAATAGAAGAATATAGTTGACATATATCTGTTAGAGAATGCCTCATTGGAAAACATGATTTGAGTATCAACAATAGAAAAATACAATTGAACAGTTTAAAATCATTTGGCATGTGTGAACTAACTCTACATTAAATAATTGAAATCATGAACAACATACAATAATGAGGCATTAGACATTAATATCAACATATCCATTTTTAAGTGATCATGAATGCATGTATATATGATGCCAATAAAAAAAGTAGGAGGTGGAGAAATCTACAAAAATCGTACAAGATAGAGTAGTAATTTAATCATGAATGGTGATTTGGGAAGAGAGCAACAATATATGAAAACACAATTCTAAACTAGCTATCTTTATAATCATCATTGGTGATCTGGGAAGAGAGAGAAGCATATGTGAACTATAAAAACACATGATTTGAGTATCAACATTAACAGAGTATCTAAATATTGTAGAAACAAAATAATGTCAAACACCGATATCAACTGCATGTTGGTGATATAACAAGTATCTTGGCTAACCTTGGCAATGTTTAACAAGTATCTTGGATAACCTTTCTGCAATACCCCAAAAATGGGCTATAAGTTCATTAACCTCCTATATCAACATATCGAATGAAATCGACATCAAAGTCCTAACCTAAGGCACATCTGAACATCATCGAATCCTAATTGATTATCATAAATTTTGCATCAGGGAATATTCCTAGTAATATTTCTAATTTATCTAATTATCTTTAATTTAATGATTATTTGGTGATAAATCACATTTATCCTAAGTTTGATTAATTGAATATTTTCGTATTTAATTAATTAGATTTAATTCTGCCACTTGATTATTAAGTTGAATTTAATTATATTTATTCTAAGTATTATTATTCAAATTTGACAATAAATTAAAATTCCTATCATTAATTGATTAAATTCTTATTTAATTAATTAAAGCGAGTTATCATATTTAATGATATTATTTTTGAATAAAAGTTTGATTAAATGATTGATTAACCCATACATCAATTATTTTATTTCAAAAATCAGTTAAGTTGAGAATAAATCACTTTATTTATTTATTAAATCATAATTATCCATGTGCACAATCAAAGAGCAATTAAACTCCAAATTAGAAAATCAATGCAAGTTATTGACTTTTTGGAACTCAACATCATTTTTGAGTTTTAAAATTGATCTAAACTTCTAATTTGAGTTAAAAAGCTATTTTTGCATGATTTGCATGTTTTTGTGAATTAAATTATCTTTGTTATCAGATAACTCAAAAATCAAGCTAAGTTAATCTGAGTGATTTATGACTTTTTTCCATGCACCTCCAAAGCCCTAGATTTCTATAAATTAAGGCCTTAGCTCATCTCAAAGCATCTCATATTTTTGCATCCTCGCATTGTCGAATTGGAGGACGAAGAATCAAAGCTTATTGTGAATCAAGGCTATTGTGAGATCAATCTCATTTGCATTCATATCATATTAGTTTTCATTTGTTAGATCATTTAGCATATCATAGATCAATTTTCATATTAGCATAGATTCATATCAGTTTATCATTCTTATTGCATATAAAATCCAAAAAAATAGATTACTTTGCATTCATTTCATATCCATCTATTGAATTCAAATCCTTCATTTAGGTGTCATCTAGGTCACTGATCTCGATAACAATCTGAGAACATCAATCTCGCACCTACTAGAAGGCAGTAAATCACTTGGTTAAATTAGATTTCAATTTTGCACGATTTTTATTTTTGCTCACCTCTAATGTTTTACTGAAGTGTTGTGTCTACAGATCAGGTACAATTTTCACACACACACTTTCCAATGTTTAGATATCAACACTTAAGCTGAAACATATTAAACTAGAGATCTCCAAACTTCATTTCAATATACTCGACTCTCTCCTCTTCATTCATTCTCAAGAACCCTTTGGCTCTTTCATGTTCAACCATAAAAGTGTCATATGCCTTCAACATAGTGCCTCAACTCAAATCAGGGATGGCTTTGAGGGCCTCATAGACACTATCTAAAACAATATCTAAATCAGATTTATCCACTTTGATAATTTGAGGCATAGTGAGGCCCTCTTGTAGTTTTAAAATTGTTTCACAGATCACATCTAACGAACTAGCCATGCTTTCCTTCCTCCTCTTTCCCCTCCTTGATGATGGTGTTGAATTTTTTTGTCTACCAATTACACTAGATTGATTGAAATGATAAAATTCATCATCCAAATCATTTGTAGTCTCAAGAGGTGTATTGATAGGGATAGCCTCATCATAATCCAGTTCGATGCCCTCATCCATATGGTTCCCTTATTTTGTCTCTTGAGCTGTTGTAGTTGCGGTACCTTTAGCTATGTCATTACCCATAATAAAGGCTATGTCATTGTAGTATTGGAAGGTTTGTCTCTTATACACTTTGGCATTTTTGAATTCTTTTCTCTGCATGTTGGCAGTATGAATGAATTAGATCTATGTCTTTAATTACCAACTTAATAAGAAGGAAATATTACTTAGATCAATAGATTTGAAAGAGCATGTTACCTTCAAAATCTCATCTCGAACACTGTCATCAGCATCCACACATTGAGTACTCTCATTCCAAGCAAAACCACTCATACTCTTCAATTCTCTGATAACTCTAAAACCTTGCTTCCATGTTTTCAGCTTGTTATTGAAATTTTCCTTTGATAGATTGAGGTTCATCTCCCCATTGAATCTCCTCTCAATGGTGGTCCATGCTTCTTTTTTGAAGCCCCTTCACCTTTTCTTCCTAGTTGAACATGCTCGTGGAGTAACTCGAGGAACTTTCATTCTATTTCTCTTGTCCACATAACCTTCTTGGAAGAAGAAGATACCTAGCTTACTTGAACCTCATTACCCATGCTCATCATGACTTGTGTGAACAATATCACCTACACCAGTTGTTAAATGAAAATATAAGAAAAATAACAATATCATCATAATTTAGGTGGACTAATTGGAAAAATTTGAAACCTAACTTCATAACAGTTTGACAAGTTCTCAATGCACAAGCTAGAAAGGATGATACCGATCCAAAATAATAGATGATTGGGAGTGTCCTAATGTATTGGAGGATTATATATTTATATTTGAAGTCTATTTTATGAGTATTCATCACAACATTTTTCCCTAATTTGTGCGGACAACAAACGCGGCTGTGGTTTTCATGGAATCTTTTTGAAGAAAACCCTTGTTGCTGCTCATCTTGGATAAGCCATCATTTAGCTTGTGCTTTGTGATGATATTTTCATTTTTCTTATATTTGCATTTAACAGGTGAAAATATAAGCAAAATGAAAATATCATCATAATTCAGGTGAATTATTTGGCAAAATTTTAAACCTAACTTCATAAGAGTCTCACAAGTTATCAATGAAAAAGTTAGCAAGGATGATATAGATCCAAAATATTAGATGATTAGGAGTGTCCTAATTTATTTGAGCATTATATGTTACTCCTTCCTAAACTTTTTATATTCATCCTTATAGTGTCGAAGGGGTTAGTATTTCTTATACAAGGCTAACACAAAAGAATCACAAATCTAAATACAATTGGGATCCTTCTTACACACAGAATTATATAACATGTGATAGAAAACATGTTTAGTGTGAGGAGCTTGTGTAGCTACCCAGGGATCACTTATTATTCTTCCAAAATACGCCATTCAAATATCATTAACTACAAATGCTAGTGCCACAATAAACACAACTAAAAATGAAGCCAAATAATTGGACCTACAGTCCTTTAAGAAGCCACCAAGTTATTCACAACATCTATAAATAGTCACAAGGAAAAAGCATGGATATGCCAAATAAAAATATACAATTCCTATAGCAAGAAATACAAATATGGCCCAAAGAATATCCTTTAAGAAGCCCTGTCAGTCTTCTATTTTCTAAGCAACCAAAATTAAGTGTTTCCTATAATAAAGTGTTTCTACAAAATCACATTAACAATTATCATCAAAAAAATAAATGGAATAGACCAAGGAGTATCATCAGAAAAAAGGACTGCAGGCTTCATTTGTTTCAAAGAATTTTCTATATGTGAACTATCTGAACACATGATTTGAGCATCACCATTAGAACAATATGATTTATCTTCACCACTTGGTACTCCTTGGTGTATTCCATTTATATTTCCCAATGCAACAGGGCTAACAAATTCAAGAGGCATAGACAATAAATAGCTAGGAATGAATATACAAATAAAAGAGCAACGAAACCATCATGTATATCAGTGTATTGGCATTCAAGTACATTTTAGAACAAAGAAAGGTCCCCTAAAACTACAACTAGTCTCAACGTCTGTAGTCTTCCCACATCCTACTTGCTATATCATCTCAAACTTTCCTCAATTGTCCTTATCACACTAACTCAACCCATATGTCTTAAGCATTGGTACATTTATCCCATCACAATCATCTTCCTCTTCAATAGCCACTTCAGATGGAATGTCATCCTCTATAGTAATGAAGTTGTGTAGTATGGAACATGCTAAAACAATATGTGCCTGTGTCATGATTGGATAAGACACTGCATGCCTCGGGATAGGAAAACATTGCATCAAAATCCCAATGGTACACTCTATTGCATTTCTAAGTGAGGAGTGTCGGTGGTTAAATAACTCTTATGGCCTCTTTATCAGGTTTGCTCTTGAAAAATCCTTTGGGTGGTAAGGTGTACACCGATAAGGGGTGAAAAATCTTGGTACATTTGGATATCCAACATCGACTAAATAATATTTTCCTACATAAAAAAAGGATATTGTTAAAACATGAAACATTTATCATATTCTTCACTAACATACATTGTGAATTGGCATACCAGAGGGAATTAGTAGTGGATCTGATCTGGAGAGACTTGAAGCTAGAACACAACTATCTGCAGGAGACCCTTCCCAACAAACAAGAATGTATTGAAACTTATAATCAAACAAACAGACACCCATAACATTTTGTGACAAGTTCTCTTTTCTATCTTGATATTTACCCTATATGTTGACATCTGTGGTGACTGGTATATGGGTTCCATCAATTACTCCAACACAATCCTATAGAAAGAAAAACTATAATAAAATGAACACGCAGTAATAGGATTAAAACACTCAAGCAAATAAATTTGTACCACTAGGAGATTTACCTCGAAGTATAGATCAAAATGGTCCTTCTCACTGGGTATGTGCAAGATCATGAGGGGCCAAACTATGCTCTTAAGTGGCAATGAAAAATCAGCAAATCAGGGTAGTCAACTTGACATGAAAATTTCAACTAGCTATGAACCTAATATCAAAAAGTTGTAAGAATAGAATCTGTAGAAAATTGAATGTAGTTTCTAAACTACTAGGCCTTTTTTGAGAAAAAGTTAGTATGATTGGTGAAAATTATAGATTTTAATGCAGCAATACAAAAATTTCTAGAAAAAAATAAGAAGTAGGTGTATGTCTGACCACCTTAATCATAATCAAATGATAATATTTTATTATAAGATTTTATATATAAGTAGTAGACTCATGCCCGAATGTGACGCATATTTTTTTGTAATTTTATTCCAAAAAAAAAATTAATTATGAATTTTCTGCTACAACATTTTCAAAATTAAAAAACTCCCATGTCTGACCACCTTAACTCATTCAAAACTTTACAAAAAAATTTTTAAAAAATTTCCTTATAGTAGGCGAGGCATAGAATGTGATGCATTTTTCAGATTTAAAAAATGTTATACCGTCTAAAAGTTATAGTCATTTTTCAATCAGTATATAAATTAGCACTTTAGAGGTAGCTCAATTAGAAAATAACTAATAATTACTTACCGAATTCAAAATTTGACAGCAATTATATCGATAGAAAGCTGATAATCTCCTTAAGATACCCTTTTCATTTTATCAAATTCGAGTAAAAAAAAGTTGTCAGCTACATTGTGGAAGTCTAGAACTCAGAGAAACAGGGGAAAAATACGTATTTGAGACATTTCAATAGTTGACCATGTAGGTTTGGTGCACAAAGCAATATCGAGCCTAATCGGGTACCCAGATATGACGACAGAATTTTGAATTTTCACTTTCCTTCCCTCCACTTTCTCCCACCCATTTCTCCATCCTTCATATGATATATTATATATAAAAAACTATATATTAGATATATTAAATATTATATAATATCAATTATATATTAAATATTATATATACATTTTGTATTAAATATTATTTAATATATATTAATATTAAAAACTATATATTAGATTGTATATTATGTATATTAAATATTATATAATATACATTTTACATTTTAAATATTATTTCATATATATTAATATTAAATGTTACATTATATATCATATATTATATGTATAATATATTAATATGTATTTTACGACTATGTACGAAAGGTTGGAAGATTGCAGAAAAATCATGGATGGCCATTGAAAGAAGCAAAGGAAATTAATCAGCCATTTAAAAAATTCATGGGCGGCCATTGAGGAAGAGAGAGAGCGAGAAGGTGGCGGGGTCTGAGAGAGGAAGAGAGAGAGTGAGAAGGTGAGAGAGAGAGAGAGAGAGAGAGAGAGAATATGAGTATGGGAGGGAGAGAGAGGGATGAGAGACAAAGATAGAGGGGGGAAGGGGAGAGAGTAGGATAGAGAGATAAGTGGAGAGAGAGAGAGAGAGAGAGAGAGAATATGAGTATGGGAGGGAGAGAGAGGGATGAAGAGACAAAGATAGAGGGGGGGAAGGGGAGAGAGTAGGATAGAGAGATAAGTGGAGAGAGAGAGAGAGAGAGAAGGGGAAGGGGAGAGAGTAGGATAGAGAGAGAAGGGGAGAGAGAGAGAGAGAGAGAGAGAGAGAGAGGCATGGGGTGAGAGTAGTTGAGAGAGAAGGGGAAGGGGAGAGAGTAGGAGAGAGTAGGAGAGATAGAGAGAAGGGGAAGGAGAGAGAGAGAGAGAGAGAGAGAGAGAGAGAGAGAGAGAGAGAGAGAGAGAGAGAGAGAGAGAGAGAGAGAGAGAGAGAGAGAGAGAGAGAGAGAGAGAGAGAGAGAGAGAGAGAGGGGAAGGATAACTAATTCATTACAATATTAATCGGTAAGGAGCAAGGCAAACTTAAATAATATCACAACAGGCATTAGAAATCCAAATTCTAATTAGGAGTTTTAAGCAAACCGAGTAAGGTCCTGGATAGGGACATTACAGATCCACACATTGTTTAGTAGATACCTCCAAGAACCCACATACACATGAGTAGGTTTGAAGTAAGACTAAGATTGTTTATCGGTTCAAATTTATATTACCGTGTTGTACTTTTGATTAACATCCAATGATTGGATGTGAAATTCACAAATTTGATTATATTGCCACTGGTTCTATTTCAAATTTTGGAAAAAATGGATATTTGACATATGTTCATAAATTTTAGTCAACACCATTTTAAAATAACACATCAGTTTATTTTTACACATTGAGAATATCATTCTTAGGAATTGAACTGAAATTGACATAGGTCATAGGAAATAAATACCCCAACTATTTGGTGTCTTCTGCATTTTGAGTTTCTTATTACAATCAAGAGAAGAATATTACTCTCCAAATGGTTTTGGACAGTAACATTTGTACTTCCTCTTCACAAATATATTTCTTCCATCATCTTGTTGCCTATTGATACCAACAAAGTGAATCTAGGCATTTCTGCCATGTAATGGGAGAAAAATGGTTTCCTAATTTATTAATATGTGTCTAAATAACACATGCAAGAACCTTTTCTTTGATATTTCTCACTAACACTTTAAAACTGAAAATGTTTACAAAAACTGGCATGTACTTGCAAAAGGACATTATATATTATAGGAATCCCGCATAGAAGCAGCTGGCAAGCCGCTCAAAAAGTAGTAACTGATAGCAAGTGGGATAATGTAGATGCTTTATTAAACCACTATCTTCTTTACTCAAGCAACATCTAGTTCATCTACTCAACTGGGGCATATTTGGGAAAAAATAGTCTCCATTTAAACTCAAGTCTCTAGAAATGTAGTTATATTTGTCAGTGGAGAAGATACACCCATTGGATCTGCAATAACTTTATGTTCACTAGAATTTTCATTTCTCTTCAATTGGGATACTCTTTCCAAAATTGCATCTACCCTTTTACCAATTTGGGAAATCAATGGGTCTATTTGTGGACCTCGAAGGAGTTGGTCACCTAAACAAGAACCTTGAGATGAATCAGGTACTTCTCTATAAAAGAGATCAGTACCTTGAGAAGCTCTCCATTTGTCAAATGAATTAAAACCTTGGACCATAGATGTCTTCCCTTTGTTTTAAAATGAGGAGTGAGACTGCCTTGCCAAAGGTGGCAATGAACTTACATTTGAGGGATATTTCCCAACATTAGTAACCTGGTTTCCCAAGTCCCATAAATGGAAGGCCATTGACAAATAGGCATTTCTAATAGAAATATTTGTGGTGCTAGAATGAAGTGCATGACCAAATTCTTTGCCTACTAATGAACCAATTTGAGGCTTGATTCCACATTGCTCTGTGGATAATTCCATAGAAATTTTTACTTCTCTATATGAATTTTTTGTGACAGTGTACATGTGCACTGAAGAGATTTTGTCACTACTTGAGCTACTAGCAGATGGTGAGTACTCATCATCATCATCTGATATAGGCTCACACGCATATCTTACATCTTTCCTTTGTCACTTTCCCCTTCCTAGCTCTTCCTTCTTATCTGTAACTTCTATCATGGGTCCAAGAATCTCTTCCCACTCTTTCCCATTAATTGAAGGCTTTTACTCTTCATCTTGAGTAATTGGCATACCTTGGATGGCACCAAAATAACAATTTTCTTCTGAAATGTCCTTTTCTCTCACTTTAAAATCTCTCTATTAAGAAGAATTTCTATATCTTCCTTTGTATATTGAATAGATGTAACTATAATCCCATTTTCATCAAGAATATTCCTTGCACCATTGAGTAATATATCATGCAATTCCTTAATAGTTTCATTCTTAATAGAATTCATAACTAGATTTTCCATAGCCAATTTTCTTCTTGATCGTTGCAATATTTTCTCCTCAATTGAACATTTTGTAGTTAGTTGATATACAATCACATTTTTCTCTTGGCCACTCCCGTGGGCTCGTGATTGAGCCTGTAGATCCACAAAATGGTTGAACTCTGGATCTGGTGGAAGAGTAGTATTAGCAAGAAGTTATTCACTAACATCTCATCTTTATAACAACTAAATTTGGATTCACTAGAAGCATTAAAGAATATGGATTGGACTCTTAAAGAATTCTTTCTAGTATTTTGAACTCAATTGCCTGTGCATTTTAGCATAACATAGCAAAGAAATAGAATCAAACCATCTGAGGAAGATATAGTAGCTGATTTGTGTCCTTTGGATCAAAAAGATGATCTGTAAAACTTAACCTAAAAATTCAGTTTTGCTAACGAAATTGTCTAATCATGTATCAAGGTACAGAAGCTTGGGAAAGGCATAACAAATTAATATGCAAATATTTTTGTCCATAACAATATTTTCTGCATTTATTATGATATTGATCCGATTTGATGCACCTTAGCTATTTGATCGATCCCTTCCCTATCATTTTGCTTCGTTTGCACATTATGCACATCATAGCCCAGGATTTGACAATGGATATGACCTTGGTACTGCCTGCGTTAATGATAAATTTTATCTTTTAGCTATTACTTTTTTGTCATTTTTCCTGTATGATGGTTTTGTATACGAATTGTGGATATTCTCTGGGAAACTTTTAAATTTTTCTTGTAGGATGCCTTTGTATACAAATTTTGGAGAATCTCTTGCAGAAATATGGAAATTATAATCTTCCTCCTAGAGCATACATTAATGAATTTCTTTGTGACTCTGCATTCCAATGTGTCAAAAGGGGTCCTGAGGACTTCCTAGGGGTCCTAACACATGATAAGGTGTACTAGGAACCCTAGGGAGTCCCCATGACCCCTTTTTGACACATTTGAACACTCAAGTGTGTCTGAAGGGATCGTAGGACCCCTTAAGACACACTTCAGCATTCCAATGTGTCAAAAGGGGTCATGGGGACTTCCTAGGGGTCCTAACGCATGATAAGGCATACAAGGACACCTAGGGAGTCCCCATGAACCCTTTTGAAACATTTGAACACTCAAGTGTGTTAGAAGGAGTCATAGGACCCCTTAAGACCCACTTGAGCATTCCAATGTGTCAAAAGGGGTCATGGGGACTTCCTAGGGGGTCCTAAAAGGTGATAAGGCATACAAGGACCCCTAGGGACTCCCCATGACCCCTTTTGACACATTTGAACACTTACGTGTGTCTGAAGGGGTCCTAGGACCCCTGAAGACACACTTGAGAATTCCAATGTGTCAAAAGGGGTCATGGGGACTTCCTAGGGGTCCTAACATGTGATAAGGTGTATTAGGACCCCTAGGGAGTCCCCATAACCCCTTTTGACACATTTGAATGCTCACGTGTGTTTGAAGGAGTCCTAGGACACCTTAAGACACACTTGAGCATTCCAATGTGTCAAAAGGGGCCATCGGGACTTCCTAGGGGTCCTAACGTGTGATAAGGCATACTAGGACCCATAGGCAGTCCCCATGACCCCTTTTGACACATTTGAACACTCAAGTGTGTCTAAAGGGGCCCTAGGACACCTTAAGACACACTTGAGCATTCCAATGTGTCAAAAGGGGTTATGGGGACTTCCTAGGGGTCCTAACACGTGATAAGGCATATTAGGACCCATAGGGAATCCCCATGACCCCTTTTGACACATTTGAATGCCCAAGTGTGTTTGAAGGGGTCATAGGACCTGTCAAGACACACTTGAGCATTCCAATGTGTCAAAAGGGGTCATGGGGGCTTCCTAGGGATCCTTACTCATGATAAGGCATACTAGGACACCTAGGGAGTCCACATGACCCCTTTTGACACATTTGAATCCTCAAGTGTGTCCGAAGGGGTCCCAAGATGCCTTAAGACACACTTGAGAATTCCAATGTGTCAAAAGGGGTCATGGGGACTTCTTAGGGGTCCTAACATGTGATAAGACATACTAGGACCCCTAGGGAGTCCCCATGACCCCTTTTGACACATTTAAACACTCAAGTGTGTCCGAAGGGTTTCTAAGACCCCTTAAGACAGACTTGAGCATTCCAATGTGTCAAAAAGGGTCATTGGGACTTCCTAGGACTCCTAATGTGTGATGAGGCATACTAGGACCCCTAGGGAGTCCCCATGACCCCTTTTGAAACATTTGAACACTCAGGTGTGTCGAAAGGGGTCGTACGACCCCTTAAGAACCACTTGAGCATTCTAATGTGTCAAAAGGGGTCATGGGGACTTCCTAGGGGTCCTAACACGTGATAAGGCATACAATGACCTCTAGGGAGTCCCCATGACCCCTTTTGAAACATTTGAATGCTCAATTGTGTCTGAGGGTGTCCTAGGACCCCTTAAGACACACTTGAGCATTCCAATGTGTCAAAAGGGGTCATCAAGACTTCCTAGGGGTCCTAACACATGATAATGTGTAGTAGGACCCCTAGGGAGTCCCCATGACCCGTTTTGACACATTTGAATGCTCACATGTATTCGAAGGGGTCCTAGGACCCCTCAAGACACACTTGAGCATTCCAATATGTTAAAAGGGGTCATCGGGACTTCCTAAAGGTCCTAACATGTAATATGGGATACTAGGACCCCTAGGAAATCCCCATGACCCCTTTTGACACATTTGATTGCTCAATTGTGTCTGAAGGGGCCCTAGGACCCCTTAAGACACACTTGAGCATTCCAATATGTCAAAAGGGGTCATGGGGACTTCCTAGGGGTCCTAACACATGATAAGGCATACTAGGACCCCTAGGGAGTCTGCATAACCCCTTTTGAAACATTTCAATGCTCAAGTGTGGATGAAGGGGTCGTAGGACCCCTTAAGACACACTTGAGCATTCCATTGTGTCAAAAGGGGTCATGGGGACTTCCTAGAGGTCCTAACATGTGATAAGGCATACTAGAACACCTAGGGAGTCCCCATGACCCCTTTTGACACATTTGAATGCTCAAGTGTGTCCAAAGGGGTCCTAGCACCCCTTAAGAAACACTTGAGCATTCCAATGTGTCAAAAGGGGTCATGGGGAGTTCCTAGGGGCCCTAACATGTGATAAGGCATACTAGGACCCTTACGGAGTCCCCATGACCCCTTTTGACACACTTGAATGCTCAAGTGTATCCGAAGGGGTCCTAGGACTCCTTAAGACACACTTAAGCATTCCAATGTCTCAAAAAGGGTCATCAAGACTTCCTAGGACTCATAACGTGTGATGACACATACTAGGACCCCTAGGGAGTCCCCATGACCCCTTTTGACACATTTGAATGCTCAAGTGTGTCCGAAGGGGTCCTAGGACCTGTTAAGATACATTTGAATGCTTAAGTGTGTTAGAAGGGGTCCTAGGACCCCTTCAGACACACTTGAGCATTCCAATGTGTCAAAAGGGGGTCATCAGGACTTCCTAGGGGCCAAAACGTGTGATAAGGTATTCTAGGACCCCTAGGGAGTCCCCATGACCCTTTTTGACACATTTGAATGCTCAAGTGTGTCCGAAGTGGTCCTAGGACCCCTTAAGACACACTTGAGCATTCCAATGTGTCAAAAGGGGTCATCGGGACTTTCTAGGGGTCCTAAAATGGGATAAGGCATACTAGAACCCCTAGGAAGTCCCCATGACCCATTTTGAGACATTTGAATGCTCATGTGTGTCTGAAGGGGTCCTAAGACCCCTTAAAATACACTTGAGCATTCCAATGTGTCAAAAGGGGTCATCGCGACTTCCAAGGGGTCCTAACATGTGATAAGGCATAGTAGGACCCCTAGGGAGTCCCCATGACCCCTTTTGACACATTTGAACACTCACGTGTGTCATAAGGTGACCTTGGACCCCTTAAGACACATGTGAGCATTCCAATGTGTCAAAAGGGGTCATCGGGACCTCCTAGTGGTCCTAACGCGTGATAAGGTGTACTAGGACCCCTAGGGAGTCCCCATGACCCCTTTTGACACATTTGAACACTCAAGTGTGTTTGAAGAAGTCCTAGGACCCATTAATACACACTTGACCATTCCAATGTGTCAAAAGGGGTCATGGGTAGTTCCTCAGGGTCTTAACGCATGATAAGGCGTACTAGGAGCCCTATGGAGTCCCCATGGCCCTTTTTGACACATTTGAATACTCAAGTGTTTCTAAAGGGGTCATAGGACCCCTTAAGACACACTTGAGCATTTCAATGTATCAAAAGGGGTCATCGGGACTTCCGAGGGGTCCTAACACATGATAAGGTGTACTAGGATACCTAGGGAGTCCCCATGACCCCTTTTGACAAATTTGAGTGCTAAAGTGTGTCTGAAGGGGTCCTAGGACCCCTTAAGACACACTTGAGCATTCTAATGTGGAAAAAGGGGTCATGGGGACTTCCTAGGGGTCTTAATGCGTGATAAGGCATACTAGGACCCCTACGGAGTCCCCATGACCCCTTTTGACACATTTGAACACTCAAGTTTGTCCAAGGGGGTCCTAGGACCCCTTATGACACACTTTAGTATTCTAATGTGTCAAAAGGGGTCGTCGAGACTTCCTAGGGGTCCTAACACATGATAAGGCATACTAGGACCCGTAGGGTGTCCGCATGACCCCTTTTGACACATTTGAAAGCTCAAGTGTGTCCAAATGGGTCCTAGGACCCCTTAAGACACAGTTGAGCATTCCAATGTGTCAAAAGGGGTCATCAGGACTTCCTAGGGGTCCTAACGCCTGATAAGGCATACTAGGACACCTAGGGAGTTCCCATGGCCCCTTTTGACACTTTTGAATGCTCACGTGTGTCTTAAGGGGTCCTAGGACCCCTTAAGACACACTTGAGAATTCCAATTTGTCAAAAGGGGTCATGAAGACTTCCTATGGGTCCTAACGTGTGATAAGGCATACTAGGACATGTAGGGAGTTCCCAAGACCTCTTTTGACACATTTGAACTCTTAAGTGTGTCCTAAGGGGTTCTAAAACCCCTAAGACATACTTGAGTATTCCAATGTGTCAAAAGGGGTCATCGGGACTTCCTAGGGGTCCTGATGCATGATAAAGCATAGGAGGACCCCTAGGGAGTCCCCATGACCCCTTCTAATACATTTGAATGCTCATGTGTGTTCGAAGGGGTCCTAGGACCCCTTAAGACACACTTAAGTATTCCAATGTGTTAAAAGGAGTCATCGGGACTTTCTAGGGGTCCTAATGCGTCATAAGGCATATTAGGACCCCTAGGAAGTCCCCATGACCCCTTTTAACACATTTGAATGCCCAAATGTGTCTTAAGGGGTCCTAGGACCCTTGAAGACAACTTGAGCATTCCAATGTGTCAAAAGGGGTCATTGGGACTTCCTAGGGCTCCTAACATGTGATAAGGTGTACTAGGACCCCTAGGGAGTCCCCATGACCCCTTTGGACACATTTGAATGCTTAAGTGTGTCCAAAGTTTTCCTAAGACCCCTTAAGACACACTTGAGCATTCCAATGTGTCAAAAGGGGTCATGGGGACTTCCTAGGGGTCCTAACACGTGATAAGGCATACTAGGACCCCTAGGAAGTCTCGATGACCCCTTTTGACACATTTGAATGCTCACGTGTGTCTTAAGGGGTTCTAGGACCCCTTAAGACACACTTGAGAATTCCAATGTGTTAGAAGGGGTCATCGGGACTTCCTAGGGGTCCTAGGGGTCCTATTACACCTTATCACTCCCCATGACTCCCTAGGGGTCCTAGTATGCCTTATCACATGTTAGGACCCCTAGGAAGTCCCCATGACCCCTTTGGACACATTGGAATGCTCAAGTGTGTCTTAAGGGGTCCTAGGACCCTTTAAGATACACTTGAGCATTCAAATGTGTCAAAAGGGGTCATGAGGACTCTGTAGGCATCCTAGTGTGCCTTATCATGCGTTAGGATACCTAGGAAGTCCCCATGACCCCTTTTGACACATTGGAATGATGAAGTGTGTCTTAAGGGGTTCTACGACCCCTTAAGGCACACATGGGCATTCAAATGTGTCAAAAGGGGTCATGGGGAGTCCCTAGGGGTCCTAGTATGCCTTATCATGTGTTAGGACCCCTAGGAAGTCCCCATGACCCCTTTTGACATATTGGAATGCTCAAGTGTGTCTTAAGGGGTCCTAGGACCCCTTCAGACACACTTGAGCATTCATATGTGTCAAAAGGGGTCATGGGGACTCCCTAGGTGTGCTAGTACACCTTATCACGCGTTAGGACCCTTAGGAAGTCCCCATGACCCCTTTTGACACATTGGAATGCTCAAGTGTGTCTTAAGGGGTCCTACCACCCCTTCGGACACACTTGAGCATTCAAATGTGTCAAAAGGGGTCATGGGGACTCCCTAGGTTTCCTAGTATTCCTTATCACATGTGAGGACCCCTTGGAAGTCCCCATGATCCCTTTTGACACATTGGAATGCTCAAGTGTGTCTTAAAGGGTCCTTGGACCCCTTTGGACACAGTTGAGCATTCAAATGTGTCAAAAGGGGTCATGGGGACTCCCTAGGGGTCCTAGTAAGCCTTATCACGTGTTAGGACCCCTAGGAAGTCTCTTTCTCCACCTCGAGTGAATTATTCTTCAAAGCCTCCATTTTTGCATAGCTAGGGTTTACAGGGCCTATAAAAGGAACATTCAATACAAAGATTTAGCCAACCACCTTTAAAGACCTAAAATAAGTGAGAAATAAATTTTACCCAAAAATACATACCGCATTTCTGGATGTGGTACCATAAGCTTCAACAATCCAGTTGGCTTCGTTTCCTAAGGTACGAAGAACTTCATTAATGTATGCTCTAGGAGGAAGATTATAATTTCCATATTTTTGCAAGAGATTCTCCAAAATTTGTATACAAAGGCATCCTACAAGAAAAAATGAAAAGTTTCCCAAAGAATATCCACAATTCCTATACAAAAGCATCATACAAGAAAAATGACAAAAAAATAATAGCTAAAAGATAATATTATATATAATACATTAGTATACATTAGTATATGTATTATATATATATCATATACATTAGTATATATATAATATATAATATATATTATATACATTAGTACATATAATACATTAGTATATTATAATACATTAGTATATATATAATATACATTATATATATCATATGCCTCTTATATATATATATATATATATATATATATTATATACATTAGTATATATATAATGTACATTTTATATATTATATACCCCATTTTATATGTAGAAGTTCAATTTTTTTCATTTGCTCCGCCCTTTTTTCATCTGCCTGGGAATATCTGGTACTCAATTTTGGACAAGTAATATTTGACCAAAATATTGCATGTCCCAATAGACCAGAGAAGCATGGGATTTCATACTTTTTTCATTCATTGCAGAAAAAAAAAAACGTGATTGGCCCATTGTTTTGATTTTTGTCAACTTTTGGTCTCACCATGGGAAGCAGTAGTCATCGAAAGGCTAAACATAAGAGGAAGGTGACAGATGAAGAAATTCAAGCAAATAGGGAAAAAGATAAGGAAAATCACTGAAAAAGGAGAGAAGGTATGTTAAACATTAATCAAGGTGACCCCGTAAATGTAGTTGTAAGTGAAGAGGATGTTGAATTTGAAAATAATATGGAAATTAATTTTGTGAATAACAATGTATGGAGTGAAGATGAAAATGTAGAGATGGAGAATGAAATTGTAGACTTGGGGAATGAAAATGTATATTTGGGGAATGACAATGAATGGAATGAAGATGAAAATGTACAGATGGAGATTGAAATGCAGACTTGGGGAATGAAAATGTTGCACAAAAAGCACATGAATGTTACACATCTCCAAATTATATGTGAAATGAAGTCCCTTGCAATAAAGATAATCAAACTTCAAATTCAGTGCTTTCAAGAACACCTAAATGGTTAATTGAAATTGAGGAGAACATTATGAATAATTGGGAAGGAAACAGGTCACATAGAACTGTTAGGTTGTGGGCTTCAAGACTTTATGATAAATTTTTTTGGAAACAAGACATTGGTTGGGCAATGTCAAATTTTTGTGCAGTTGTTAAAGATGCAAAAGATGAGACCTGTGCTTATGAAATTGAAGATTCGTGGTGAACAAGAAAATGGAGAGAAATACCATTATTGTGAAGAATCTTTTCAATGCTCTCAATAGCATTGGGAAGACCAGTAGAGAAAAAGACAAGAGAGTTTCTTAGAGGATTATTACAACCTCCTTAGTAAGTCATTATTTGAGAAAGACTCGTTTGATGAGACAAACTTGTGTTGACTTCAATATAGACTGTAAAACTTTGGGTAGAGCACTTGCAAGAAGAGAAACATTTGATGATCTGCTTCAAATTGATACATGGGCTTATGGTGGGAGACTTCCACGTTTCGATAAGAAGCTAATAGATGTTGTCAAGGATAAAATTCAACAATTTTGGGATGCTAACTCAAGAGTGTCACCAAATGTGAAGGATGGACCTTGAAGTTGAGAGTTGGCAATCGAGACTGTACTCCACATCCTAAACATTATTTGGAGGTAAGTCAAACAATGTTGTATAAAAAAATTTGTGAGACACATCCAACATTGAAAATATCACAAAGGTCTTTTGAATCCGTGAAGCCATTTTATTGTGTACCCCTTAAGATTCGGAATACATGTTGTTGCAAATATCATGTTGAGTTTTCAATGCATCATGAATTATTACGGTCCATTCATTATACTTTGCATACTAATGAAATTGCTAGAGGATTGTGGTGCAAGTGGTCTTCCCAAATCATCAAGAGACTTGCTAGATCAATTTTTATGTCATAGAGATGATGGTTGTTTATTTTATTAAAAAGATTGCTTAAATGCCAAGTGCTTAGAATGTGGTGGCTTGTCCAAGTTTAGAACATATTTTCATGAGGGTTTGGAACACAATTTTGGAAAGACACTCGTCCAAAAAAAGGTATATGAAACAGTGAAATATACATTGAAGAGTGGAGGTGAAGGCTTTAGATGTGAGTTAGTTGCAAAAGAATACAATGTTGCTGATTTTATCTCAGATTTCAAGACAAATCTTTTTTACAAGTATGCAAGGCATAGTCATAGGTCTCAAAGGGTGGATCAACAATTCAGGATATGTAAGGACACTTTCCCCATTGGAACTATTATATCTGTTGTAGACTTTACGGAGAACTATACATTGCAGCCCCAAAATGAGACTCAAGCTCAATATTACAATTCCATTTAGGTTTCTATTTTTGTACACATCACATATAGACATTCCCTTGATAGCACAAAAGATGAGTGAAAGATAATCAGAGAGTACCATTTTTATATGAGTGACGACAGGTCTCACTCTCATGAGTTTGTTCAACATTGTTTCCAAACCTATTTTAACTTCTTGCGGGAAAATGGTATTGCTATGGATAGGCATCTCATTTGGTCGAATAATTGCACCGGTCAATTTAAGAATGCCAGAATATTTTATTGGTTGTGTAGAATGCATGTGGAGAGAGGTGTACCTCATATTTGGAGTTTTTTTTAGTCAGGGCATGGCAAAGGGGAGCATGACGAAGCGGGTGCATGTGTGAAGAGAGCTCTAATTAAGGAGAAATTGAGGATTTTAGGTGTTGTACTTCTTGATGCTCATTCCATTGTTGATTAGTGTACTTTAGCATTGTCACAAGGGGGGACTCTTGATTCTACAGTGCGTAGATTATTTTGGTTGGTTGAGGAGGGAACTATAGGAGATAGATTGGATTGTCAAACAGTGAAAGACTCTTCAAAAATGCATTCATTCTAAAGCTCCAATAGTAGTACATGGACCATTTGGACACAAGAGTTGGCTTGTTTTTTCCCCATGTGTTTTTAGTATGATTGGGATCATTGCGAGTCAAGTGAGTGGGTGGATACATGGGTTCCACAGTATCTAACTCCTTTATCTTTGACACTCTCTATAAGAAATGATGACATGGACACTTCAGTTGACTATGACCATCTTTCAAATCTTTTGAAGCCAAGAAATGTTTTTGCATTGGTTGCACCGCAGGGGAATGATGAGAGGTCAGATTATTGGTTAGCATGTTCTATACAAGGTAAAAAGAAGCTTGTACAACCGATGACAGATGGTGATGGGTTCACATATCCTACTGGTTCAGTTGTTGTTGCGGGAACATGGCTGCGAACATACATGATTAGAAAGAATGGAATTCTTGCATTTGAAGAATATGAGAAGCACAAAACTATTCTCATGTATTCACAGCTTGTTATAGCAACAAATGTCAAGTTGTCAAAGCATCAAGGAAGACCAAAGAGAAAATAACTTTGGACTATTAGTACTACTGATCATGAAGCACTATTGGAGACCCTAAAGCAAAGAGATGACCCTTCAGGAACACTTGACTAGGTAATAAGTTAACTTAGTGCATTGTATTTTGAGTATATAAACTTGGTTTTGTATGCGGATTGTAACTTGTGTAGGAGCACCTATGAAGATGCCTACGGTCACCATGGATCCAATCAAAGATAGAAGAACAAAAGTATCCTTAATGGTTAATTGAGATCTTTTGAAGCCTATAATGGCAATTTGTAACTATCAATTTGATTTAAAAGTTCAATACATTCTAAAACTCTTGATAAGGACTTATGACCAAAATCATGTATGGGTGGCCAATAGTGCCAAGAAGGGATCTTACATGTCATATACTTATGTCATTTGCATGGTTTGAATTCTTACATGTTTGATTGTTGTTTCTAATGCTTTAAGGATGTTATTTTTTATCATTTCAAACAATCTATAAAAGTTAAACCTCAAACATAAGAAGCTCCACAGTTCAAATTTCACAAGCTTAATCATGATTAGTTTCACAGTTCAAATTTCAAACATACCACTAACAGTCAGTTGAAAGCGGCTCAGTAGCTTATCTTTCAAATTGATAGAGATCTTCTATGGCTTGTATCTCAGACCTCGTGAGAGGTATCAACAAACTATCAGGGGCTACGGGATCATGTTTCTGAGGTCTACAATAACCTCTCTCAGTTTTGGGTGATTCAATTTCATTTGCATTTGGCAAGGTGATCTCAGTCGATGCCAAAACTTGTAGTGAGGGTTAGTTGAATGCAGCTCAGCAGCATATCTTTCAAACCGTCTGACCTGAGATCGAACCGTCTACTCCATTGGCTCTAGTTGGCTGGGTAAATGCTAGTGACAACCCCATTCCACCCACAGAGTCACTGGACACACGCGACCACGCTTGACCCAAGTGACCCCAAGGTGCACTAAGCATGATTGGGCAATGATATTTCATGACTCACATCTCAAAGCTCGTGAGAGGTATCAACAAATTGTTAGGGGATACAAGATCATGTTTCCAAGGTCTATAATAACCTCTCTCAATTTTGGGTGATTCGACTTCATTTGCATTTGGCAAGGCGATCTCAATCGATGCCAAAACTTGCAATGAGGGTTAGTTGAAAGTGGCTCAACAACGTATCTTTCAAACTGTCCAACCTAGAATCAACCCTCTTCTCCATCAGCTTTGGTTGGCTGGTTAAACACCAATGACAACCCCGTTTCACCCACAGAGTCACCAGAATGCTTGCGACCACGCTTGACCCAAGTGACCCCAAGGTGCACTAAGCACGATTGGGCAGCGATCTTTCAAGGTTCGTATCTCAGACCTCATGAGAGGTTTTGACAAACCATTAGGGGATATAGGATCATGTTTTCAAGGTCTATAATAACCTCTCTTGGTTTTGGGCGATTCGACTTTGTCTGCATTTGGCAAGGTGATCTTAGTCGATGCTAAAACTTGCAGTGAGGGTCAGTTGAAAGTGGCTCAACTACATATCTTTTAAACTATTTGACCTAGCATCGAACTATCTACTCCATCGGTTCCAATTGGCTGGGTAAATGCCAATGACAACCCCATTCTTCTCATAGAGTCACCGGAACGCTCGTGACCATGCTCGACCCAAGTGACCCCAAGGTGCACTAAGCACGATTGGGTAGTGATCTTTCAGGGCTCGTATCTTAGACCTCGTGAGAGGTATTGACAAACTATCAGGGGCTACAAGATCATGTTTCTGAGGTCTACAATAACCTCTCTTGATTTTGGGTGATTCAACTTTGTTTGCATTTGGCAAGGCGATCTTAGTCGATGCCAAAACTTGCAGTGAGGGTCAGTTGAAAGTGGCTCAGCAGTATATCTTTCAAACCATCTGACCTAGCATCAAACCATCTACTCCATCAACTCTAGTTGGCTAGTTAAACACTAATGACAACCCCGTTCCACCCACAGATTCACCAGAAAACTCGCGACCACGCTCGACCCAAGTGACCCCAAGGTGCACTAAGCACGATTGGGCAGTGAACTTCTGTGGCTCATATCTCAGACCTCGTGAGAGGTATCAACAAACCATTAGGGGCTACGAGATCATGTTTCTGAGATCTACAATAACCTCTCTTGGTTTTGGGTGATTCAACTTCATTTGCATTTGGTAAGGCGATCTTAGTCGATGCCAAAACTTGCAGTGAGGGTCAGTTGAAAGTGGCTTAGCAACGTATCTTTCAAACCATCTGACCTAGCATCAAACCATCTACTCCATCAGCTCCGATTGGCCGATAACGCCAATGACAACCCCGTTCTACCCACAGAGTCATCGGAATGCTCGCGACCATGCTCGACCCAAGTGACCCTAAGGTGCACTAAGCACAATTGGGCAGTGATCTTCCAGGGCTTGTATCTCAGACCTTGTGAGAGGTATTGACAAACCATTAGGGCTACAGGATCATGTTTCTGAGGTCTACAATAACCTCTCTTAGTTTTGGGTGATTCAACTTTGTTTGCATTTGGCAAGGTGATCTCAGTCGATGCCAAAACTTGTATTGAGGGTCAGTTGAAAGTGGCTCAGTAGTGTATCTTTCAAACCATCCGACTTGGCATCAACCATCTACTCCATCAACTCCGGTTGGCTAGATAAACACCAATGACAACCTTGTTCTGCCCACAGAGTCACCTGAATGCTCGCAACCATGCTCGACCCAAGTGACCCCAAGGTGCACTAAGCATGATTGGGTAGCGATCTTCTGGGGCTCGTATCTCAGACCTCGTGAGAGGTATCAAAAAAACGTCAGGTGCTATGAGATTGTGTTTTTGAGGTCTACAATATACTCTCTTGATTTTGGGTGATTTAACTTTGTTTGCATTTGGCAAGGTGATCTCATTCGATGCCAAAACTTACAGTGAGGGTTAGTTGAAAGTGGCTAAGCGGCGTATCTTTCAAACTATCTGACCTGGCATCAAACCATCTACTCCATCAGCTCTAGTTGGCTGGGTAAATGCCAATGACAACTCTATTCTACCCACAGAGTCACCGGAACGCTCACGACCATGCTTGACCCAAGTGACCCCAAGGTGCACTAACCATGATTGGGCAGCTATCTTCCAGGGGTCGTATCTCAGACCTCATGAGAGATATTGACAAACCATCAGGGGCTATGGGATTGTGTTTTTGAGGTCTTCAATAACCTCTCTCAATTTTGGGCGATTCAATTTTGTTTTCATTTGGCAAGGCGATCTCAGTCGATGCCAAAACTTGCAATGAGGGTCAGTGAAAGTGGCTCAGCAATGTATCTTTCAAACCGTCTGACCTGACATCGAACCATCTACTCCATCAGCTTCAGTTGGCCAAGTAAACGCTAATGAAAACCTTGTTCCTCCCACGGAGTCATGGGAACGCTCGCGACCACGCTCAACCCAAGCGACTCCAAGATGCACTAAGCATGATTGGGTAGCCATTTTTCATGGCTCATATCTTGGACCTTGTGAGAGGTATCGACAAATCATCAAGGGCTATGGGATCATGTTTTCAAGGTCTACAATAACCTCTCTCAGTTTTGGGCGATTCGACTTTGTTTGCATTTGGCAAGGCAATCTCGGTCGATGCCAAAACTTGCAGTGAGGGTCAGTTGAAAGTGCCTCAGCAGCGTATCTTTCAAACTGTTCGACATTGCATCGAACCATCTGCTCCATCAGCTCTAGTTGGCTGGGTAAACACCAATGACAACCCCGTTCTACCTACGGAGTCACTAGAATGCTCATGACCATGCTCGACCCAAGTGACCCCAAGGTGCACTAAGCATGATTAGGCAGCGATCTTATGTGGCTCAAGTGACCCCAATATGATGAGTTATATATACACAGTGAGTATATACATAGTATTGAAACAATGTAGTACTAAGTGGCTCAAGTGATTATATATAATGGTATGAAACATAAGAACATAGGAAATCTATAGAAGTTAAACCTCAAACATAATAAGCTCCATGACAGGGTATTCTAGAGTAAAGAAAAACAAATGTAACTTCAACAAGATATAATTTAAATCATAATGATAATCATAGTCAAGATATAACTTCACCATTCAATTCCATAAACATGAATAATAAATATGTATATACAAAAGATGACTCAAATATAACATATAAATGAACATGTTCTATATATACAAAGTATCAAATGTATCAAAAGTATCTTCATATACAAATATGGCACATGCCATCTCAAAATGTCTACAAATCAATGTTTTAAGGTGTATAATGTGGCATATATGCCATCTCAAAATGTGTCGAGTGGCATCTCTAAATGACCACAAAACTAAAACTACATCCTATGTCGTAGGGGGATCATCAAAATGTAGCCTCTTTGAAGAAGTGTTGGGCTCTGATTGATCTTGCATAAAAAATGAGTTGAAACCCAAGTTAGATTGCTTACTTTATATGATTTGTACACGCACACACACACACACACACACATAGTTCATAATTCAAACACTAATTTAATTAAAATTATAACTTAATACAAATGTCTGTACCTGGTCTCTCGGTCACCTACCACGATTAGGTGTCTTAGCATAAGTCCTGGGTAGCGAAGGGACCATGCCAACAATACCAACTCTAACCTATAAATATATATTTGCAATAATGAGATTAGTATAGTGGTGCAACATAGAGTAATAAATCTACAAAATAGGATGATAGCATAATAAAATTACAAATTGATTGAACTAAAATTAAAACTTACATCTAGTGATCCCTCCTTTGGAATAGTGGGCTGGGTCAACAAAGATACGAAAGATTCTCATGGGCCCTCCTTCACACTGAGAGTAACTTATGACAGTAAAAAGATTTTTAATTATATATCAATGTACTTCATCATAGCAACCCTGGTTACAAAATACAAATAACAATATGTAAAAGTCTACGTACAATTGGGCTATCACTCCAAATCAAGATGCCTGTAACCCTATGCTCCTGAACTGGTGTCAGGACATCATCAATAGCCACACCTTATACAATAAAGTGCAAGTAAGATATTTATTACTACACACAAGTGGCATACATATGCATGCATAATTAATCTTAAAAAATTAACTACCTTTCCTTTGTCGACACCTGATGAAGGAACCCCCTCGTGCCCCCCACTGACATTGGTTGTAGCCTGCAAGAACAAAATAAGATGACAATATATTAGTAAATGTATGAATTTTATTGCTCTAATTGATAGAGATTTAAGCATGTACACCAAATGATATAAAAAATAACTAATGGGTACATAATTTATAATATATTGTATAGTCATCAAGGCCAAATGAAATGGCCGAAAGTGTGGACTCATCCACCTGTCTCACCTCCTCCTGCGTCATTGACTGAACATAAATGGAAAACATATATATACATAAGTGCATGCAATCATTAAAACTAATCTAAATAAATAAATTATTTTAAAATTAAATAATTCATGTGACAAATTTATTTATAATGTTTACTCTTACCATATCAACAGGAGTCAATGGCTCTGCGTACACCTCCTAAGCACTCTCATGAGATGTAGATGCTCCATGAGGTGTTGCAGCCTCTGCAGCTGCGTCTCCTATATCCTCCTCATCAATAACATACTGATATGTATCAGCATCAGTAAGTGGTCCAAGGCACATATTCTTGCATATAATGAAAATATGGGGCTCGCATACATGTGAACTCCAACGAGATGTCGATGCACCAGCATCATCCACACCAGGAGGCAACACTGACCTGGTCTATGTGATCAAATGATCACTTAGTAAATAAATGGCCCTAATAGTCTATGAGGCAGCCTCTGCAATGATATTGGGATGCTGCACTCGAGGAGGGGGTGCGACATCAATGGGGGGGGACAAAGGTAGTGGCCTTTTGTGCTAGGAAAATGGCCTAGTCTAAGGAGCTCCTCCGCCTACGCCCATGTTGGGCCTCATACTCCAATAATCAACATGGTGACCAAGCAAAAACTCAACATACAATTTTTTTATGAAATAAAATGGGACTTGCAAATTGCTATGGGGTGGTTTATCAAAAACCATCCACCAGCAATCCCAAAAGTTTGTGCGCATTGCTTCATTTGTGCACCATTTTATTGATAATTTGGGCTTTTTGGGGTCAAATGGTATTCTGGTTTTAGGATTGACAAAAAGGGTAGCTATATCTTCCTTACTTATATTAAGGGCCGCAATCCCATCATGGTCAAGCCCGTCATCAAATTGGGTGTGCATATCATCACACTAATGAAGAGCAGCATTATGTTGCTGCGTGAGTGTGTCAATATTTTCAACAATTGTATTTAGTGTGGTAAGCATGGGACCTAATGTAGGTATATTTTGATATGTGTTTTGGAAAACCTCGTATTGTGTTCAAATTATCTTGTATCAAATCTTGTAAAGATTGAGGGTTTAGATACGGGGGATTGTTTTTGGGATCATTATTTGGTGCGGGAGGGTTATTTTCTTCATTGTTGTCAGCCATGCCTAATTAAATAAAAAACAAATCTAAATTTCAATATGATTTCATATATTATTACAAATATAAATATAAAACCCTATTTCAACAAAAAAAACTACATTTAGCATGAAAATAAAATAAAATAATTAAAATAAACAAATAATTTACTTACCGAATATGCTGGGGAGTTGAATTTGTTGATGCCAAAATTAGGTACCCGAAAATATATTGTGTATATGATATCAAGCCGTTATCGC